>VZQC01012420.1:1412320-1602993 GCA_009823505.1 Rhizomys pruinosus | reverse complement strand
TTTCTGTTTGTGTATGAATGTACTGTCTGCATGCAGGTCTGTGCACCCGTGTCGTGCAACGCCGCGGAGTTCAGAAGAGGGTCTCGGATTCCCCTGGAACTGGAGTTCTCCTGGAATTGGAGCTTCAGACGGTTCTCAGCTGCCATGTGGGTGCTGGGGATCGAACCCGGGTCCTCTGTAAGAGCGGTCGGCGCTCTTAACCGCTAGGCCATCTCTCCAGCCCCATGAAAACTACTTTTAAAGTTATGTAAAAATATAAAATACTTTGCAAATAACAGTTTTCTTAAGGCCTGCCACAGTCGCAGCAACAGTTTGCAATGGGTGAAAAATGAAGCCTTTGGGTGTATGTATGGTCCTTTGCAGACTACACCTGGCACCTGCTGGGACACAATATTTTCAAACTCAGGAAATTTTTAATAAAAATTAAGATTCCTTACTGTGGTTCCTTGTGATCTTTGGTGTCATAAGTCATGCATGATTTTATTTCTCAAAGGAAAACCTACAAAGGCATTCAGCTTTGGCTGCATGGATTCTGGTATAAATGCCAGGGATGTCTGACTCACTGAGAACCCCTGAAGCATAATACATAGGTGTGCTGAAAAGAAAAAGATCTGAATATCACCAGGCGTGGTGGTGCACGCCTTTAATCCCAGCACTCAGGAAGCAGGCAGATCTCTGTGAGTTCAAGGTCAGCCTGGTAGCTCACCATGTAGAGCTCCAGGCCAGCTGGGACTAAAGGGAGACCCTGTCTCAAAAAGACCAAAAAAAAAAAACAACAAAAAAAAAGGTCTGTGTAGAAACCTTATGTTTTTCAGTAGTGCGGATTGAATCTAGGGCCTTGAGCATAGGCGGCAAGTGCTGTACTCCTGAAGTACATCCCCCACACCTCTAACATCTGTTTCAGAGACATGAGGTCTTGTAAGTTGTCCTGGCTGACCCTGTGCTCATGCTGACCTGTAGCCTCTTGAATAGTCAAGATTATGGGCCTGTGCCACTAGGCTTAGCTTGTTATACATGTATGTATCTAATTTATGTTTGTGTGTTTTTATATTTACCATGAGACCACCAATAAGCCACAACGAGCCATCAGATGGTCTCTCTTATATAACTTCACATGGTTGATTACTTTTCATTTTATGGAAACTGGAAAATGAAAAATAAATGAGTTGGTGAACTTTAGGCTAAATTAGTTTCTTTCAATCTAAAGATGAAGGTAAGTCAGAGTTTAGATCCGAAAGGGAACAGTTCACCATCAGAGCAGAGGGACATTCTTCATTTTTGTAAAGAGGTTTTTGTGATCCCTGTAATAGCTACCCATCATTGCTCTGCAACTAGTGTAAGTTTCTAAATCTTTTTCAACATTGTCTGGCTGAGATAACGTAGTTTGGCATCATTTACCTTCAAATTGTCCAAGGCTTAAATTGCTCCAAGTTTCATGTAAGAATATTGCTGTTTTCTTTTTTTTTTAATTTTTTAAAAAATTTATTCTTGTATGTATAGCAATGTACTGTCTGCATGTAGGTTCGTGCATCCGTGCCGTGCAATGCCGCTGATGTCAGAAGAGGGTGTCGGATTCCCTTGGAACTGGAGTTACAGATGGTTCTCAGCCGCCATGTGGGTGCTGGGGATCGAACCCGGGTCCTCTGCAAGAGCAGTCGGCGCTCTTAACCACTAGGCCATCTCTCCAGCCCCATTGCTGTTTCTGTAATTAAAAGCAAATTATGTTGAAGTGGTATTATTTTGAAAAAAACTCATCCTCACATGGACAGCGTATCTTGGGCCTTCTTGCTCTGGGGCAGAAACATAGGGATGGATGTGAGGTCCCATCCTTGGAATCTCTAGTCACACTATGTTCCTGTCCCACTCATTCGGATACGGTGCCCTGTAGATATGGTACTTTCGGGGTTAGAGCAGAGCGTAACTAGTCTGATGGTTCTCCCCTCTCCCGTGCTGTTTCAAACCCTGGCTGCCTGTTGTAGGTGCTGGGTTTCTGTCTACCTTAGCACGTTCCAGACCCTGGGGACTAGGCTAGTTTGTCAGTCACTCAACTCTACTAATGGCTTACAGAGGACCTACTTTGATGACTGCTCCATGTTTCTCACATAAGATGTTTGGGGAATGTGCTAGGATTCTGTATTCCTTTAAAAATATTTATAGCTGGGTGTGGTGGCGCACTCCTTTAATCCTAGCACTTGGGAGGCAGAGGCAGGCGGATCTTTGTGAGTGCAAGGCCAGCCTGGTCTACAGAGTGAGTTCCAGGACAGCTGGGGCTACAGGGAGATCTTGTCTCGAAAAGACCAAAAAAAAAAAAAAATTATTAGAAGGCCACAAATTTGGTTTTGAAGATCTTGTAGGTTAAGATGACTGACTGCAAGTGCTATCCCCGCCTCTCTGTCTTTTTCCTATGTTCTGGTATTGCATATTCCGCTTACTATTTGATATCTTAGCCTTGTGTTCATTCACTGGGATCTCAGGTGTGAAATGTTCAAACTCCTGTTTTCACGCTCCACCTTCCTCTGGAATATTCCTCACCACAGGAAATGGAAGACCCAAGTGCTCAGGCTGTGAGGCTCTGGTTTTCTTTATTAAATCTTTTCCTTCTTTTATTATCTTATTACCAAATTACTGTCAGTTCAACTTTTAAAACATGTCTAAATTTAGCTGGCCAATGCTTAATTACCCCTCAAGTGCCACCACTCAGCTGAAAGCCATTACTTCCATTTGGATCATATTAGTTACCATATTGAATGACTATTGTTATTTCATCAGAACAGTTGTCGGAAAAGTCATTCGGTAAGACACTCAACTTATCTCAACTCATCTCACTGAGTTCCACTGTCTTCCTATTGAGAACAGAGTGCCCTGCCCGTGACGTCCCAGAGCCCTTCTTGTCATCTTTCCTTCCGTGCCTTCTTTCCTCCACTGTACTTCAACTGTTGTGGATTTTTGTACCTGAATATGAAATGTGGGCTGCCTGTGGGCCATGGGACGTGCTGATCTCCATCCTGCCATCTCTTTTCCCATCTACCTTTCGGCTTGCTTCATCACTTCATTTTTAGGCTTCGCTCAGCCAATCCCTTTCTTCTGAGCCTTTTTCTTTTATCCTGTACAACGAATTCCTTGTGATGCCCTTGTCCTATTCCATGTCATTTGTTACTGTGTAGTGTATTGTCCTGAATGTCTGTGTTCTTATGACTTTCCCCTTCCAGTAGAGTGTAAACTCCAGGAGGGAGATGTCTTCAACTGCCTTGTATATTGCTCTGCTCCTGGTGTCCAGAAGTCTTATAACATAGGAGTAAATGGTCATCTGAATAAGTGCTTATCAGTTTGACAAAACTGTTGCTCTCCTAGTTCCATTGAGGAGCTTTTCATTAGATGATATTTAGAGATAAAGGCCCAAGCTGGGCATGGTGGCTCATGCCTGTAATTCCAGCAGTTAGGAGGCAGAGGCAG
The DNA here is from genome assembly GCA_009823505.1 of Rhizomys pruinosus. Taxonomy (NCBI): domain Eukaryota; kingdom Metazoa; phylum Chordata; class Mammalia; order Rodentia; family Spalacidae; genus Rhizomys; species Rhizomys pruinosus. Next base: position 1,599,540 of record VZQC01012420.1, on the reverse strand, counting down.
GGCCACAGGGCTTCTTCATGTTCTACACTAGCTTGGGCCACAAATTTGAAATTTGTCTCCAAAGAAAGAAAGAAAAAAGGCAAAAACAAAATGGCAAAGGTCCAATTATAGTTTGTGATTATGTTGATGATGCTTTGCATATTCTTGTGTAGTAAGTAACCTCTGGTTTAATCAATCCTTGTTTTACTAATGTATGCTTCTATTGCTAAATTTCATAGTTAGAATGATCTCGTTGAATATTTTAAACTTCTGTTTTTGGTTCTTTTTTTTTTTTTAAATTAAAGAGGATGCAATTAATTAGAAACAGAGTCAGGCCTCAAACCCGTGTTCTCAGTTTTAAGAATAAGAAGTCATTGATTCTAAATATCTTAGAGGGCTTAGTGGAAGAGGTTTCTACATTCGGGAACTTTGGAGAGGGCTTGTTTATGACCTGGGTCTCCCACGAAGCCTAGACTATCACTGAACTTACAGTTGTTCTACCTCAGCCTCCACAGTGCTAGATGATGTACGTGTATCAACACTTCTGAATACCTTTTTTGCTTTTAATGTCATCACATTATTCTTTTGTATGCACAGTAAATGAGTCTGCCTCTATATCTTTAATTTGTCATTTTCCTATCTGCTCCAATTCTAGTCCACCTTTTGGACCTTTTTAGTTTGGAGAACAGTGTCGAGAATCGACTCCTGAGCTTTGAGCATGCTAGGCAAGCACTCTAGCACGGAGCTTCCTATCCAGACTTCTGATCTCTCTCTTCTCCACTGACACAGACATCAATACACTTGGATCTAACAGGGACTGAACATTCCAACTAGAGGTTAAAAAGCATGTCCCTTTCCACATTAGTCATTTTTGCCTTATTCATTTATTTAAAAAAGTAGTAATTTCATTACCCCCAGTACAAAGACTATTAGATCCACCTGCCCACTCATCTGTCTTTCTTTTGTGTATTGAAGTTTTGTGCATTTTTTAAAGGTTTGTTGTCCTAGGCAGAATTCGGCCACATCAGTCCGTTCCTTAACCCAGTGCCCATGCTTCCTGGCTCCCTCCCAACTGGACCACTCCAGAGTGTGCCCATGTACACGTCCTGCATTACCAGAATTGTGTCCTCCAGGAATAAACTCCATGTTAACTCTGATATATGTCCAGGAGTTCACTTTTTTCTCTTTAATTTTTATATTACTCTAAAACATGAACATATATCCTCTGCCCATGTACATCAACTACCATGTCTGCAAGTACAACATTTTTTTAGTCAAATTTAGACCCATATCTATTTACTTGCCCCCCACCCCACCAGAGCTCATACATTCTACCATACATGTCTTTAATTTTTTTCTCAGTCACTCTCTTTTTTAAAAATTTTTCAATGCAAAAGTTTACTGTTTGGGGTAGAAGCTTACTGTTTCAGTCAGTTCTTTTGTTGTTGTTGTTCCTTCCAATTTGTATTGCTCTAAAACATGCATGTGTGCACAGCACACATATACCAAAATTGTGACATCTGAAAATATTCCACTGTAGAAAAGCTCCAAAGCTAATTGGATGGTACTTAGTTAAGTGCTACCATTGAGATACTCAGTAGACATTGATTAGTGAAAAGAGTAACTGTTTAGTGGAAGCATGTTCTCTTAGCCACTGGAGATGCATCCCAAGACTGGGGTTGCCTGAGCCTGCATTTGGTACCACATTCTACATGTACTGTGTTCTTCCCTATAAATACATACTTATGATCAACTTTAATTCTTAAATTAGCCACAGTAAAAGATCATTAGCAATAGCATTAGAAAAATTGTAACAACATACTTTAATAAAAGTTATATCACTCTAATTTCAATTTCCAAAATACCTGTTAGTATATTTTTAGCTGTTAAGCAGAAAGACCCTGCAGCTGTCCTTTGGCATCTTCCAAATTGTCAGTATGACTGTGATTTTGCTTCAGCTTCATTATTAAGCAGTTTAAGGACTCAGGAGCATCAGTGCTATAGGACGGCGACAGCTGGCCTGATAGCTAAGGTGGCTGTCGTTAAATGCCTCATGGAGGAACGGCTTATACAGAACAGCTTGAATACACTGGGCTGAGGGATGCAGGTCCTGATCATGATAGAGTGGAACAGTGTAAGGTTTTAGCACACTACTAAGAATTGGATATAATTAAAGACATACGAATTGTTGATTTCTAGGATTTCACTCAATATTTTTGGAGTGAGTTACCATGCTAGAATAACAGGAAGCTTTTCTAAGTCACTTGTTGAATGGAAAGTAATTATTTAGTTTGGAATTTTGTGAATTGCCAAAATGTGTTCCCCTTGTATAAGGATGCACGTGTCGCATAGCCAAAGGCAAATGACCCATACATATTTTCTGTTCGTAATGTCTGTTCATTCTTTCTATCAAGTGTTCTGAATGCTGCTTTATTTCTTGCTTTTTGTATTGATTAGGTTACTTGACAATTCCATATGTGTATATGGTGGATTCTCTTTACTCTCACTTCCTATCCCTTCTATGTTCTATCCCGCCAGGCACCCATCCCTCTATGGCTCAGTCCCACATTCATATCTTTTTTACTGTGTGACTCACCTAGTGTAACCAGGACCATTTGTGTGGCCACAAGTTTGGAACTATCCATTACACTCTGGTGGACTCAGAGTTTGTAAACATTTGAACGCGAGGCCAGTCCTTCCTCTGGAAGGAATCCAACAGCTTCCACTAGTTCAACAGTGAGGGGTCCTTTCTAATTCCTGATTGGCTGTTGACAGACCCAGTCTTATGCAGGCTCAGTGCAAGCATCCTTAGTTTCTGTGAGATCAGGTTTATCATGTCCTGAAGATAGCTTTTCAAAGTCTTTCTCTTGGGGAGGTTTTAGCCCCTAGGCAAGAGTTTACTACTGTTGCTTAGCTAAATTAAGATGGCACCAAACTGCAGCTTAATATTCATGTTTTTATCCATAGACAAACATTAATCAGAGAAGCTTCTCTTTGCAGTGAATTCAGACTCATGGCTTCTCTAAGTGCTTAGAATAATTGAGAGATGCCTGCTCAGCCCTAAACAGGATATTTATTTCTTGTTCTTTGTATTCTCTTCATGGTTGTGTATTTACTCTTACTATCCGAGGCTGTCAGGAGCTACGTAATTCTAGGGAACTATGCATTGCAATAGTGCCTTAATATGTAAGCTCAAAACAGATTGGCTATAAGCAAGTGACTTTAGCTAGGCTAGACTCCAGTGGATGAACTTGCACTGAGGGACATCTGGGTACAAATTCTTAACTGGACAGGACTTAGCATTATGTGACAGAATTTATGAAATCCAGTTGAGGGGAGGACTCTAAACTTGATTAAGATCTATTATATGAAATGCACAAAAATTCAATTAAAATAAAACTAAAACATATGTAAGGTCAAAAGACATAATAGTTTCAAACTAATTACTGAGAAATAGAAATATATGCTATGATCTAAAAGCCACAAATACTTTGGTCCACTTCTTTGCATTATACTGACATTCACAAGCAGTAGCCACACTAAGTAGAATCTTTGGAGTTCTTACCAAAAATACAGTACATTTTCCTAGTGTAATCTGGACCTGTTGATGGAGATGTAGCACTGTGTGGAATTGTTGACACAGACTGAGATGTTTGAGTACTTCCCCATGTGTTACCTTAGGATGTTTAGCAGCACTGAGAACATTTGAAACATACCTTACCATGATATGTGTGAAAAACCAGTTTTGGAGAATCATGTAATACCCCCCAAAACTATGTTAACTAAGTTTTTAATAAATGCTTTGATCCTTAGCTATTTTTAAGGAAAAAATGATGATAATTTAAAACTTTGAGCCTTGATTCAAGCCCCAGTAAAGAAGAAAAAACAAATCACTTTGGAGGCTGAGGGTATAGTTCAGTGGTAAAGCACTTGCTTAGCATGTGCAAGGTCCTGACTTTGACCCCAAACACTGAAAAAAAAATATTGAGTGATTTTTAAACAGGAGTTTCATAATGTTCTTCTAGTCTTGAAAGATCCCTGGCTGATGTAAAAAGAATGCATTCTGGAAGCACAAAGTTGAAAGTTTGAAGTGACTTAGGAAATTATTTCAGCTCATCAGGTAATAAATAATGATGATGGCTTGTATTGGAGCAGTATTTGTGGAGAAGGAAAGTAGACATAATTGAGGTCTATCCTCAGCTTGGTTCATGTGTTGTAGAACTAAACTGCATAGAGTTCTTTTCAACATAATGAATATCATTCAGGAAAATTTGCACTAAGGCAAAATCCATAGGCAACTCAGTAACATTTACAGTGAGAATTAAGGCCAAATAACTGATGTATATATAAGCTCATTCCACAGTCTGCTTTTTATGTTGCTTTCCTTTTACTTGCTGTTGCTTCTATTTCAAGTTTTGTTATTGACCACATGGACATGTGGACTTATTAAATATTCATGATTTGATCATTTAGTTGATCATTTTGTTATTATGAGAAATTGTTCTATTAAACTTTTTATTTCAGAGTCAGGCGTGGTAGTGTTTTAATCCCAGCACTTGGGAGGCAGAGGTGGGTAGATCTTTATGAGAGTGTGGTCAGCCTGGTCTCCATAGTGACTTCCACATCAGCTGAGTCTATAGGGAGACCCTGTCTCAAAAAAAAAAATCCCTCTGGATTTACTAATAAAGTTCATTAATCAAGTTTCAAAAAAAAAAAAAAAAGCTTAAGCCTCACCGTGAAGTAATTTATATATTCTTAGTTCAGTGTGAGCTTGTCTAATATGGACAGTTATTTTAATCCACAGTGAACTTGCTCTGGGCAGATTTATCTGAGAATCTGTCCTTTATCTCAAGCTTGAGCCCTGGATATTCTTTCCTGAAAACGTTTTGCTACCTGGGCTTTGTCCTTTTGCCTCGACCATGCTGTGTTTGTTTTGGTAGCTTACTGTTCAGCTTCACGTGTGGTTGCTGTATGCAGCGAGATGTGCCAAGGACCTGAGAACCTGAGGCCTTTTTGTTAACTGTCCCACCATTTTTGCATCACCAGTTTTTACCACTAATCTTCATTCTATTGAGCTGCTCTCTGGAGCATCCACGAAGCATGTTGAGCATTTCAGCCAGTCCTGCACCCTTTCATTCGCTTCACTTCACAGGTTCCTGCTTCATTGCATGGTCTCACTGCCTTATTCCTGAGTGCTAGTTACCCTTGTTGGCACCAGTCATCTTCTGAGTTACCTCGATCCTGTCTCCTCCTGGCCGAAGCTCCTGTAGTGGTTTTCCTTGGCTTCTGGAATAAAATAAAATTCCTCCAGCAGCCAGTGCATCTTCTTCATCTTTATTCCTCATAATTCCCATGTTTGTTCAAATTTGTAAGTAATTCCTCTGTAAGTTAGTATCTGAACTGATGTCATTGCTCTCATTCTATCCTTGGTCAAAGTGCTGCTTTGCCCTTCTCCCTTCCCAGTTCATCGTGGTCTTTTGAATTGCTCCTCATTGTCAAGATCTATCACATCCTCTCCTCCTTTATGACCAAATGCAGTTCTGTGGGCGTTGAAATAGTATCTGTTATAATTTTAGTGCTGCATGACCTTCAGCAAATCACTTACCACAGTTGAAAAGACTCATATATTCTTTGGTACCATTTGTATGACATTCATATCTGTGCCCCATCATGTGTTCTAGTCTAACTTAACTTATAGTCTTGATTGCTTTTTGGGGAATAGATCCCATTCCTGGGCTTCTCCTGCAGTGTGTAGTACATCGTTTTTGGTCACTTAGCTTTTGTGGAGGGAATGGGAGTACCATACTTTAATTTGCTGGGTGAAATGTTATTGTAGCTGTGAGAATGGAATGGGAGATTTGAATACAAAGTTAGAAAGTCTAATTTTCCAAATATTTGGGCAACTGAATTGCAGCGCCTGATTTTGGCGTATGGTTTCAGAGGATCCAGTACCGGGTAAGGGGGCCCAGAAACTTGGAAACATCATGACAGTGAAACATATAGAAATTTTGGGGAGACAGGAGAGATCTGGGGACTGGAGGTAGCCTTTAAAGGCAACCCCCTTGCATCTTGCTTCCTCCAATTTGGACCCTCTAGTGAAAGTCTCCATAATCAGGGTTGGAGACATGACTCAGTGATTAAGAGCACTGGATGCTCTTTCAGATGCCCAGAGTTTGATTCTAACAGCCATTCATAACTCCAGGTCCAGGGGAATCCAGTGCTCTCTTCTGATCTCTGCTGACATTGCACAACATGGGTGCACTTACATACATGCAGGCAATGCACTCATACATGTAAAGTAAAAATAAAATATTTTTAAAAGTTTCTATAACATCTCAAAATAGAATTAACCACTGGGGACCAAGAGTCAAAGCAGGAGCCTAATGGGGATATTCACCTGAAATCATAGCAAAGAGAAAGCCCAGGCTTCCTCAGTCATGAAAAAGTGTTTGTCAGATATTTGTAAGGTTATATGTCTCTTGGAATTCTTTCTAAAATTCACACTCTGATTCAGGGCTGGAATGGAGCCTTAGATTTGGCATTTCTGGGAGGTCCCAAGAAGTTCAAGGTGCTGGTTCTAGGGCAACTGAGTAGTTGTCTTTATTTTGTTCAACTTGAACCACTGGCTCTGCTCACAATGAAATGCAGACTGTGGTTAAAGAAGTTGGGTATCACCTGTTTCACAGCAAGCAGATCCCTTGTTAATGTTCCCATGTCTCTATGTCTGAAATGTTTTCTCTATTTTCAGAAGAGAGAAATGATTGGATCAGCATAATACTAAATGCACTGAAGTCACAGTCCCTTACCTCACAGTTCCATGCAGCTGTGGCACCTGAGAAATGTGGATATCTTGAACTGAGAGGGTATAAAGCCAAAATTTTTACTGTGTTACGTGGGAACAGCGTGTGGCTTTGCAAAAATGAGCAGGTGAGCTTTGTTACATCAATTCTAAATTGCTTTTCTGATGATAGCAGCTGTGCTTAGGTTTTTGGCGCCACTAGTGTTTTTATTAATAGACTTTCTTTTCCATTGAAGGTTCCACTAACTGTAACAAAGAAAAAAATGGTTGCATACTTCGTTTCAAAAGATCTTTCTGCAGAACTTGAGGCTCCATGTTTCCTTTATAAGGGATGGAGGAAATAAATTTGTTGAAGGGAATTTTCAAAATGACTTCCTTAGTTGAAGTACGAACAAGCTAAGAATAGTGATATAGCAAATGAACCATTGCAGCTATTGATGAAACGGGTCTGTTTCTATGCCTGTCAAGGTCCTTTAATCAGACTATAAAAAAATTAAAGAGAAAGAACAAGTAACAATATTTTAATGGTTTTATTCATTTCTTTGAGGAGATATGCTGTTTACCATGAAAGTGAGACAAGTGATAGATTTGTATATATAAACATGTAAATGCATAGATCTGTTTATACACATATCTCATGTACATAAATATGAGACTTTTAACTGTTGGGTTATTGAATTTGGTTAATGGAAAACACTAAACATAAAACTCAGGTTTTGTAAAATTTAAGTTTATTTTATATGTACAAGTGTTTTGCCTACATGTTTGTAGGTGCACCTGTGCAAGCAATATCTGCAGAGGCCAGAGGAAGATGTCAGCTTCCCCTGGAACTGGAGTTATGGATGGTTGTTAGCTGCCATGTGGATGCTGGGATCCGAACCCAGGTCCTTTCCAAGAGCAGTGCTGTTAACCACTGAACTATCTGTCCAGCCCCTAAGAGAATTTAAATATTTTTGAAGAGATTGGTGATTAATTGGTTTTGCTACTTATTGTTACTTTACTTGATTCTGTAGTATACAGTTTCTTTTGTATAATAATTTTGAGATTTAGTATGTAAAAGAAAATTCTTCCTGTACTCCTTTTGAATAACTTAGTTTTTAATCTTTGCTTCTAGGATATATTATGTGCACAATCTTTATTTCAGAACTAAGCAGTGTGCTTTGAATATATGATCTAACATGAACTCATTTTATGATATATTATAATGGATTATGGTAAAGTATAAAAGCTGAATGTTTTCCTTCCAAAAACAGGTATCAGTTGATAGAAATCAGTAGTTAAAATTGAAAAGCTGTAGATCTTTACAGAGCCATTCTAAAATTTCAGTGTGGATGTATTCAGTACTTGGTCTTGTGTTATATCTTACCCAGTTAACCATGGAAGGCATCATTACACACCACTGGTAAACTAATAATATGGATATTTAGCATATTCCTTAAAAGTACCAATATAGAGCTTGATAATATGAATGAACTGAATATGGACATTTTTGCAGTGTGAAGTTAGATGATTAAAACTTTTCTTGTTGGAATGCAGGTTAAAAATTCATTATTTACATGTATCAATGTGGAAGTTACTCTGCCAAATTGGGGAATTCACTTTTTACTTGCACAGACTTAGTAGACTTCATATCATTTGTTTCTTTGGTCACATTAGCAACATTATCTGAATTTATGTTATTTTCTAGAAGTAACTTATTTTAAAGGCTTGTTTTAAAACACTTTAAGACTGGAAAAATTTTTCATGAAATTATTGCTTTCCTTACAGTAATCAACCATGAAAAAAAATATTCTCGTTTGAGTATCAGGCATGAGGATAATGTATTTGTAAATACTCATTTTCAATGTGTCCTGTAACTATAGAAACATTTTCTCCTCTGCATTAAAGATGAAGATGATGAGGATTAAATAATTTGTCTAAGGCTTACATAGTATGGAGCTTACCTTAAAACTAGAACATTCTATCTCTAAGCTTGTCTTCTCATACTAATCTGATCCTTTAAAAGCTGGATTGAAAAGATATTCTGAGAATATCTTAGAAGTAGCTCAATTCTTTATATTAATAATTATATCACCTACAAGTTTAGGTTAAGAGTTCAGTTGATGTTGTCTACCAGGTTGTGGATTTTTTTTTTTTTTTTTTTTTTTGAGTCTTTTTTGGACAGGGTCTCCCTGTAGTCTCAGCTGTCCTGGAACTCACTCTGTAGACCAGGCTGGCCTTGAACTCACAAAGATCCACCTGCCTCTGCCTCCCAAGTGCTAGGATTAAAGGCATGCGCCACCGCGCCCGGCCCCCAGGTTGTGCATTTTTAACATGATGTGATTATGAGGGAGACACAGTTTAATCTCCAAGGATACAATACCAGACAGACTAGCTATGGACATAGGCTCACTGCTTTTTCTTCTTGTTGCTGTATTTGAGATAGGGTGGATGACCTCAAACTCTTCCTTCTTCTGCCTCTGCCTCTCAGGTGCTGGGATCACAGCCCTCCCCTGATACCCAGGCTCACTGCTGAATTAGATTGGCCAGGCATTACAGAAAGGTGCTTCAAGCAGGATTGGGGCAGGGGGCAGCTAAGAAATCTGGGAATTGGAGATACTTACAGGTAGACAAGAAATGAATATACTGTGTTGAAAAGCCAAAGCATGAAGTTAGGACCACTCACAATCTTCATATAAGTAAACATTTTCAGTGTATATGTGTTCAGGGTTTTTATTCCCTATGCATTGATGTGACTATATTTTTACTTTTAATGATTCATTTTGGTATATGTGTTTGTGTGTGTGTTGTGTGTGTGTGTCCTTGTTTGTGTTTCTGTGTCTCTTTTTGTAATTGTATCATATTACATATGTTCAAGTCTTAAAAAAAACTAGTAAATAAGTTAAGCAGGCCATTCATATTCAGGACTTGATCTGTGTGTAATTTACAATGTATTATACAGAATTAAGTCTCTTGTAATATTTTATTTATTTTTGTGTATGAGTATATTGCCTGCATGTATGTAAATACTATCATGTTGTGCAGTGTCCATGGAGGTCAGAAGAGGACATTGGATCCCCTGGAACTGAAGTTAGGGATGGTTGTTAGCCACCATATGGATGCCAGGAATTGAACCTGGGTCCTCTGCAGGAGCAGCCAGTACTCTCAACCACTGAGCCATCTCTCCAGACCCAGAATTAAGTCTTAAAGAACTGGTGACTTACGTTGAGGCAGGCCATTAATTTTTAGGCCCTGACAGTCCTGCTTCTTATGTCTTTTCATTTTGGTTCGTTCCTTCTTCTCCAGAAGAAAGATGTTTACTGCTTTTGTCATAGAGAGAAGCAGCTGATGAGGAGAATCTGGTGGCCTGCTGAGTCATGATAATGTTTGTCCTAAACACACAGAGCTTCACCCCAGTGAAGGCATCTGGTCTAGGAAAGCATAATGATGCTGATATATTTGTGACCTCTAAAAGTTTTACACACACATATACACACACTTCTGTATTTTTCAATGATGAAAAAAGTCTATTCATCTTAAAAAATCTGAGATGTTTATATTTGAACTTTTGTATCATAACTTGTGTTGGATCTAAAATAGTATTCAACAAAACACAATTATATTTTACTATTATAAGCAATAAATTCATTGACCATGTAATTTCATAGCATAAAGATTTCTTAAAAAGAATTTGACCTATACCACTCTAACATAGGAATTATCTTCATTTTCTTTTCTTTAATGGATACACAGTTGTGCTAATTTGGTGATTATTCTAGTAAGAATAAACAGACAGTAGAAGGAGGTGAGAGGTTAGCCATTAGAGAGGAACCGCATTTATCCCAACCATAAATGACCAACTGGCTGATTGCAGCTAGGGGTTTTGCTAGGGGTTTCTGTTCTTACACAGTTTTAAATAACTGGATTTCACAATATGGTTAATCTCTTTAACTGGCATTGCTGTAAGAAGAGAGTGGGCTCTCTAAAGTTGTTACTTGTGTTATTTCTGATGTATTTATTCCAGAGGAGTTGATGTAACTTTTGGGAATGGGGCGGAAAATATGCAGTCTTAAAGATACCAACGTTGGTTCCATGGCATGTGATTCTAGAACCACACACTGAGAACACTGCTGGGGTTTTCATTCATCTTCGGAAATGATAGTCATTATCTTAAAGGTCAAGATTATTCATTCTGCTTTTGATGTGTAAAAATTCCCTTCAACAATGTTAACAGCAACGGTTCGTTCATTCCTGGATAGCAGTACTTTTTTGTTATTAATATTATTTCAGAAGAGTAATGCTTTTGTAGTTGAACATTTAGAAACAGATATGTGTGTTACAAGCATTTACGTGAAAAATTAAAACCCAGAGTTGTATTAATTGTGGTCCATTGTTGCAAGGATATTTTTGAAGTATTTTCCCTCTAATTTTTATTAATTCTTTGAGAATTTCATATAATACACTTTGATTATACTTACCCCTCCTTCCTTCTGTGTACTTCTCTTGTACCCAACCCCCTTATTCATCTTCCCTACTTGTCCAGCTTTGTATTCTCTCTCTCTTTCTCTCTCTCTCTGTCTCTCTCTCTCTCTCTCTCTCTCTCTCTCTCTCTCTCTCTCTCTCACACACACACACACACACACACACATTGAGTCCAGTTTGTTCTGTCCATAGATGTGTATAGTTGCTAACAGAGGACACACTCTTTGTTGTTGTTGTTGTTGTTTCCTTGTAATCCCTGCTGTCCTGTAACTTGTTATGTAACTATGGAGGACTTAATTTCATAAAGATCACCTGGCTTCTGCCTCCCCAGTCTGGATTTAAAGGTGTGCACCATACCCTGCTTAGGAGACCATGTTCTTAAAGTGACTCTCCCTCTCCCAGCAGCTGGGAATTGCCAGTAGCTCCTTAGGCAGGAATAGGGCATCGTGCCTACCACCAGCCCCATTCTCGGGTCTTTGTCTTGCTTGAGATTGCATGTCTTACAAATACTGTCACAATCACTGTTATTCATATATGTAACTGCCCTATTGTGTTCAGAAAACAATACTTTGTTGCTGCAATCATCCACCACCACTGGCTCCTGCAGTCTTTCTACTTCCCTCTTCTGAAGTCATCTCTGAGCCTTGGGAGGAGAAGGTGTGATATAGATGTTCCATTTAGGGTTGAGCTTTCTGCAGCCTCCTGTTGTCTACATGTTGAACAGTTGTGAGTCTGTGTTCCTTGTTCTCTACTGCAAAAAGTAGCTCTCTGATGATTGTTGAGAGATGCACTGATTTATGGCTAGAACAATAAGTCATTAGGAGTCAGTTAAATACTATTTACACTTAGTAAATTAATAGTAGTAGATTCTCCCTAGGGCCTGTGACCTGTCTAGCAACAGTTTCTTGGCTTTGATGGTAGTACTTGGTCTGGGTTTCACCTTATGGGGCTGGCCTTAAGTCCAATGATAAAGTGGTTATTTACTCCTCAAAACTGTGTCACTACTGCTCTAATGGGCTTGTCTTTCTAGGCCGCTGGTTGGTGTGACTCATGGCACTCACGGCTGATGATTACTTTTCTTCTTCTTTAGCATGCATAACACCTTCCAGGACTATGCCAGCCAGCCGGTAGGGATGAGGCTCCCAGGTCACTAAAAGCTCCATTTCTCCATCTTCTAAGGCAAAGATTTTTTCTTGAAATTTTTTGAATTACATACAATATAATTTGATGGCATTTGTATCCCTTCCCTCCATCTGTGACCCCCACCTCCCCCTGCTCAATTTCATGTGTGTGCATATGTGTGCGTGTATATGTGTATATGAGAGAGAGAGAGTTTATTGCAAGAATTTTTTAAATCTCTATTTGCAACATTAAAATTAAGGAAAAATATTTGAAAAGCAGTACAAATAATTTTCATTTACTTAATTCCACACATTTTATTCTGCAGAGTAGAAATTTATTCTAATTTTGAAGGGAATTGTTTTTTTCCCTCCCTTCACTCCCCAAAGATTTTATTACAGTGCCAAGCACATCTGCAAATACATTTTCAGCAATTCCTTTCTTTTTTTTTTCTGAAGCTAATACTGTGACAAGAAGATACATTTTCTCTCTTAATTACAGTGAAAGCACTTTTGTCAGGAATGCTGTTTCAGTTTTGAAATTCCCTCTCATTTTCTGAATAGTGCAGCTAGGAGTCTTGCTGTCTGTTGGCATTGTGCCCTGTCAACCTGGGTTTAGCAGGGACTTTTGGTTTGCCTGGATGTTCATTTCAAAGTCTCATTTTCTTCCTTTCTTTGTTTGCAAGTTGCAGGAACTGAACCCTAGAGCATCTCTTAGAGTTGCTTAGGAAAAATACTAAAGGGGATTTTATTACATATTGTCAGAGCTATTTTTAATGTTTTATTTTTCCAGATAGGCTCTAAGTGGGGAAAAAAAATGAAAGTCTGTGGAAAATATTTGTTAGAGAGGCGAAAGGCATAGTGGAAACTAACGAAAAATTATTTGCTCAATTGCTCTCATCACAAAATGTCACCCCTTATATATTTTAGCACCATTTCAAAAGAATCCCTCCCTGATTTAACTTTCAAGCATATTCTTCTGTTCTGCGTCTCTGCTTATATTAAATGCCTGCAAAAGTCATAATTATGATGGCTTTCCCAGTTTATCTTTACGATGTGACTTTTTGGGTGTGTATAGGTTGCATGACAGTCACTGTTTCTAGATCTGTCACCCACTTAGGAAGTGCTTCGCAGGCTTTCTTCCATTTCTTGTTGGTGTAGAGGAATCTTGCAGAAACCAACTGGCCTCTGCTCTCTGGAAGCTTATTTTCTATAGGAATAGCACAGTGACAACCACTTGATATATCTCGAAGTCTCTCTAAAGCCTTGTTTTACTTTATTTTTCTCAGGCGTATGTGTTTGTAGCGTATACAAGTCTGTACATGTGGTTACAAGTGTGTGGTAGCATATGTGCATGCAGGTGCATGTGGAGTATGTACATACAGGTCTGTACATACATGTGGAGGATCAAGGTTCATATGACCAGTGTTTTCCTATTGCTTTTTATGTCACTCATTGAGACTGGTCTCTTAGTTGAACCTAGTACTAGCCAGTTTGCTTATTTGGGTACCTGGCTCACTCTGAGGTTCCCAATAATTGACAATGGAATGATAGGCAGCCTGGCATTTATTTACTTGAGTTCTGGTGTTACAAATCCTGGTCCTCATTGTCCTTGCAGAGTGACAGGCCCTTTGACAGCTGAGCCATCTTCTCAGTCGTCCTCCCATCTTAAATAACCTCCCTCCTTATCTTCTTCCCTCCCTTCCTCCTTCCCTCCCTCCTTCTCTCTTTCCCTCCTTGATGAAAGTATGTTCTCAAACTTACAAGCATTTCTCATGGCTGGGGATGTAACTCAGTGAGTAAAGAGCTTAGCATACAAGCAAGAGGACGTGTGTTCCAGTCCCCAGAACCCAGGTGAAAACCAGACACATGTCATTATAATCTAATTCCAGTGCTGCTGCAAGGAGTTGGGAGGTGGAGATAGGAAAAGTCTCAGGTGCTTGTGGGTTAACTAGCCTGGTGTATGGAACACAAATACAGCAGAGACCCTGTATCCAACAAAGTGGAAGAGGTGCACTGACAGCTGAGATCATCCCCTGGCCTCTGCATCTGCACTGTGGTATGCATGTGCCTGTATTCACACACACACACACACACACACACACACACACACACACACGAGAGAGAAAGAGAGAGAGAGAGAGAGAGAGAGAGAGAGAGATCCTTAACCAGAGAGAGAGAGAGAGAGAGAGAGAGAGAGATAGAGAGAGAGAGAGAGAGAGATCCTTAACCAGAGAGGGCTGGAGAGATGCCTCTCTGGTTAAGAGCATATGTGTTGCTGTTCCAGAGGAACAAGGTTCACTTTCCAGCACCTATATTGAACAACTCACAGCCACTGTAACTCCAGCTCTAGGTAGATACAGTGCCCTCTTCTGGCCTCTGAACTCACTTAGCCACACATACATAAACACACACACACACACACACACACACACACACATAAACACACACACGTTAATAAAAATAAAGTCTTTAAAATGAAATATTACCTAAATATGATAGGTGTCACTAATACAAACATTTTAACTATACAAGTGTTTTTTTTAAATGTATGTGTATGTCTTTGTGCATAATGTATGTATGTGCACCATGTGCATGGAAATTTGCAAGCCAGATAAAGTGGAAGATCCCCTGGAACTGCTCCATATGGGTCCTGGGAACCAAATCTGGGGCCTCAGCAAGAACAACAAGCACTCTTAACCACTCAGCCATCTCTGGCCCCTTAACCCTAAGTGTTAGAGATATATTTTTTCATATTCCTAAAGCAATAGTGAGATGTTTGTTTCATTCATTGTTTCCTGTCTGATTGTGAGTCCAAAGTGAGATGGTGCACTATGTAGAATCAGCTTGCTGGGTTAATGGTCATGTGTGGCTCTCTTCTTGGATTGAGAGTTTTATCTTTTCTATAAATACATGTTCATGGGGGCTGAAGAGATGGCCTAGTGGTTAAGAGCGCTGACCGCTCTTACAGAGGACCCGGGTTCGGTCCCCAGCACCCACATGGTGGTCGAGAACCATCTGAAATTCCAATTCCAGGAGAACTCCAGTTCAAGGGGAATCCGACACCCTCTTCTGACCTCCGCGGCATTGCATGACACGGGTGCACAAACTTGCATGCAGACAGTACATTGATACACATACAGAAATAAATAAATGCTGGGTGTGGTGGCGCACACCTTTAATCCTAGCACTTGGGAGGCAGAGGCACACGGATCTCTGTGAGTTCGGGGCCAGCCTGGTCTACAGAGTGAGTTCCAGGACAGCCAGAGCTATGGGGAGACCCTGTCTCAAAAAGACCAAATAAATAAATAAATAAATAAATAAATAAATAAATAAATAAATAAATACATGTTCATTAAAAATTACTTTTCTCTGATTTATATCATCATATTACATTCCACTTTATCAGTATCATGTTGTCATTTTTTGCCTGTTTCCTTAAGCCTTTTACATAGTTAAGGTATTTAGAGTCATGTCATATTTTCTATAAATGTTTCTTCTGATTCATTTTGTTACATTTCATTTTTTCCATTAACTTTTACTGTGTAGAAGCTTTGTATATAACTAGAGTATTTTTGATAAGTTCAAAACTTATAAAATCCATTTGCAGAGACAATCACTAAATTCTAAACTATCTTGATAAAAATGTAGTTTGCAGGGCTGGAGAGATGGCCTAGCGGTTAAGAGCGCCAACCGCTCTTACAGAGGATCCGGGTTCGATCCCCAGCACCCACATGGGGCCGAGAACCGTCTGAAACTCCAATTCCAGGAGAACTCCAGTTCCAGGGGAATCCGACACCCTCTTCTGACTTCCGCGGCATTGCGCGAAACGGGTGCACAAACTTGCATGCAGACAGTACATTCATACACATACAGAAATAAATAAAATTAAAAAAATGTAGTTTGCATACTGGTATTTTGAAGATTTTTAAAAGACATACACCTGTCTTTCTGTGTGGATTTTTTTATACCTTGTTCTAAACTTAAATGCTGTAAATATTAGATTATTTATCCAACATTCTAGAACATTCCAATAAGTTTTTTTCTTTATTTTGTGGTAGGTTTAATGAAAATATCTCTAAAAATATACTATTTGTGTTTTATCAGTGTAAGAGCTTTGAGTGGATGAATCACTTATCAGTTGTAACCGTTCTGCAGACCAACGACCAAGACATTTTTGGTGACCTATTAAGACAGAAGTATATTTGTGATTAAACTTGAGACCTTTGTACCTCAGCTCTTCATATTGTTATTTTTTAAAAATTATTTTATTGAAGTTTTGTGCAATTCATACAACATTTCTCAGTCCAATTTAGACTCATTCCCCTTTCCATGCTACCCCCCCCACCACACCGGAGTTCATGCATTTTGCCATATATGTCTTAAGTCTTTTTTTTTTTTTTCAGTACTTTAAAATTTTTTCTATGCAGAGTTCAATGGGCAGAAGCTTTGTATATAACTAGAGTATTTTTGATAAGTTCAAAACTTATAAAATCCATTTGCAGAGACAATCACTACATTCTAAACTATCTTGATAAGTTTTTTTTTTTTTTTTCAGTACTTTAAAATTTTTTCTATGCAGAGTTCAATGGGCAGAAGCTTTGTATATAACTAGAGTATTTTTGATAAGTTCAAAACTTATAAAATCCATTTGCAGAGACAATCACTACATTCTAAACTATCTTGATAAAAATGTAGTTTGTGTACTGGTATTTTGAAGATTTTTAAAAGACTTTAAAAGATTTTTATCATTTTGGGCAGAAGTTTACTGTTTGAGTCAGTTCTTTGACCCAGTTCTTTTGTTGTTGTTCCCTCCAGTTTGTATTGCTCCAAAATATGCATATGTGTACGTCACATGTATACCAAAATTATGATGTCTGAAAGTAAACTGTATGTTAATTCCACAACATGTTTAGGAATTCACATTTTCCCCTTTAATTTTATATTACTGTAAACTGCGCATACATACCTCCCCCCACCTCCCGTTTGCCACAATTACAAAATCTGAGAACAAGTGGTAGGTTAATTCTAGATCCCATTAAGGGATTCACATTATAACAGCACAGTTGCTTTCAAAGAAATTATATATACATATATATATATATATATATAATTTAAATATAACATTAACATTGCTCAGTTTGCCCTACTACTGGATATTTGGCACTAGCATCCACAAATGAGGGATATCATTCATCGTTTGTTTTTCTGGGACTGTGTTACTTCACTTAGCATAATGGCTTCTAGTTCCATCCATTTTCCTGCAAAGTTCACAATGTCATCTTTCTTTACCACTGCTTAGAACTCCATTGTGTAGGTGTACCACATTTTCTCTATCTGCTCATTGGTTGAGGGGCACTTGGTTTGCTTCCAGCTCTTCACCTGTGTGGATTTTTGAGGCAGGGTCTCACTGTGTTGTGTTGTCTAGCCTGGAACTGACTGTGTAAGCTCAGGCTGGCCTTATACTTGTGGCAGTCCTCCTGTGCTCCAAGTGTTAGGAGTTGCACACCACCACATCTGGTGAGGTAATCAGGCCCAAACATGACTCGGAATGTGTGTATTTTTAGGTATGTTGTGTTTCTAATTGCTTGGAATTTCTGCAAATGGGCATGAAGCAAGTTTAAGAGAACTGGCCTTGGCTTCCATTTGTTATGTTTCCCTGACTGCCTCCCATCTTTTCCTGTTGCATTTTTAAAGCATCAAATTAATATTAGTAAATTCATTTCAACCAGATGTCTTGGTTGGTTGGTTTGCTTATCTGTTTGATGCTAATTTTGGCATTGGAGGTTTAACTACATAAACTCATTTGATTAAGTATTCTCAAATCAAGGCATAACAAGTCCACTGGTGCTCTGGCATAGGAATTAAACACTAATAGAATTTAAATAGGCTCCAAAGATTTGGTTTGTATGGCACAGAATGAAGCTGCAGGATGTAGGTGGTGACCTCATGCTCTCTGTGTTCTGCTTCTCTCCAAGCTCTGCATCTGGTGTTTCCTGGAAGTCCGTTGCCAATGTCATACAATGCCACATCTGTTTTCCACAAATGTTTAAGCATTGAGTTCTTAAATTCCTGGCAGGAAAAACATAGCATCCAGTCTTTCTAAAAATAGGTATGAGGTTGCAGCAGTTTATGGATGAACAAACTCTTCTTTAATTTTCTCTTCAAGAATCAACATTTCATCGTGCTCTTGCACGGTGTCATTTTCTCGTGTGGTTTTAGCAATATCCCATTGCTATAGATTTGTATAAAGGATTCATTTCAATATCTTGGCCAATTTTTATGATAAATTCTGTATGAACAGAGTCATTTGTGTAAATGCTTTCATATGAATTGATTACAAGCCAATGATCACAAATGAAATGGAAATGTTTTGTGAAAGAAATTCTGAAGAAACCTTTTGAGGGAAGGAGTTGCCAGAATGATCAAGCATTTAACCTGTGTTGCCTCGTTGAGTTCTGATAACAATATGGTAAGGTCATGTTACTCTATTTCACAAAGGCATAGTTGACAAACCAAAAAACTCACTAATGGTCATCTAGCCAGTAAAAAGCTCAACCAGGATTCTTAGGACTGCCAGTGACACTTGGTTCTGCACTTGCAGTGTCTTAAGTCTGCTAAGCCACACACACGTTCCATGTTGCTGGTGGTGATTTCTTGCCTTTTGAATTTCTGTTTGTCACAGAAAATTAAATGTAAAATACTTCTGCCCATTGAACTCCCAGGCCTCTGTTTCATAATCTAGTTCACAGCATTTTAAAGGTTAGACATTTGGCCCTCCCTGCATTCTGGGACTGAAAATAGAGCTTAGAACTCACAGTCAGATTGTACTTACTGGATAATTTAATTTTAATTTTATTGAACATTTGACATTCACATTTCATTGTACTTTTAAAAATGTATGTCTTGTTATTTTTGAACCTGCACTTTCTTCAATTAACTTTATTGCAGCTAATGCATTCTGTGGCTTCAGATCAGAGCTACAGAGAATTAACAAGAGAGCTTGTAATTAACTAGACTCATGTGGCACTCACTGTGTAGGGCATTCTTCTAAATATCTTTTACTATGTGAACTTGAAGCACCACTGAAGTGGTGCTACGGATGCTGCTGTCTCCCCTGTTTGTGAACAACTGAATTGAAGGAAAAGAGGCATGTATGAAATTCAGGTTCCTCTGGGCAGTGTCATTTGAGTAGTAGCACCCTCTCTTTTTTTTACTCAGTCCATACGTCTCCTCTCAATGTGCTGTCTGCATCCTTCAGAATCATTCCACAAATCAAATCAGAGTTGATAGCTATCACTATCACACTTCAGAACACCTAACTAACTAAATGAATGAATGAATGAATGAAGTATGGAGGACAGTGAGACAGTTTCCTGGTTCTGCCCAGGATTTGACACCCAGAACAAATATCTTGATAGTCCTTTCATTGTCTTTTTTACTAATAATCTTAGTATGTTTTATATATTTGTGGTATACACTATATTTCACTCTACAAAGGCAGAGAGAAGTGATTATGTTCAGGCATTTACATATTCAGGACTCATTGACAAGCTATGTTACTAGTTTTGCTATGTGATTCAGTGTTTGTTACATGAGACTCTTAGGTTTCTGGTTCATTTTTATAAATTAAAGATTCATTTTTATAAATTAAATTCTGGTTCCACTCTTGCTGCTCCTGGAGTCAAATCTCAGGGTCCGAAGAATAACATGGCCACATAGAATTTTGACAAAAATCCAGTAATGGGAACTAGTTTAAATATGTTCTACATACTCAGAAAAAAGGCTTACTATCACCCAGGTATTCTTAATAAGTAATGTAGTTGTTTCATATTTAATAGCTCTCAAGAGCCCTGACATTTATTTTGTTCCTCAGCTCTATATTTTACAGTCAATTGGTGCTTGTGAGCTGTGTGGATCCTCTAATTACTCAAAACCATATGGCCCTGGCAAGCAGCTGATAAATGGTTTACAATTTCTCAGGCCAAAAAAACATCATCTTTGCCTTGCTGGAGAAAAATTTTGAATGCCAAGCTGACCCTCGCTTTACTCGAAATTACAGCTTTAGATGTAGATATTTTATGACTTGCTCATAGAGATGAGGGGCCATCCATCCAGGCAGAAGCAGTGATGAGCCTCATCAGTTCCCATAACGAGTTGTCATTTTCACCATCTGCTACTCTGGTGGTCAGAGCATTATGAGCCTTTGCCCTTAGTAACATATAATACTTGCAGGCCAGGCACCTTGGAGAATATAATCGAGAGTGGCCTGATATCCATCTCTTGTCAAGAGCCTCATTACAGAGAATTGTCACTTGGTGAAAGCATGGTGTTTTATCTAGAGTGTATGCCTGTATCAAGGTGAGCCATCAGAATGCCATTTTAAAATATCCCATTGGCTATTCTCTTCCTCATTTGGAAAAAAAAAATACTTGAGTTTCCTGGCACACACACTGGGAGTTTATCCAGTCTGTGCATTATCCAGTTAGGGGGATTTGTATGGATAATTGGGAATTGTTTTTAATTGGCAAAATAAGGGCAACCCTGTGCTGATATGTTGAAATATATTAAAATGTGAATTGGAGTGGCTTGATTTCCTTTTTATGTAGGTCTCATGGTATGCAATTTTATAGCCAAGGCTAGCTCTATGGAAAGGGAATATATCATCTCCTTTCATGATACTATCTCATTGTATCTTTCCTTTTAGATTCTTTTTTTAATTATTTTTTATGTGTATGAGTGTACTGTCTGCATGTAGATTGGTTCACCCATGTCATGCAGTGCTGCAGAGGTCAGAAGAGGGCATCAGATTCCCCTGGAATTGGAGTTAAAGATGGTTCTTAGCCACCATGTGGGTGCTCTGGGTCCTCTACAAGAGCAGTCAGTGCTTTTAACTGCTAGGCCATCTTAACTGCTGAGCCATCTCTTCAGCCCCTCCTTTTAGATTCTTTATTCTCAAATTGTGCCTCTTCCTCCCAACAGGATGAGAGAGTTATCATTCCATCAAAAAACGTAATATTCAATTGATCTGTCTTCTGAATAAGTCATTATCTGATGGCCTGGGAGGATGACTGGGTGGCTAAAGAGTGCTTGTTGTACAAACATAAGCACCTTAGTCTGAATCCTAGCACCCATGTAAAAAGCCATGCATACCATCAGTGTGTACATTTGACTCCAGTATTGGTGGTGGCTTTCTGGGGCTTGCTGGCATTCAGGCTTATCTACAGGTTTGGTGAGAGGAATAAAGTGGAGGGTGATAGAGCACACCTGATGCCTTCTAGGCACTATAGCATGCACATCCCCTGGAGGAGCACATAGACCACATATACATACGTGTGCAGCACCCACCCAAATAAACAAATAAACAAGCAAATAAATAAATAAATCCTAAAATAAAAATGAGAAAGGCCTTATCAATGGAACTGATAACCCTGAATACCCTATGTACCAGGAAATTAAGTTCTAAAGTTACTGAAATATACTTTTATCAAACAAGGATGCATTAGGATTAACCACAGAGACCAATAGGAGAACTTTAAAACATAGGGGTGTGTTTGCTGAATAGTGAAGCCCTCGTGCTGACAGATAAGGGGCTTCTTTTCCTCACACTAATCCTTGGGACATAAGAGTTGGTCTCTAAGGATTGTGATGCCTTAAAATGACCTTTATGTTTCTGGATGGTGTTTCTAGAGAATATGGAAAGACAAGGGGTGAAAGGCTTTCTTCTAAGATGTATCTGCATGTCCCTCATAGGCCCACATTTACATCATGCGGATCAAAAGTCAGACCTGTGGTCTAGGTATGATGTCACAGAATTGACAAAGTACTTTACTTTTCACCTATGTAACAGGTATGAGAAAAAAGCCTGTTTCTTTTTTGTTGTTATGTAGTCTTGATAGTCTTTCCAAAGTATTCTTTTATTGAAAGTGGACTACTAGGAGCTCAGAACACATTTAATCTGAATTTGTTCACATAGATCATTACTCTCTTGGTTTAGAGATATTTTTTTAAATACTGAGAGTGTTCATTTGTCAAGTTCCCCTGCTCATATGAATAGATAGCATGTGGCAAACATCAGTACTTTTTGAATATGTTGTCTTTGTTTCTAATTTTTTTTAAGATAGGGTAAAGTGAAGGGAGTATCTATGGATGTTGAACCAAAGGGTTGTTTTAATTCCAAAGTAGCCTCAGAGGGTTTGTGAGATTCAGATTGAAATATTGGAAGTGGAAAACTATACACTTTTTAAAGCACTAATGCCTTTGAGAGCAGATGAAGAGAAAAACTGTCACAGCAGAGACACTCCAGTATAATAAAAGAAACAACCCTGCAACTGTGTGTTTAGTTCTTTTCCATCATATACAGCTAGGTGCACTTCACATTTAACTGTCTCTTTAAGCCTCAGTTTCCTCAGTTTCTTTTCATATAAAGGGCGTTTGTACTTTACCATCATGTCATCCTCCCACCAAATATTTGATGCATGATAATTGGCTGCTGATCAGTTGTAGGGAGCACTTGTCTCCCCACAGAAACAAAGCACCTCTCACTGGTTCTTCTCAAAGTGGTTTATTATTCAGGCACATCTTTTTCTCCTCCAAGCTTCTGCTTTTTCCAAGCTTCTCTTCTCAAGACCAGAAAAGTCCCTCTATTTAGAAAGTCTCTTTATTTATCCACCTTCCCAGCCCAGGTTGCGTGGCCTCAGTCTATTGGTATCATGTGGCCTGATCTTGTATACAGGGTGCATCTGCACAGCTCGAATGGTGAACGTGGCTTTACTTAGAGGTAGGAGGGAATCAGGTGTTAGTCATAAGACTTGGCTAAAGTCTCGGGCACCATCCTGGGACCCTCGCCACACCTGCTCTCCACATCTCCCCCTTTTTTATTATTTTAGTAAAGAGGCTGTAACTGTTCCCCCTCTGGGGAGCTTCACTGTCCCCCCTTCTGGGGAGCCTTCCGGGCCCCTTTACCGGGCCCCTTTCTAGCTCGTCCTTCTCAAAGCGGTTTCACCCTGACCGCAATGAGTTCTGAACGAGCTTCTGGGCCCCTCTCTAGCTCGTCCTTCTCAAAGCGGTTTCACCCTGACCGCAATGAGTTCTGAACAAGCTTCCGGGCCCCTTTATTTATTGTCCAAGTTCAGCTTCCGACACGAGAAAGCCCGGGCCCCTTTCTTTATTGTCCAAGTTCAGCCTCCGCCACGAGAAAGCCCGGACTGCCGAGAAAGCCTGGACCACCACCTCGGCGGGGCTGCTCCGCCTCCTCGCCTGCAGGCTGCTGGCCGCCCTACGCTGTCTCCTGCGCGCCCCGCGCCTCTTTCGGCCCCAAGTTTAACGGCTGGTTCTCGCTCTGGGTCCGTCCTATCGGTGCCCAGGCCAGCTCAGCGGGTTCTTTCTGGCTACGCCGAGCCTGCAGCACCGAGGCCCTTCCAAGTGCCAGCTCACAGTCTCTGCTAGCCGAGCCCTGTTGAAGCCTGGTCTGAAGTCCTGGTCTGAAGTCTCTGCAGCAAATGTCTTAAGTCTCTTTGTTGCGCTTATGCTGCGGTCGTTCTTAAGTCTCTTTGTTGTGCTTACGCTGCGGTCATTATCCAGCTTGAGCCTCTTTTGTGAGATGCTCTTCTGCAGCTCCAGCGAGAGGCCCCTTGTGGCTGTCCTCCTCGGTGCTGAAGCCCTTCATCGCCGCCTCGCCTGGCCCGCGGCCCCAGCGCACTCAGAGCCCGAAGCCGTGATGCTCCCCCCCTCCCCCCTGCTCTGGGCTGAGCGTGGCCGCCGCTCCGCATCCCCGTACAGGCCACCACTTGTAGGGAGCACTTGTCTCCCCACAGAAACAAAGCACCTCTCGCTGGTTCTTCTCAAAGCGGTTTATTATTCAGGACCTTTATAGCATTTTTACTTCTTTCTCTTCTTCTTGTTCTTCTTCCCCAAGCTTCTGCTTTTTCCAAGCTTCTCTTCTCAAGACCAGAAAAGTCCCTCTATTTAGAAAGTCTCTCTATTTATCCACCTTCCCAGCCCAGGTTGTGTGGCCTCAGTCTATTGGTATTATCTGGCCTGATCTTGTATACAAGGTGCACCTGCACAGCTGGAATGGTGAACATGGCTTTACTTAGAGGTAGGAGGGAATCAGGTGTTAGTCATAAGACTTGGCTAAAGTCTTGGGCGCCATCCTGGGACCCTCGCCACACCTGCTCTCCACAATCAGTCAGTTTCTTTAACTGACTGGATAAAGGTGAATACAGTGCCTTCTGTTAAAGAAACACACATGTATTTATTAGTCAACTTTCTGGTTATGTGAAAGAAACCAATTGCCAGAATATCAGGCTCAGCATGGCAGGGTGTTAGCATGTTCTGACAGCAAGGTCAACTGGGAGAAGCACTGGTGTCTGTTTTTGAATTGAGACTGTTTAACTCCATGCATACATGTGCAGAAAACTTTATAAGAATTACTGAATTACAGTGAAATTATGTCTGAATTTTCAAATTTTATGATTTTATATTTTCTCTGCACTAGGATTTTAAGAGTGGACTTGGTATTACCATAATCCCTATGAATGTTGCAAATGTCAAGCAAGTAGATGGAACTGTGAAACAATCTTTTGAAATAATCACTCCCTACAGGAGTTTCAGGTACATTATATTAAGCATGTTTTGCAGTGCATTGTTTCTATGTTCATCTTTAATTAATTTATTTTCTATTTTTATGTTTACAAGTATTTTCCATGCATGTATTTAACTCATTGGCACTGAGGTTGTGATGCTTGTTAGCCACTATGTGGGTGCTGGGTGGGGAACCCCAGTCTTCTACAAAAGCAGCCAGTGCTCTTAGCCACTTAGTCATCTCTTCAGCCACAATGCAGGTTTTTAATACTCTCTGTCTTGGAAAATGGGCCCAAACTTTCTGTCTTCTAATACCAGCTAGCACTACTCTAAATTTCCTGTTATAAAACAACATTATCCTGCTGTTTTTATAACTATAAAACAACAAAGAAAATTTATTTTATAATGTTAATGGTGGTGGCACCCCTCCTAGGACAATTAAATCTGTCTTTATTCTTATACATATTGTCTAACTTATTAGGCAACACATGAAAACACTTTATGAAAGTGGCTTGCAGAATCCTGCAACTGGCAAAGGTGATACCTTCATGGGATTTGAGTAGCTCCTTTCTATAGTCCTTACTTTTTAAGTTGGGCTTAGTGAACGTTGTAATTATTCACATTCAGAATATGAAGAGTGTCACATTGTCTTCAGGTTGTAGTTATGATCCTTTTGCCTAATCAAATAAATCTCATTTTATGATCAGTGCTGATTACAATTGCTGCATGTGATTTCTTCCAGGGACTCAGCTAAAAATGAGTTTAATGGGTCATTTAAAATGATCAGCACAAGTTTTTAAATATTTTTCTATATGAATAAAATATAATAATTGCATACTTATGACAGTGAGTGAAACTTAAAGTACTTTACGTGTTTTAATAATATATAATGATTCTGACTTACATGTTTTAATAATCTGTAATGACCCTGTAGCTTCTGATTATAGAACAGACACAGTCAGTTTGCTTTTGCAGCTAGATGAATGAATTTCTCCTAGGTAACACACTTCAGACTGTTTGTAAGTCAATGATACTACTAAGTTTCTTGTACATTTTGTCATAAAGAAATGTTTTCTACAACAAATTTTGAGAAAAGTGGCCAAATTAAGCATGATAAGGTTTTTAAAAAATATTTAGTATTACTTTTCATTTTATGTGTATGAGTGTTTTGCTTGCATGTATGTAAGTGTACCATGTGCATGCAACTATGTAGGTCAGAAGAGGGCATTGGCTCCTCTGGAATTAAAGGTATGCACAGTTGTTAGCCACCATAATGGTGTTGGAAGTCAAACCAGGTCCTCTAGAAGAACAGCAAGTGTTCCTAGCTGCCAAGCCATCTCTCCAGCCCTGCATGATAAGCTTTATGTTCACACCTGCATATCTAGACCTGGAGATGTAGCTCAGCAGCACATTTGCTTACCATGTGCAATCCCTTGGGTTCCATTCTCAGTATTAGATATAAACAAATTAATTAGAAAGAAAAACAGAAACCAAATCCAGAAAATCCTAACCACAAATAAATTCTAGTGCTGGCTATAGCTAATCTCTAAGAGAACTTGAAATCACTAAGAATTTTACTATTACAGTAAGGATGGAATCATAAAGTTCTCTGGAAAATATATATAATTCATATAAGCCACTTATTTTAAAGACTATTTAGAATAGATGGCCACCTATTATTTTCATTATGCTTAAGTCATTACTGTTTATATAACAAAATTTTCAATGTGACAGATAATTTCCTATGGTGATTTTTGGCCATTTATGGAATATGTAGATATTCTTTGGCATATTGTATGTAATCAGTAAATCTTACTTGAAGGAGTGGGCTGCAATTTTATATGTTATCCCTGTAGCCAGGCATCCAGTAGAACTAAAAAAAGAGTATGTCAGAACAGGGCTAAAAATGAGTTAGAAATCCTTTACATTAGTAACCATTTAAAACTTTTCTTGTTTCTCAATCTCTTAATGCCATCTGGACAGTCTTCTAATTTTAAAAAAATCCATTTTTAAATCTGACAAAAATCACAATTTCTGGTGGGTGTTTTGTTAATTTTAGTTTCAGACTATGATGGCATAATTGCCTGGCAATATACTTGAGCAGTCTGAAATGCTGCCAGTGTCTTTTTGATTATTATATGCCCATTGTTTTTAGAGATGTGGCCTCCATGTAAGGTTAGACCTACTGAGAAATACTTTTATATCTTGGTCAGAAATAATACATGTGTTAATTTTGGTTCAAGCTATGTAAGCAGAGTCATAACCAATGTGGAAAATTAAAAGAAAAAGAAAATGATTTGTTAAATTAGATGATTTTTTAATAGAAAAGATAATCCAGTACTGACCAGCAGGCATAATTTTCAGCTGCTGTTTAATTTGTGACTGAAATGAATATGCAAACTGAACACACTCCTTAATTGGGCTCTACAAAGGAGATCGATAATGCAGAAATGTTCATTGTTTCAGCTTTACAGCAGAGTCTGAGAAAGAGAAACAGGACTGGATTGAAGCTGTGCAGCAGTCGATAGCAGAGACTCTCTCTGATTATGAAGTAGCTGAGAAGATTTGGTTCAATGAATCCAACAGGAGCTGTGCGGATTGCAAAGCCCCAGACCCAGACTGGGCATCCATCAATCTTTGTGTTGTCATCTGTAAGAAGTGCGCAGGTAATCAGTGATGAGTCATGCTTGTCACTGCTGGTGGCACACTGGCACCAACTGCTCTTTGTCGTTGTACACAATGTGTCCTAGGTAATGGTCACGAAAACTAAATGGAAAAAAACCTTATTAAATAGAAATCCGATTTAGGAATGTCCTATAATTCTAACTCCTTTTATGTATGAGTCAGATACAAAAATCAATTTTAAACTTATAATCATGTTTTCTGCCTGCTGATCCATATATAGATTTTATTTTATTATTTTTATT
Organism: Rhizomys pruinosus; assembly: GCA_009823505.1. Lineage (NCBI taxonomy): Eukaryota > Metazoa > Chordata > Mammalia > Rodentia > Spalacidae > Rhizomys > Rhizomys pruinosus. Next base: position 1,571,671 of record VZQC01012420.1, on the reverse strand, counting down.
TTATGTGTATGAGTGTATCGTTTCCAGTTTCCATATATGCAAGGGCATCTATGATCTGCAGTGCCTGAGGAGGTTAGAAGAGGGCATTGGAGCTCCTGTAACTGAAGTTATGATGGTTGCCTGCCCCCGTGTGGGTGGCGACAGCCAAACCTGTGTCCTCTACAAGAGCAGCCAGTGCTCTCACCACTGAGCCATCTCCTCAGCATCATGTATAGATTTTGAAAACATCCTGTCTAGATGTTTTAGATTTTAGTATATATCCAGAGAAAGTTTGCATTGTTGCATGAATATTTGTCCATTATCCCCCAATTACTGTTTATTATAGATTATTTTTTTTTTATTATTATTTTTGTCTTTTAAAAGCTTTACAGAGTGAGCTCCAGGACAGCTGGGGCTACAGGGAAACCCTTTCTTGAAAAGACAAAAAAAAAATTTATTGAGACTTTGTCCGATTCATACAGTAGTTCTTAGATCCCCCTTCCCCACCCTTGCTTTCTGGGCTTCCCTTCCTTGTGTACTCTGGTATACATGTTCTTTGTCCAGTCAAGCATTTGTACCTGGATGTCCTTCATGGCAAATTCATCCACTGGAGTTTAGTCTATCTAGAGTTTGTAGGTAAGGCCTACTCTCCCTCACCATGTAGTAATTAGTATCGAATAGCTCACAGACTAGAGCTGGGCACCCACCTACTTCTCCCTCTCTACTTTGAGCCTTGTCTGATTGAGTTGGCATGGGTCCTGCGCTCGATGACACCCTTGCGACAAGTTCCCTTGAGCAAGCTTCCAGTGGCCTGAAAGCTTCTGTCTCCCTATGTTCATGAACCAGCCCTGGCTCTTAAAATCTTTCCACCCCTCTTCTGGAATGGTCCCACCCTGAGCCATGGGCGGGAGAGGCTTAAACATACAAGTCCTATGTAAGGACACACACAGTGCAGTCTCTTATTCTCTAAAACTTGGCCAGTTGTGGCCTTCTGTGTGTCTTTTTGAGACAGATTCTCACTGTAGCTCCAGCTGGCTTGGAATTTGCTATGTAGATCAGGCTGGCCTTAAACTCACAGAGATATTCCTGCCTCTGCCTCCCTAGTGCTTATATCTATTTTCACATCAAAGTTCTTGTGCATTCTAACCTGTATACTGGATCTGACATCTCCTATAGCACCACTTTCATGAGAAATGTTTCACAATGTTACCAATGTTTATGAAAGAACCAGGCTGGCCCCTTACACCTGGCTGCCTGGCATCTCCGGTCATTTAGAAGTCTAGAAGCTTATCCAAGTAAATGGAAGGAAATGGACCCTTGCCTTATGGACTGTCCTGTGATATTTAGGGAGGTGTAGAAACAGACACAATTTAACCTTACTTTAGTTTTCTAGCACTGCCTCCCGCTTGCCCCCCCCCCTTCCCACCCCCCCTCCTAGAGAATTGACCTGGATACTAGCTGCTCTAATCTAGCCTGGGTGTTATAAAGCAAGTGTTTAAATGGTAACTGCAGGTAAATCAGAGCAGGACTAGAGTTGACCACCAGGTTCCAGATGCTACAGGAGGGGCAGGGGCCTCTCTTACCTCAAGTGAAGACAGTGAGCAGCAGCCACTGTCTGGAACTTTCTCCTGCTCTATGCCATCCCATTTCTTATGCCAAGGCAGATTTCTTGGGCACTTAAGTAACATCAGTTGCAGCAGCAAAGCATCAGCCGATTCCCTCGCTTCCTATCTCTCTCCTGTCTCACTCCAAGGCATAGCCTTGTTTTGCCCCTGGCTGTGCCTTTCCTCTCTCCTTAGAATCAGTTCCTTTTTTACCCATTCTCTTGAGCATTTAGCTGTAGTTTCTTGTTTCATTGTGGAAACTTGCACCAGTCTGTCTCCTTGGTACCAAGAGGCTTTCTAGCAACTCTCCTCTCCCTCCTGAGCATCACCTGACCCTTTCCCCCATCAAACTTGAGTTGCTTTACTGACCCCATGGCAGCCAGCGTAGGTTTTTCTTTTTTCCTTCCTTTAATCTCATTTTCCTTCAGCATTCTATACTCAGCAGTCTTTTCTCTACTCAACGTGCTCTTATCTTTATGGTCTTCTCTGTAGTCCTGTGGAAGGCGCGTCTCCTTTGGGTGTCAATCCTCCTCCAGCTTCAGTGGCCCTGCTGTCTTGCTGGGTTAGTGGTTACCAAATGAATTCAGCAGTCATTTTTAAGCAGATGCTTTTCACTCTGTTGCGCAGGAAACTCTTGTAGATACTTGCCCAGAAGAATCTCTAGGTAGATTTGTCAAAGAAAAATGACACGTTGAAAGGAGACCCCTCACTTCCACCTCTAGTCCGGCGTGTGTACCTCCAGATGCCCATCTCTGACCTGCTGTCCTACCTGGACAGAAGCTGTGCTGTGTACCCTGCACTCAGCCTGTACCCTACCAGATGCGTTTCACTCTTTGGCTCTTCGTGAGCCTTGCCACATGTCACTGTTTGCTGTCCTCTTGCCCTCACTCAGATCTTACCTGTTCTCACCCAGGCTTCGTGAGCAGCAACTTCACCTACTTATGAGCTTCCAGTGCTGCCTCGGGTTAGAATTAAAAGTGCTAAACAGTGCAGGCTATGTGGCTTTGTGCTCTAAAGCATTTTTTGCTTTCAAGAAAGTAGGAAAAGAGCCTCTTTATTCAGTCTATTAGAAAAGAACTTTCAGTGTCCATAGGCAAAGTGCTCTTAAGAGCAACTCTAGGTCTTATGCAACTTTGTTCCTTTCGACTTACCTCTGACATATGTTTGGGTACCAATTATAAATGTCTGTGGAGTTACACAACACATTTGAATTGATGATGATGTAATTCTGGGTCCTTCCTTTCTTTATATGTAAGAATAAAATAGAAAATCCACTTGGGATCTCATATTTATTTATTAGTATTGTTAGGCTTTTTCTTTAACTAGTAAAGAATTGATATCTGGAGCCAGGCGTGGTGGTGCATGCCTTTAATCCTAGCACTTGGGAGGCAGAGGCAGGCAGATCTTTGTGCGTTCAAGGCCAGCCTGGTCTACAGAGCAAGTTCCAGGCCAGCTGGGGCTACAGGAGACCCTGTCTAAAAAGGGACCTCCCCCCCCAAAGAATTAATATCTGTATTCCATGCATAATAGTTAACTGACTCATAAAGGTTTTCCCTATTGGAAATATAACTCAGTAGTAGAGTACTTGCTTAGCAAGTATAAAGGCCTATGTTCAGTTTCCATACTGCCAAAAAATGTTTTGATTGATTTCTAGCTTATTTCACACACACATGCATAACACCTACAAGTACACACACACACACACACACACACAAACACATACACACACACACATACACACACACACACACATTTTTGAGACAGGGTCTTCATGTAGCCCAACTGGGATGGGACTCACTATGTAGACCAGGCTAACCTCAATCTCACAGAGAGCCACCTGCCTCTCTGCCTCCCATGTACTGGAATTAAAGGTATATATATATATATATATATATATAGGTAATATATATTCTATATATACACACATTTTTTTCTTTCTTTCTTTTAACAGTTTAGTTTTATGCCAGTACATGATGATGAAGAATCTATACCTGTTTTTTCCATTGTTACTGTTTATTATTTTTGTATAATTATCATGAACTTTTGGTGCTATTAGTATTTAGTAGCTTAGGAACTGGGATTTTTAAAATGAGATTAGGTACATACACGTATACATGCACAGATACATGTGCCTGGCATAGTTTTTTTTTATTTTTTATGAGTATGAGTGTACTGTCTGCATGATGGTTGGTGCACCTGTGTCGTGCAATGCCGCAGAGGTCAGAAGAGGGTGTTGGATTCCTCTGGAACTAGAATTAAAGGCAGTTCTTAGCTGTCATGTGGGTGCTGGGAATTGAACCTGGGTACTTTGCAAGAGCAGTCAGAGCTCTTAACCACTGTGCCATTTCTCCAGCCCCGCATATTTTTTGTGTGCGTGCACATGCACATGTGTATGTGTTCAGATGTATGCAGGTCCATTTGTATGGAGTGCAGAGAGAGAGAGAGATATTAAACATACTCAGTACATATTTTAAAACATAATGTAAGATAAATCCATGTAAAAAGTAAAAAGAAAATGTAAAATGGAATTGTTTCTTTCTTCAGGACAACATAGATCTTTGGGACCCAAAGACTCCAAGGTTAGAAGTCTAAAAATGGACGCCAGCATTTGGAGTAATGAGCTCATTGAGGTGAGTCGTGTTCCTGGGCACCGCGAGCAGGAAGCAGGGGCTGCCGGCATGGTGTTGTTGTTGTCGTTATTGTTGTTGTTGTTGTTGTTGTTGTTGTTGATCTTTGGTGCAATTCTCACTGTGCTGTGAAAATGGCATTAGTTGTTTGATAGCAGTGGCTTTTTCGGAAAGCTTCCCGCACATGGTTATTTTTAAACAAAGAGTGCTACAATGAACTCTGCGACGATAATGATATAAAGGCTACTGTGTTTTATAAAAGTGAGAACTCTGTTTTTCTTTTTAGCCCAAATGGAACTGTATTAGAAAAGGGCTTGCAAAAATTTGGCCAAATTTACTATTCTTTATGTTAGTCAAATTTCGTCGTGAAAGGGCCAAGTCTAACTTGAAGTTCCTTCTCTCCCCACCCCCCCACCCCACTCTCCTGTTCCAGCATCTCTCATGGACTCACACTAGCTGCACAGCCATTTTAAATGAATGTGTCTCAGTGTGAAGTTCAAAGAATAAGACGCCTTTTGTCGCACTTCGTGTGTGCTTAGCTCCCTGCTGCTGCCACACTCTCGTTATTTAGAGCAACAAGGATGCCCTACAGGGGTGGCTGCCTTGCTTCGTCCTCTCCGGAGTTCACTCTTTCATGTTTTATACTTTTGAACTGAATTATGTTTTCATTTATAATACAAATTAGTTTTATGAGATGATATATGTTATACTTTTTGAATTTCAGCTTTTTATTGTCATTGGAAACAAAAGAGCCAACGACTTTTGGGCTGGTAACCTTCAAAAAGACGATGAATTACACGTGGACTCGCCAGTGGAAAAAAGAAAAAACTTTATTACTCAGAAATATAAAGAGGGAAAATTCAGGAAGACTCTTTTAGCATCTCTGACCAAAGAGGAATTAAATAAGGTGAATGTAATACAACAGTATGCACAGATTTCCATGTCCTATATTAACATAGATGAGCAACACTCCTGTGGGAGAAACTTTAGTGAAAAGTTTATTATTACAGTTGAAATGGTTTGAATTTCTTAGCATCAGCCTCTATAGCATATAAAAATGTCTCTCAGAGCATCCGTGAGACATTGGAAGGTTCAGACAAGGAACATCAGAGAACCAAGGCAGTGAATTGAGACATTGAAGCCTTGGGTTGTCAATTAAATCTGTACAGAGCAGACCTCTGGTGCCTCTTGCCTGATGCAGAGCAGAGTTACTATTACCCTTCTTGGGCAGAATGGAATAAGAACATGGTAAGCAAATTGTCAGGCATGCGTCTCTTCACTAGCTGGACTCCCGCCTATGTCCTCTAACAGGTGTGTTTTCTCTTGATGGTCAGGCTTTGTGTGCTGCTGTGGTGAAGCCTGACGTGCTGGAAACCATGGCGTTGCTCTTCAGTGGAGCGGATGTCATGTGCGCCACTGGAGACCCTGTGCACAGCACCCCCTACCTGCTGGCCAAGAAGGCTGGACAGAGTCTGCAGATGGAATTTCTCTACCATAACAAATTCTCAGGTTTGCCCTTAGCTCTGTACTAATCTGCTCTCTTCTGATGTAACCCTAAAAGTAGTGAAGGACAAATCTGTTTATTTCTCAAATATGAAACCCTTCAGAATAATAAAAAAAAAAAAGTTATGCCAGGTGTGGTGGTGCACGTCTTTAATCCCAGCGCTCCGGAGGCAGAGGCAGGTGGATCTCTGTGAGTTCAAGGCCAGCCTGGTCTACAGAGTGAGCTCCAGGACAGCTGGGGCTACAGGGAGACCCTGTCTTCAAAAAAAAAAAAAAGTTATTACTGAAACTCTGCTTAATAACATTTCAAGAGAAAACTTAGGATATAGATTATTAGTAGTTCTTTAATCTTATAAATGGCAGATTAAGATCATTAATCTCATATAATCATGTCTTCCAAAACTAAATCTGATTTTCTTATTTAAATACGTAGCATGATAGAATGCTTCCTTGCAAATTTTATGCAAAGTGAAATGAATATCTCTCTATTTATTTGAGAATAAATATGGAACTATTTTTCCTCTAATTCAAAGGTTACTAACATATTCCCAACCAAAGGGGATCTTTATTACAGTTTGGATTTTAACATGTAGTTGCTTTAACTCTTCTAGACTTCCCCCAGCACGATGTTCTTTCTGAGGGTGTGGCAAGTCACGAGGCTCAGCAGTGCACATTCCTCTGTGACTTCTTGTATCAGGCTCCTGCTGCTGCATCTAAAGTTTCTACAGAGAAAAAGCTCCTTGAAGGTAACTTATCTGTTCCTCTAGAGATCTGATTCCTGAATAAAACTTGTTATTCCATTATTAAAGCAATTGGGTTTAAATTTTCTTCCTTTAAGATCTTACATTTGATCTTGTAAAAGAAAGATTATTTTTGAGGATTTATAAACAGTTCTAAGCACAGATTATCTCATGTACTATAGTGTAGACTTACCCCTGGGTTGGAGTGCTGGTTGCATTCTCAGTGGGATATACTTATGTCTGTCTTACGAGCCAGTGTATTCTGCTTTGGGTTTTCAAAGTCATTCCAAAACCAACATTAAAATCAGCTCCTTCCCTTAGGAATGGACTCCCCAAATGCTAAAATAATATTGGTATATCTGAACACGTGGGAAGAAGTGGCAGATTTTTATTACTGGTTGAGTCTCTCTTATCTGAAATACTTTAGACTAGAAGTGTTTTAGAGTTTTGCATCCATGGGCTTTGGAATATTTATATTGCTACATAAAGAGGTATCTCTGGGATAGGCTCCAAGTCTACACTAAAAATTCATTTCTGTTTTATGTATGCCATAAACACAGGCAATCTAATATTATACAATAATTTTTATTATTTTGAGCATTAAACAAGGTTTCATGATGTAGAATTTTTTCAGTACTAGTGGAATAGAGCTATTCAACCTGGTATACATCTAAGTGATACAAAGTAAAGAATGGGAATCAATTTTTAAAAATAGTTTTATGTGTATGACTATATTGCCTACATGTGTGTAACTGCACCCGTGTTGTCCGCAAAAGTCAGAAAAGGGCATCAGATCCCCTGGAATTGGAGTTAGGGATGGCTGTTACCTGCCATGTGGGTGCTGGGAATGAACCCAGGTCCTCTACAAGAGTTTAGCTGCTGAGCCATCTCTCCAATGCCAGGAATCAACTTTATAATGTGTTCTAGTTTTGAGAATTATCCGAGAAGAGGAACAGTAGACCCTTATCTTTCAGTGCAACCGTTCCTCATGTGGCCATCTGTACAATAGAAATAGAAAATGAAGCTAGTGTGACATCACGCTGTAAATCCCAGCACTTGGGAAGCAGAGGCAGGTAGATCTTTCTGAGTTTGAGGCCAGCCTGGTCTACATATTTCTGGGCCAGCCAGTGCTGAAAAGTGAGGCTTGGTCTCTAAATGAAGAAAGGATCATTGTGTTTACACCCTGAACTGAGAGAAAGATGCAGGACAGTTATGGCAGAATGCATGATCTGGGATGGGGTGGGGGTGGGGGGGGAAGGGAAAGGGAAATATGCCTGATCTGAATTGGAAAATGATGTATGAAATGTACAAAGCACCAATAAAAATTAAATTAAAATAAATAAATAAATAAATAAAAATAAAAAAATTTTTAAAAAAGTAAATATTAAAAAAATAAACATTGTTATGCTGGTGTAAGAAACATTAATGTATTAATCTTTCAAAAAAAAAAAAAGAAAATGAAACTAGTGTGACATCACGCCGTTAATCCCAGCACTTGGGAAGCAGAGGCAGGTAGATCTTTCTGAGTTTGAGGCCAGCCTGGTCTACATATTTCTGGGCCAGCCAGTGCTGAAAAATGAGGCTTGGTCTCTAAATGAAGAAAGGATCATTGTGTTTACACCCTGTCTGCTTGAATTGATTTGACAAATATGGGTAGGAAAATGTAATGATTTTTTTTACCTAGCAGAACAGAGAAAATACAAGAGAGACCTAGCCACACAGGGCAGTCGATGGCAGGTCTGATTGGCTCATGGACTAATGCTAATTACAAGACTGGTGTAATTCAGTCACATTACTCAAAGGAACGAGAGGCTAAGAAACTTATCCAGGGTATCGATCCTGGTGCTTGTTCATTGGATGATGAATTTCTGCAGGATGAGCAATCCTCATCAGAAAAGAGTAGGTGCAGAGTGTGTTTCAGATTGTAGAATTGTTTTTGGATTATGGAGTATAATTGTAGCTCTTACCATTTGAATGTATCTATAGGAGAGGGACCCCCCCCAACCCACACACAATTTCAATATCCAAATTTCTCTAAAATTCTAATTTTTTTGAATATTGTGTATACTAAAAAAATTCAGATTCTGGAACATTATAAATTTCACACTTGTTGATTAGGTATGATTAAGGATTTTTTAAATTATATACCCAAAGCAGAAATAGATTCATATAAACTGTGCTTTAATATTTTTTTTCCTGACAAAAATATCCTGTCCTGTACTGAGAGCTTGTGTTATATGGAGGACCTGCCTTCCATACTTTGAACTCATTAATTAAGAGCCTCACAGAGTCTAGACGGAGTCGACTTCAGTTTTCACATGACCTTCTAGTGGTCATATCCTTAAAGAAAATGGGCTGTCCCTCTCTCAGCAGCTGTCAGCTGCCAGTGGCTCCTCAGCTAGGGCCGGGACTCTGTGTCCACCTACCTGGTACCTCCATGCTGAGATTTTGTCTGGTTTGAGCTTGACCAAGTTGTGTGTGTTGTCACAACACTGGTGAGTTCCTATGTGCTAATGCCATGTTGTATCCAGAAAACACTGTTTCGTTGTAATCACCCCCTCCTCTGGCTCTTACTCTCCTTCTGCCCCCTCTTCCCCAATAATCTGTATTCTCATCCTATCCACCTTGACCAGTTGTGCATCTTTCGGTCACACACTAATAAATGGGTACAGTGATACATTATTAGGAGTTGGTTTAATACTATGTCCATTTGGTAGAGAATATTACCCCCAGGTTCTTGGCCCCTCTAACAGTTCCTGGACTAAGTTTTATCTTGTGGAGGTGGCCTTAAATCCCATCAGAAAGTCGTTGGTTAATCCTAAAGCATCGATGCCACTGTGGCACCACTGGGTGCATTTTCACAGGCCAGTTGTTATTGCAGCTGGCAGGGTGCATAGCTGACTAAACGTGATGATTCATTTTCTTCTCCAGTAGTGTTCTTAGCACCTTCTAACATGATGAACACTAGCCAATAGGGATGAAGATTTTAGTTCAGTATCAGCTTGATTTCTCCATGTTCTAAGGCTCATGTATGTTGTGTCTTCATGAGTAGGGTCTTACTGTCAAGTTCTAGAAGAGCATTGGCCATAGCCCACAATGTTTGAGATGTATGATACCTTAGTAGCCAACACTATTCCAGTCAAGGTAGCCCATTCCTGGTATTGGGCTTCTTATCCTGTGGTATCTAGTAGAGGCATTGTCTTTCCATTACAGGGTAATTCCATTTAAACTTTTTTTAAAATACATTTTTATTGAATTGCTGTGCATTTCACATAATAGATCTTAATCATATTCAGACACTGGACAATCATGCATTCTGTCATGTATGTTAAGGTCTGTTGACTCAAGTTGATGTTCTTCAGTGTAAGATCATCCACCCTGTCTAGCATCACTCCCTTAAAGATCACCAGCAGGGATCAGCTGTCAACTGTTCCTCTGCTAAGATTGGGGCCTCCTACCCATTTCCCCAGTTCTATGCCGGCTTTTGCCTACTGAGGTATATATATTTTAGGAAGTTTCTCTGTCCCCCATATTCTAGCTGTCCTCCCAGGCTCCACGTCATGGAGCCCTTCCTGGTCCATTATTTCTCTTTTCTCTCTTATGCCACTGTATTCTGTGCTTATCAGTTTTCTTCAAGATCTTATTCAAGCAGACTTTTTTTTTCTTTTGAGACAGTATCCCTGTAGCTCCAGCTGGTGTGGAACTCACTGTGTAGACAAGGCTGGCCTTGAGTATACATTTGATGCTTTAAATATTTGTAACTGAATCTCCTTTAGGTTTCATAAATTAATTATAAATATTTTGGCTAAAATTCACTAGTACATTATTTATATACATGTCCTTAAGTTTTTATATATTTTTGTTTCAAGACCTTTATGGATAGTAAACTTTGTGGTTGTTCAAGCCTCTGTATATTATAGCACAGGATTTGCATGTGACTTTCTATTTTTTTTTTTTTTGGTCTTTTTGTGACTTTAACATTTCTAATCCTTTCTTGATTAATTTAATATTGAATGATGGGAATGCTATGTAAATAGTTGTGACTATATTTTTTAGGGGAAATTGGCAACTTAAGTATACATATTTAGGCTGTGTTAATTCAGATTTTTCTGATAATTCATCCTCAGTAATCTTTTGGATCCATGGATGCAGTACCAATGGATCTGCAGAGCTGACTGAAATTTAATTAGGAATTTTTCCATCTGTATCATTTTTCTAAAAGGAATTTCCGTCTGAGCTCTAAATTTTAATTACACAATACATAAAAAATATTTCATTCGAAAACAATTTCCTGGAAAATTCTTTGATGCTTCTGACCAATTTGTCAAAAAGTTCTACCTTTCAGACAGCACATGCATTCTTTGCTGACGAAACCCCAGCTCTGTTTGCCATCGGGTCCTGCCTGTGTCACAGCACCCACCTTTTTCTCCTTATATTTGCCCTAGGTTCCCTAATTTTCTGTTTTTAAAGAAACAGGCTTAGCAGGTCAGGGTGGCACATGCCTTTAATCCGAGCACTTGGGAGGCAGATGCAGGCAGAGCTCTGTGAGATCTATATACTGAGTCCCAGGCCAGCTGGAGCTACAGGGAGACCCTGTCTCAACAAGATGAAAAAAGCTGAAAAGCCAACAGTAGGCTCAAGTTCAGACTACAGCCTTGTTCCTTCTTCACTGTGACCTGGAAGAGCCTGTGCTTCTGTCCTTTCCGTCATTCCTCACACGCCTAGGCCCAGCTGCCTCCACAGCTCTTCTGTGTTCACCAGTTATCTTTCCTGTCCCTCCCAGAGGTAGTAGTATGTCCTGGTCTGATTCTTTTATTTCATGAATGAGTTACTGTCATGGAATAAACCAGGTGCTTTGTCATGTCATCTCTCCTGCCGGCTCCTCTCCTTCTTAGAACTCTGTGAGTTCTAAGTTTCCATTATGGCTCTTACCAACCCCTAGATAACTCCTTCTTCATTTCTTGGTTTCTCCTCCCCCCTGGAGTCAAAGCTCACCTTATCAAGCGTCACTCAGAACCTTAATACTCAAGTCAATATTTCCATAAACATGTTACTTGGTAAATATTTGTTGAAAGAATGAATGTTAACTAGCAATTTAAAACTTTATTTATTAATATTTAGACTTTTAAATCATATTCTTGGTTTGACTATATCCTAGTGGTTTTGCTAGAGTTTTAGTCTTCTGTAGTTAACCAAAGTAAAAAACATTAATTAGCAGCTGGGCATGATGGTGCACCCCTTTAATCCTAGCACTCAGGAGGCAGAAGCAGGCAGATCTCTGTGAAATCAAGGCTACCCTGATCTTTACAGCACATTCCAGGCCAGCTGGGAGTACAGGGAGACCCTGTCTCAACAAAAACAAGAACCAAACCAAACCAAACAAGCCAAAACAAAATAAAAGCAACATTAAATAGGGGCCAGGTGTGATGGCACACACATTTAATCCCAGCATTTGGGAGGCAGAGGCAGGATAATATCTGAGCTCAGGCCATCTAGGGCTACATAGTGAGACCTTGTCTCAAAACACAATAAAGCATTGGATAGAAAATAAAAACAGAAATAAATATTGTACAATTTGAAATTTTTGTTTTAGTAATTTTTATAATTCTGCTTCATTTTTAGCTTTTGCTATTTTCTAATGGTACCTAATTTATTATTTGAAATCCATGGATACATTCATGAGGAAAATATAATATGCACAGAGTTCAATTTGACTCAGTTGCAGGCATGTACTCTTGTAATGTAGGCTCCATGACCCACATGAAGAGAGAGAAACTGTCAAATAAAAGTAGACAATTGCTGCTCTGAAAAAGCTTTTTTTTTTTTTTTTTTTTTTACAAAAAAAGCTACTAAACAAGTACAAGACTATAGTTCCAGGTCTGTTTCTTTCCTCTCTCAAGATTGTGCAATGGTGTTACTGCTACTGCATAACAGCTTTATGTGAAAATGAATTGTTTGGAAAGATGTAGAGATTAAAGTGTTGCTGTCACCTTTGCCTGTGACAGGCAAGCACTGGACAGTACCACGCCGTCAGCACTTGTCAGACTGGGCACGGAACAAAATGATTAAAAACAAAGGCAGAAGTCTGCAAGTGAAATGCGTGTATTCTTCAGAATCACAGAGGTTTCACAGTGTCAGTCTTGCTTTTCCAGATCTAAAGTTCTCTAGCTCCTGGATATGAAGACCGATGTGTATTTTGATTTTTCTTTTTCTTTTCTCATCTCGGTTTAGTGTTCATGAAAAGAAAGATTGATGGCCCTAGTTAAACCTCAGTACAGAGCTGAGTAATAGCACCATGGTTTTATTTCCCTTTTTTCCCTTGTCAGCCATATTTGTTTCCTCTAATATCTGACTTTGATTTGTTTTTACAGAGTTTATTTTTTGAAAGTGTTTTATAGGGTTGAATAGAAACTCCCATTTCATTCTGTTTAATTTCCTACATTAGAGGGGAATTTTAAATGTTGTATATTCTATGAAATGCTGAAGTTGTATACTTTTCAAAAATGGCTGATGTGTATTCATTTAAATGAAACAGGTGACTGGTGTGTATTGCTTTCATAAGTAGGGGCTGCTTGACATTGCTTTAGGAAATTCAGGGTCTACAGCTTGTAGAGCAGAGTGTGGCATGTAACATGACCAGGGACTGGTGGGAATGAGGAGGAACTGTAGATGGCTTACTGTAAGCACAGCTGCTTCTGGATTCCAGTTAGCTTCTGTGCTGGATAGCTTTAGTGTCAACTTGACACACCTGGGTTGAGGGAGCCTCAATTGGGGAATTGGCTCCATTGGATTGGCCTGTGGCCACATCTGTGGAGTATTGTCTTAATTGTCAAGCAGTGTGGGAGGGCCCAGCCCACAATGAGTAGTGCCACCCTGGGCAGGTTGTTGTGTACCATATAAGAAGGCAGGCTGGGCATGAGCCAGGGGAGCAAGCCAGTGAACAGCATTCCTTCATGGCCTGTGCTTCAGCTCCTGCTTCCAGGTTCCTGCCCTGAGTTCCTGCCTTGGGCTCCCTGAGTGATGAACTGTGACCCAGGAGATGTGAGCCAAATAAACCCTTTCCTCCCCAAGTTGGTGTTGGTCAGAGTGTTTTGTCACAGCAATGGAAGACAAACTAGGACAGCTTCTGAGGCGCATGCTCTGTCCTCCAGGTTCAGCTGACTACGTCACCTCATCTGACAACGCCGGTGCCAGCTAGAACATCCCCTCACTCCATCGAAATACTGGACTATATTGCCTGTTGTGCATTTGGATAAATCATATAGAAATGTTTGTCTTCCCTGTTGTAAAGATCACAGCTGAAAAGAAATGAACACACTTCTTCCAGTCCTTATACTTCACACACAGGCTCTTGTCTGTTAAACACTGAGTCCTGGGAGTCAGCCCTGCTGTGGCTCCAATTCCATTTTGATGGACATCGTGAGTAACTGATTAACAGTGAGGTTTCTGTAACAGGGAAGGTCCCTGGAGGGTATTGATATTTTTTTCAAAGTCAAGAGTGCACCTGTAAATTGGCCTAAGCACACCAGTATCCTCCAACATGATATTACCAGTGCTTTTCATTGCTCCCCAAATCAATAGGAATGTCATTTTCTATCAGCTTTGTTATTCTAGATCTTCAAAGATAATATCTGCACCTGCCTTCCCTGACCTGTGGCCCATTTCACTTATAAAATAATGCTAATAACTGGTTATAGAAATGATAATGCTACAGGACTAAATTTCAAGCCTACATTTCCAACACAAATTGAGTTCCTACCCTCTTTTGATTGAAGTATGTCATTTTTTTCTTATTAGAATATATATAATAGAATACTACATTTACATTTATTTTATATATCATTCATTTGGCACTATTTAAGACCTTTGAATGGCTGCCATTTGTCTGCTGAGAGAGACACCAACTCCTGAACCCTTGTCTTGAGGTCCCTCGGGGTCTGACTTTTGCTGTGAACTGCAGTCTTACTTCCCATTTCCTGCCTTCGTATGTAATCTGATTCCCCAGTCAGGTAGGGTTTCAGCAGTTTCTCTTTTCTATGATTTTTTTCTCACACTGTTCTTTTCCGAGTTCTGGGGCGCATGCAGCTCTGAATCCATATTTTGCTACTTTTGAAACTTCTTCCTCATTCATAAGGGATTGAATTGCAAAGCTTTTGGGGAGACGGAGGAGTCTTCGTGGGTCTGGTCTTGGGATTTTGTGTTCCTTGAATGCTTCTGTTTCCTGAGGATAGTTACCATTCCATGCACACCTCCCCATTAATGGGATTGCAAACAGCCAGGGAGGAGGACATGTGTAGAATCATAATTTCTAGTAGTGTTTGTCTGTATGTTGGATATTGTGCAATTTTTGTTTTATTCTTTTATGAAGATTATTCTAGCCACTGGCATCATTTCAGATTAGTTAATGAACTCCTTTGCTTAGTATAAAGGCTTTTCTTTTAAAGATATTTTAGGAACATATATAATTGTTATTTACAAATTGATTTTTTTTTTAAGACAGCATCTCCTCTAACACCAAATGGCCTGGAACTCACTATGTAGTCCAGGCTGGCCCTCTGGCCTCTGATCATAACAGAGATTTGCCTGCCTCTGCCTCTGCCTCCCAGGTGCTGGGATTAAAGACATGCGCCATTTGCCTGATGTTAAAAACAGATGTCCTTTTATGCTGTTTTTCTCTTACATTGGTACAGGGTTTAGACTCTTGACAGAAATGTGGAGCCATCTCCTTCCTCTAGGAAACTTTTTTTTCCCAGTGTCCATGCAGGATTTCTTTTGTGTTTGTTGTCTGCTGTTTCTGAGTCTCCCTTTCCTTCTTGAGTCTGGGTTTCTGAATATGTCCATCCAAATCTCAGAGTTTCTGTCTGTCTCTTTTCCCAGTGATGCATTTTCTTGTTTTCTTGTGCTTTTCATTAATCTCTCTGCCAAAGATTCTAATGATAGCATACAAGAAAATTCAAGAAGCAGATCAATATATTTTCTTTTCATAGTTTCAACTTGTTTGAGATCTTACCAAAACTTGAAAGAATAGTGCAGAGGATCTCCATATACTGTGTATCTCATAGACCACAAATATTAACTTTATCCTCATATTTGTGTTTATCTGTATTACATACATGTGCATACATATGAGAATGCATGCATATATTTATCTTTTTCATGAATGCCTTTTATTTACTTATTTTCAGAACCACTTAAAAGTAAGCTGTATACATAGTCTTGTGCATTCCAGTTAAGTCAGTGTATATGTCTTACATAGAAAAACATTTATAAGTAATACCCTAAAATACCCATATACAGTGGTCAAACTTGGAAGTTTTCTTTTTTCTGCTTTCTATTTTTTATTTTTTATATATATTTTGTACAAGATTATCAAATCTAGACCCATATCCCCCACCCTATCCCCCCACCCCACCAGAGCTCATGCATTCTGCCAAACATGCTTTTCATCTCTTTCTCGGTCTTTCTCAATATTCTCCATGTTGAGTTGACTGTTTTGAGCAGAAGTTCACTGTTTCAGTCAGTTCTTTGATGCAGTCCTTTCTGTTGTTGTTGTTGTTGTTGTTTCCAATATGCATCACTACTAACTGCTTGGACAAAAGCTCAAGGGGCTGTGCACAAGAAATACTTACAACTAGGTAATTGGCACTAACATCCACAGATAAGGGATACCATTCATCGTTTGTTTTTCTGGGACTGTGTTACTTCACTCAGCATGATGTCTTCTAGCTCCAGCCATTTTCCTGCAAAGCTCATGATGTCGTCTTTCTTTACTGCTGCATAGAACTCCATTGTGTAGATGTACCATATTTTCTCTATCCACTCATCAGTTGAGGGGCATTTGGGTTGGTTCCAGCTCCTTGCTATTGTGAAGAGAGCTGAAATAAACATGGCCATGCATGTATCTCTGTGGTGGGGTGAGTCTTGAGGGTACATGCCTAGGAGTGGTATGGCTACATCGGGTGGCAAGTTCATTCCAAGTCTTCCAAGGGTTCTCCACACTGCTTTCCATAGTGGCTGTGCTTCAGGTGGTCTTGGGAGATCTCCGATCCAAACTTGGAAGTTTTATAATCTTCAGGCTGGTCTGTTTAATCTGATCTCAAGACCTTCTCAGCCTCAGAATCTGTACATCTCATATTAGTTTAGTCTAGACCTGGCATGTTAAGGGTGGGATGGCAGTAGCCTCATATGTACATTTCAAAGTTGAAATTGAGTTATATTTTATTAATTTATATATTATATGAGTTACATAGTATATGGAAAACTCTTTGAGCTATTCTTATGTATGTTAGTTATCTGAAAATATATTTTTATTCATACCTGTGACAGAATTTGAAGAATTCTGTAGTATCTGGATCCCTGAGTTGAGATTGTGAAGTACTAGTTCAAAACATTATTCGTCCCATAGGTAACCCTGCCACTGGATTTCATGCATTCTGTGCTTTATGTTAAGGCCTATCCAGTCAAGTTAGTGTCCCCTGATGTCCCTCAGTGCAAGTTCATCTACTTCTTTAAAGATCAGCTCTTCCACACAATAGTAATTAGCAACTCAGTAGTTCTTTGGCTAAGATAGGAACCCGCTGCCCATTTCTACAGCTCTATGCCTCATCTTTGTCTGCTTGAGTTTGCATAGGTCTTGTGGTCTTGTACATGGTGGCACCATTGCTGTAGGTTCATATGAGCAGAGTCCCAGGAACCTGTAAGACTCTCTTTCCATGTGGTCATGCACCTCCTTCCTGTTGCTGATGGAGAAGGAGGTATAAGGATGATTAAGGTGTTATGTAGGGAATATGCAAAAACTCAACAAAACACATTAATAAAAAGAACCCAGGTTCGATTCCCAGCACTCACATGACGGGTAAAAACCATCCATATCTCTAGTTCCAAGGTTTCTGACACACTCATACACATAAATTCCTCACAGAATGGCAGGCTTAAAATGTCTGTCTTCTAAAGTATCCAGTGTTTCATAAAGAAATTTTAGAGCATCCCTCGAGCTTGTACCACACAGATATCTAGGTCAAATCTGTCATTTACCACTTTCAGACAATGAAACAACCACAGGGCAATTCTGTCCACAGTGGAGGGAAGGGGAAGAGGGTATGTTAGACTTCATAGCACTGGCTTGGAACTGGAGCTGCAGACAGTTAGCCATCATGTGGGTGCTGGGAATTGAGCCCTGGTCCTATGTAAGAGCAACCAGTGCTCTTAACTGCTGAGCCGTCTGTCTAGCTCTGGATGCTTTCTTTAAAAAGTTAAATTTTTATTGTTTATTTATTTTTTTTAATTCTTTTGTGATGAGTATATCTGCTGCCTGTGTGTACATGCCACCCATGTCGCGCATTGCCAGCCCAGATTAGAAGAGGGTCTTGGATTCCCTGGAAGTGGAGTTATAGGCTGTTAGCCAACACGTGAGTGCTGGAAATTGAACTCAGGGCTTCTGTAAGAGCAGCCAGTGTTCTTAATCTCTGAGCCATCTCTCCAGTCCCTATTTTGGTTTTGTTTGTTGGATGTTTATTCATTTGTTTATTTGTTTGTTTCTTTGAGACAGGGTCTCCTTGTAGGCTCAGCTGGCTTGGAAATCATCTGGCTGGTCTTGTTCTCATACAGATCCATCTGCCTTTGTCTCCTTAGTAAGTTTTAAAAATTAGACCAGGATTTCCTTCCTTCCTTCCTTCCTTCCTTCCTTCCTTCCTTCCTTCCTTCCTTCCTTCCTTTTGCCAAAAAATGGAATTTCCATGTTAAAGTATCACTGTATTTTGATGCTTTTTTTAGCATCACAAGTTTCATTTATATTACTTTGATGCAATGTGTACTCTAAAGTTCAAAGTAAAAAAAAAAATTAAGCCAGGCGTGATGGTGCATACCTTTAATCCCAGCACTTTGGAAGCAGAGACTGGCGGATCTCTGTGAGTTCAAGGCCAGCCTGGTCTACATAGCAAGTTCCAGTACTGCCAGAGCTACGGGGGAGACCCTGTGTCAAAAAGATTCCCCCCCAAAATTTAATAGTAGCATTTACTAATTATGTGAATATCATTCTGCAATGTGCTTACTAGTTCACCAAGGGCGATGTTCCAAATCACCACAACAATGTTGCTTCAAACAACAGAAGTATGTTCCCTCAGTGTCACTAAGGTGAAATCCAGATGTTAGGGGACTCTTGGAGAGTTGCTCTGGGGACCATTGCAGAGTCGCCTTCTGGAAAGTTGCCTTCTTTTAAATGTTTGGAATCATTTGGAAGATTCAACCAAATCTCTTGCTGAGGATTTGTGTGGGATTCTAGGAGAGTCCTTGCTCTACCTGGTATGTAAGTGTGGGGAGACTGTGGCAGTTCCTTTGTCTCATCTGCAGACTGCCATAGAGACTCTTCTTTCTGTAGCATGCCTTACCATTGACAAATTACATTCTAACCTGTCTCCTTTCTCCAGAGTAAAGAACACAACTTTCATGTAGATTAGGAATAGTGTTGCTTAGCAGCTTAACCCAATGGGAAAATTATGTGGTCTTCTCTGGCCACATAGATATTTTATTTTAGATCCTCTTATCTTGCATTCATCATATAAGACCCTCCAACTCTTTCTGGACCCTTGTAGAACATTTCTTTAAAAGTGTGTATGTGTGTGTGTGTGTGTGTGTGTGTGTGTGTGTGTGTGTGTGTGTGTAGAGGCCCACCAAGCCTTATTTGTATTTCTCAAATGCTCTTGGGGGTGGGCGTATTTCCTGGAGCCTGGTTAGCCTCCCTGGTGTCACACCCTTAAAGAAAGCTGAGTCTCCCTCTCCCAGTAGCTGTCAATTTCCAGTCACTCCTTATCTAGGACTTGGGCTTCTGGTTCACCCTCCACTCCATGATGGGATTTTTCTTGGCTTGAGCTTGACCAAGTCTTATGTATGCCGTCAGAAATGCTTTTGGGTTCATATGTGAAACTTCCCTGTTGTGTCCAGAAAACACAGTTTTCTTGTATTAATTCATCACTCTGGCTGTTATTATCTTTCCACCCCCTTTTCTATTTGATCCCTGAGCCTTGGTTGGAGAGGGAGTGATTGATATAGGTGTCCTGTTTAGGTCTGGAGCACTCTGAAGACTCTTGTTCTCTGTATGTTAACCAGTTGTGGGTCTCTGTGTTAATTTCATCTGCTCAAGAAGCTTCTCTGGAGAGATCTGAGAGGTGCACTCATCTATGAGTATAACAGTAAGTCATGAGGAGTTGGTTTAATTACTCTCTCCATTGGGCAGAATAACAGTGGTAGGTTCTCCCCAGTAGCTTATGCCTGACCCTGATGACAGTGCTAGGTATGGCACCTATCTCCTGAAACTGGCCATAAATACATTCAGAGAATGGTTAGTAACTTCCAAAAGATTCGTGCCACTCTTGCACTAGTGAGCAGATCTTGCCAGGCCCATTATTACTGTACCTCCCATGGTTCAGTTGGAAATTCTGTTCATGTTAGGAAGCTGCCAAGGGGATGAAGCAGGGTTCATGAGAGGGGAGGTAGAATGCAGCCGTGTGAAGGAGAAGGAGGGTTCATGGAAATGGAAGATTAACACGCAGTGGGAAATGAGAAGTTAGAGCTCAGCTTGGGATATAGGGAGTGCTAACTGGCAATAAAGTCCTGTTAGAAAAGTTATACCTGGGGCTGGAGAGATAGCCTAGCAGTTAAGAGCACCTACTGTTCTTGCAGAGGACCTGGGTTCAATCCCCAGCACCCACATGGCGGCTGAGAACCATCTGTAACTCCAATTCCAGAGAACTCCAGTTCACGGGAATCCAACACCTCTCTTCTGACCTCCGCGGTCAAACACAGGAATAAGAATCCCAGATATAACGTGCAGACAGAAAAAAACAAAAAAATGATAAAAAAAAAAAAGTTATAGCTAAACCTACACTGTAAAAGTCTCTTAAAAACTACATACTCACACAATATAAAGAGTTTAATGGTGTTACCCTGTAACAGAGGGATCGTGCCCCCACCAGACATCACATGCTAGCAAAGAAAAGACTATTGCCAGGAATGGACTCTCTCTCTCTCTTTTTTTTTTTGTTTTTTTTTTTTTTTTTTTGGAGTCATTTCCTGGGGAAGGGGGTTCCACACAGGTCCTTAAACAGTATAGGCTGTTGCCCTGCCTTTGGTTGCCAGTACAATTGATGATAAAACTCTGTTGCTAAAGACTCTATGGACATGATTTGTAGAACAAGGATAAATCAAGCTAAAACTAACCTGACACTTCACCTCCACTGTCCAGCTTCTATAGTGCTAAAAGGGGCTGTGTGTGTGTGTGACCAAAAGCAAAAAGAAACCATCAGCATTACCCAGCTGCATAATTCTTTATGACTGCTTTTACATGCTGGAAAATTTACCATCGTGTTTTGTGAGATGGAGGTCTAATTTGGTTCTTTTTGTCCTTTCGAGTTTATGCTTTGTATCCTTCAGTGCCATTGTCTTGGTGCTTGGACGGAAATTGAAATGTATCTATGGTTTCATTTTCCTGGTGATATACTTTCTTCCTGTCAAAAGTTTTCTTTTGTAAATGATATCACAAGGTGATTTATGATAGGTGCTATGCAGTCTTACATATGCTGTGATGAAAACACTGGGGACGGCAATAACAAAGTGTGAAAGGAATTCTTACTATATATAGGTTGCCCAAGGAGGGTAAGACAAGGATGTTTTGAACCTAAGCATGCTTCATTAGCTGTTTCAATACTCACTTTGTTAAGGGCCTATTGTCTCTGTATAGGTGATCTTGCAGAGGTTTTGTCAATTGATCCAAATTTTTTGATTCTCAGGCTGCAAAAGACATAAATCTGCACCAGAGATATTATCAAAGTAATGAAAATGTATTAAATTCAGGTCTAATTGGCTTCCACAGCTAAAACCAGTTTATTAACCCCTTATAATCTACCAAGTAAAAGATTGGAAGACTTCTTGAAAGGATTTGATAGAAAACTTTCATTTTGTGGGTCCGATGGTATCTTCTCCAACTTATTTATGTCCCTGTAAGGACACATGAGCCACAGAGTATCCACAAGAAAACAGGCGTGTCTGTGTGCCAATAAAGTATTATTTATATAACCCAATGGAGATTTGATTTGACCTGTCTATTGTGCTGTCCTGACCCCCGTACAAGATGAATATTACATCCCCTAGATACAACACTAATAGACACTACAGGTTATGATTTCCTCTTTGACATCCTACTGAACCAATAATAGGCAATTTATTTATTATTTGTTTTTCCCCTTCCTAATATTCTATGCAAATATGTTTGTGATTTCAGAGTTGTTCTTCAAGTTGCACTTTGTCACTCTGCCTGTTTCTCATAACCAAGGTCGTAATCATTTTTATTTGGTACATTCTTCATAGTTATTTGATAATTTTTTTGTAAGCCAAAAAGGATATCAACTTTATATCTTATATAGTAATAATATGTTCTTTATGTGAACTGGAAATTTTTTCACTTATTTTTGGTTTTGTTTCATTTTGTTTTGGGTTTGTTTGTTTGTTTTTGACAGTGTATCCCTACCCTACCCCCAACTCATCTGGAAGTCACTATGTTGACTAGGATGCCCGGATATGAGCCTCAGAGATCTATCTGCCTCTGCCTCCCAATAAGCACACTCCAATAAGCCTTATACTGGTTCACTTATTTATTTGCATCCAGCCAGTATTGTAAAGAAAAAAAAATGTTTATATTAGAACTCAATATAATGGTTCATTTTGCCATTTGCTTTGTTTTAAATTCTTAGAGACAAATAAAAAGTGGTGTGTTTTGGAAGGAGGGTTCCTGAGCTACTATGAAAATGATAAGTGCACCACACCTAATGGAACCATTAACATCAGTGAAGTGATTTGCCTGGCTGTACACAAGGAAGACTTCTATTTGAATACTGGGTAGGTCTACTGTTGAGCATCTGGAAAGTTAGAGGTATTGGCATTTAATGGACTAGATATTGAAGATTCATGTTCTATTTTAAGTTATTCCTATAAAAAGATCCCATAATATCTTGAAGACTTTTCTTTCTGTCTGAAAGCACCTCAGAGAATTCTCTAAAAATTGATTAGTGTAACATTCCATTGTTGGTCGTTGAAGTATTTTAGTTTCTGTGATTTATTCATTAATTTAATAGTAGGATAAGAGCAAAAATGGATATCATAGATAATATAGATGAGAAAATAGAATATTCTGTGATTATTGGCTCACATTAAAATTACAAAATACAGATTATATTAGGTGAACACTGAGCTTTCAATTATATTAAATAGCATATCCAAACCTAAATTTCAAAAGATGTACTTGGATATTTTGATGGTCTGAAAACGTTTCAACTAAATGATTAAGAATTATTTATATAATATTTCATTTCTATAATAATTCAGTCAACCTTTGAGGGCTTTTAGAAACAAACTATAAAATACTGACATTAAAGTTCCTATGTCTTACAATGTAATTAATGAAATTGTACAAATATTAAGGTGAAAATACTTGTGGATCAGTATTTTAGTAACTTTTATGATAGATGATATTTGTAACAGTACTGTTATGTATATAAAATTATATGAACTGTGTTACATAATAACCAATATATCCTCGTTGAGAGTCCAAGGGAAAGTTGTCATTTTTTTCTATTCAATTTTTGTTGATTTCGATATTAAGAAAATGGTTTATTAATTGATTTTCTTTTGTTTGATTTAATTTTTTTCATATCAATTTATTATTGTGTATACATATGTGCTTGCTTATATTTGTGCTATGGCCTGAATATGGAGATCAGAGGACACCTTGCAGTAGTTCATTCTCTCCTTCAATCACTTGGAACTCAAGGCACTCCTCTGGCCTCCAGGCTTGGTGGCAAGTGCTTGTTTTAATTGTGCTTATATTTCACTTTAATGTGACTTGCCATGAGTTGTTCAAATAAGTCATTATGTGTTAAATGACTTAATTGGAAAATAAAATGCAACTTAAAAGCATTAATATTGCTTTTAATATGTTAACATAAACATTAAAAACTGAAACAGTCCTGTTAAAATATTAATGATACATTTGTATCAGAGTGCATTTTGAATAAGATGAGGTTACAAATGAATTATTGGAACCAAATTCTGAATTAACTTAGTTTAGTGCAGAACTTGAATTTAATTTCTAAATCTAGGCAATAAGTAGTTATGTTGTACCTTCTGTATTTTGACAGGTGGCTGACAGAAGTGTAAGAAAGAGATAGGAGAAAGGGACCATATATGCTAAGACTTTTACGAAAGAGAAATTTTTAAAGAAAATGGCATGGGAGAGAATCTTAGTTGAACTGACAGTATTAAAGAAATTAATTGACTAAATGAGGAGCTGCAATTAAGGAGAGCACAAAGTTTTATTTCAGAGTTTTTAGTTTTAGTTTGTTAACGAAGTAATTGGTGATGCCTTTAAATTAGGACATGAAAAAATATTAAGAGTTTTGAGGCAAATGAAGAGAGGAGGATTACTACAGGTAGTCGAGATGGGTAATAGTGGGAAGCCTGCTGAGCATCTTACAGCAAAGAGATCTATGCATAGGTGAGAAACTCCAGAAAAGAATCCACATGTCATCTCTTATTGTAATATTTTGTATAATGAAAAGATGAATATTTTTCATAAGAAAGAAGCAGATTTTCTGAGACAAGATAAGGAGATGTCTAGTAACTGTTTGAATAGTGTTATGAACACTTAGAGTAGATCAAGGAGTGGTCTAATATGGAGGCTTTGTCAGGCCAGTCTGTTGATTGAAGTCCAGGACATCAGCATTGCCCTGTTGTAGATTCCTCAGAGGAATTGTCTTTTTATCTGACCTAGAGTGTTCCATCTAGCTCATATGTGTAAAATATAAACCACCAACAGAAGAAAATTGTGATAAATAAGTAGATCTCACATTAAAAATAGAATAAGATCGTGAGGTTTGTGTTGTGGTTGTAGTAGCCTAACCTAATTGGTGCTATCTTTTTTTGTGTGCATGCTCTAGACCAATCTTTATCTTTGAGATCTACTTGCCCTCAGAACGTGTATTTCTGTTTGGAGCTGAAACATCTCAAACTCAAAGAAAATGGACAGAGACAATAGCCAAGGTATTTAAATGTTCTGTTCCCCAATTTCACAAAGTCCTTAACTCAAAGGCAATAGTTGAGTTTCAAAGGTCCATAAAAATTTTATGCACAGTTTGGGGAAGAAGTTCTTCAGGTTTCCAAAAATGAGATTTCAAAAACTGCCACAAATCAGGAGGAAGAATTTCTTCTAATTTCATCTCTATATACAGGAAAGGAAAAATACTGACTGAGGGCACTGTCACTTGAAAAATGTATTTTATCTATTCAATTTTTAGACTCATAGCAAGTTTAATTGTTTCCAGTTTGGAATTATACGTTTTGAAAATTGAAAGAGATAATTTTTCTGATTTCCTTCTCTGTAAATAGGGAAGGAATTTCCTATTTTCATTGTCTTTCTTTTCTGTATTTTAACAGCATTTTGTTCCCTTTGTTGCTGAAAACTTAACAGAAGCTGACTATGATTTGATTGGTCAACTCTTCTACAAAGACTGCCATGCCCTAGACCAGTGGAGAAAAGGCTGGTTTGCTATGGACAAATCTAGTCTGCGTTTTTGCCTTCAAATGCAAGAAGCTCAGGAAGAGAGAATGCACCTACGAAGACTGCAGGAGCTAAGTACGATGCCCCTCTGTCTTTGGAACACAACTCCTGATTGCCCCTGGTTCTGGTAGCTTTTATATCAAATTATGATGGCTTGCTCCAAAGTCATGACTAAGTAATCATAATGATTGTGTCCTTATGGGTACTTTAACATTAAAAATGAAATATTCATGCCTTTCTCTTCTCCCTCCAGCAATCAGCACAATGGTTCAAAATGGAGAAAAGTTGGATGTGTTACTCCTGGTAGAGAAAGGGAGGTAAGCCCCCTTTTGTATTTTCCTCTGTACTCAACAGCTGGGATATGGTTGTTTGGTCAAGCTTTGGGGGGAGATATAAAGCATTATTATAAAACTTGAGAATCATTCTGATTTATATAAACCACGTTGACCTTTCATCACAGAAAGGATATACCAGTTTAGTTGCATTTTTTTTCATATTCTTATGAGAAGCTACCGTGATCAGCTTTATTTATAGTGTCCTAATCACCTACATCCCTTTGGAAATTCTCATTTAGGTATGTGATAGTAGTTTCATGACTGTAAATGTATTTTCCATGTAGGTTACAATGAGAATTATTTGTATGAATGAGTCATTCATAACTGAAACTTGATTTCTTGAGTATATTTAGCTTTTCAAGGACTTTTAATTAAGCATCTGCCATGCGTCGGGTAGGCGAGGTATTGGGAGTAGAGTGATAAAAAGCAGACAAGTTTCCTGCCCTCATGGACCATGAACAGGAAAGTGGGGAAAGGAGGGCAAGCCAACAACAACAACAAAATAACTCTGCTCTTATCATATCCGGCAATGTTAAATCTTATGAAGAAAACTAACTCAGCTAATGAAAAAGTCAGTGGGAGCAATTTTCCATATGACTGGGGTTATAACAGAGCCATCTCTGGTGAAATGTCTTTATAAAATCACGAGTCCTGGAACATCGGGTGCTATGTTCCAGATACTCAGGCAAGAGTAGTTGGAGCTGCTAAGAGAAGACAGAGCTTGGCACACCCAAGGGCTGCGAGGAATGTGCTATGGATGGGGCAACTGGAGTGAGAGAATGGGAGAAATGACTGAGACGTATCCCCAAGCCAGATCTTTAGGCTTTCATAAGTCATGATGTATAAGGAATGCATTTTTGTTCTATGGATGATAGTAAGTGACTCAAACTGAGAGCTGGAACATGTAATGACCTCATTTACATTTTGAAGGAATCCTTTATCCTGACTCAAGTCGAAGGGGTTTTAGGGACATGAATTAAACTTGGTGTCCAGAGTGAGTTTTCTCACAGATCCAAGGAATAGATGTTGGGGAGTGGGTGGGGATGCCACAAGAGTGGAGGCAAGAAGGACTGATGGATTAAGTCAGTGTACTACTCAAGCATGCCTATACAGCTCTGGTTTGAGCAGTCACCTGAATGGTGGCACAGTTTTTGAAATAGCAATAGATGAAAAACAGAGGTAGAATATTAGTATGATTAGAATAGATTAAGAACTTGTCTTGGGGAAATAATAAATTGGAGATATATCTGTTGGATAGCAAAGTAAGGAATGGAAGAGTTAGAGTGAAAGAAATATGGGGATTTGTGTGTAGCCAAGTCATTTTCCTCGAATCTCCTTGACTAGCTGGCATGGAGTGGAGGCCATTTTAAAACAACTGCATTTACCACGTGTTCACATCCCGGTTGGATTGCATTTCTTGTTAGAGTCCTCTGCATCAGTAACCACTCAGTAACAGTCATACAATCCTGACAACCTAGAAAATCTACCATGCACCAAAACACAAGTTTTAGAAACTAGTCAGCTTTCCAGTGTCCATTGGTACCGAGAATAACCCATTTTCAAAGAAAGGCAGCTACATTGTGACTTAAAGTGTTAAAATAAAAGATGAGAGGTATTCATTTAGTAATACATTTCTACAGATTATTCTCATGAATAAGTCAAAAATTAATACCAGGATTCCAGATGTAAATGTTACTAGTATGTAAATATTCAACATCTATTAGAAAATTGAAGGTTTATTTCAAATCGGTAATTTTACCCAAATATATATTTTTACCTTGTTAAACATGGACTAGAGAGGAAGGAGCTGGCAGAATAGAAGCATTCTGGTCTTAGCCAGTGAGGACACTATGTTATAAACCCTGACAGAATAAAGAATGTGTAGTTCTGACAGCACTCATCACTTTATCTGGTGCAAAGTAGGGCCTCAGATTCACTCTCTATGGACGTATAGACACTGTGTATTTATATATATCTAATTGCAATTAGACCTTACAAAGGGAAGACTGGGGGGAATTGGGTTTGGGAGAAAGCATGGGAGACAAAGAATTTTATTTTAGTTACGTTAAAAATAAGGATCCTGGAAGATAGTTAAGAAGAGAGTTTAAGAATGAGATGTTTATAAAGTGTTAATGCATCATGGCAGACACTATGTGTTTGAGCCAGCTGGTCCTATCACATTCCAGGATCGGGAAGCAGAGAGCAGGAAGTGCTGTGCCCATCCTGCTTTTTCCTTTTACACCTCAAGGACCCAAACCAGGGTCCCACACACCTTTGGTGTGTATCTTCCCAGTTCATTCAACATAATCTCTCACAGGTATGCCCATAGAGTAAATAACCCCTCATACATGTGCCTAGAGTCTAGCCTCCAAGGTGATTCCAGGTTCTTTCAGGTTGACAGCATTTGCCATCACACCAGCTCTATGACGCGACTATTCCTGGCACTCTGTTTCTGTCCGTCCCAGAGAAAGAAC
This sequence comes from Rhizomys pruinosus, assembly GCA_009823505.1. Lineage (NCBI taxonomy): Eukaryota > Metazoa > Chordata > Mammalia > Rodentia > Spalacidae > Rhizomys > Rhizomys pruinosus. The sequence continues at coordinate 1,543,805 of VZQC01012420.1, read as the reverse complement.
AGTGACAGACCCACATGTCCAGTTCGGTGAACCAGAGAGCTTAATACATTCGCCTATAGGGGCCTAGGAGTTACAGGCATGTGGACAACTTATGGCTAGCTGTACCACTACTAAAGGGTCTTCTCCTCCTAGCAACAGTTTATTCTTTTTTTTTTTTAATTGATGCTTTGTGTATTTCATACATAATTTTCCAATTCAGTTCAGGCATATTTCCCTTTCCCTCCCCCCCTCATCACAGATCATGCATTCTGTCATAACTGTCCTGCATCTTTCTCTCAGTTTTTTTTTTTCATTTTTAGCAATAAGTGATAATTTATGAGTACAAGTATCCCTCATGTAAAACCAATTTGCAGGCTGTTGTGCCCAAACCCCCGCAGCCCCACCATCCAGTGGGGGGGGGGTGTATGTTCAATCAAGTTGATGAAATGAGTGTCCAGACTATATTGCTGTAGTTTCACCATTCACCCCAATCGCAGCCCTTATATTCTACCATGTCCCCTCTTCCGCAGATTGTTCCCTAGGCTTAGAAAAGGGGCACAGGTGGATGAGAAGCAAAACAGTCTACTTTCTCTGGAGCTGTTGTCTTGGACTCTGGTCAATTCTGGCTTATTCTTTGATACCCTCAGAGAGAGGGGGGTCTGCTGAGCCTTCCCTCCTCTACAAGAGAACCTTATAGTCTAAACTTGTTTGATTATCATGTGGGTGATCACTGCTGCTCTGATCTAAGATGGCAAGGGTCAGTTCAAAGCTTGAAGAAACACTCACATAACAAATACATGGAAGGGACGGGGATGTAGTTTAGTTGGAAGAAAGCATACACAAAGCCCACACTCAGCATAAACCTTGCGTAGTGGTACATACCTGTAATCCCAGAATTCAGAAGATGCAGGCAGGAAGATCAGAAGTTCGAGATCATCTTTGGATACACAGTAAGTTCAAGGCTAGTCCAGAATACTCAAGATCCTGTCTTTAAAAAAGATACATGATAGGAGGAAGGTGAGTTGTTTAAAGTCTATAGAATGAGATGGGATAAAGTTGGGTGTTGGTACCTTGGAGAATACACATCATTTAAGGTAGTATGAAGAATGGCAATGACACTCTCATACTCTTATGGTTTAACCATTTTCTCCTACAACCATGTTGAAAAATGCATCATGATAATAAATCAGAAATGAGAAAATTATATAACCAATCAATAAACACGAGGTGGAGGCTGATATGCTGTCTACAACAAACCCATCTCACCCTTAAGGACAGACACCAACTCAAAGTGAAAGGATGGAAAAAAAATATTCTAAGCAAACGGTACCAAAAAGAAAGCAGGAGTTGCCATTCTAATATCAGACAAAATAGACTTCAGAGTAAAGTCTATCAGCAGAGACAAACAGGGCCACTATGTCCTTATCAAAGGAACAATTAACCAGGAACACTTCGCAATTCTTAGTGTTTATGCACTAAACTCAGGTGCACCGAACTATATAAACACAATTCTTCAGGTCCTCAAGACACAGATTAATCCCAGCATACTAATACTGGGGGACTTCAATTCCCCACTGAGCCCCTTAGATAGATCAACAGGACAAAAAATAAACAGAGAGACATTGGAAGTGAACAATACAATACAACAAATGGACCTCACAGACATCTACAGAATATTCCACCCAAACACCAGAGAATATACTTTCTACTCAGCACCTCATGCAACATTCTCCAGAATCGACCACATACTGTGACACAAAAGAAACCTCAACAAATATACATTCTATCAGACCACAGTGCACTGAACGTTAATATTAACACCAGAATAAGCCCAACTAGCTACAAGGACACACGGAGACTAAACAACACCATCCTGAATAATGAATGGGTCAGGGAAGAAATAAAGAGTGAAATAAAAGTATTCATGGAACTGAATGAAAAAGACAATACAACACAACAAAACCGGCTGGATACTTCAAAAAACACAGGCAAGGGATGCGATCTGACGTCATGCGCGTCCCACATCAAAAAAAAAAAAAAACAAAAAACAAAACAGAAAGAAACAAATAAATGATCTAGCCCTGCAGCTAAAAACACTTGATAACAAAAATCAGAGCAGAAATCAATTAAATAGAAACAAAACACACACACACACACACACACACACACACAATCAATGAATCCAAAAGCTGGTTCTTTTAAAAGATAAACAAGATAGACCTCTAGTCCAGTTAACCAAAAGAAAGAAAGAAAGCAACTCCAAATTAATAGTATTTGTGATGAAAAGGGAAACATCAGGGCTGGAGAGATGGCCTAGCAGTGAAGAGTGCCGAGTGCTCTTGCAGAGGACCTGGGTTCAATTCCCAGCACCCACATGGCAGCTGAGAACCGTCTTCAACTCCAGTTCCAGGGGAATCTGACACCCTCTTCTGACCTCTGCAGCATTGCACGACACGGATGCACAAACCTACATGCAGACAGTACATTCATACACATAAAAAATAAAAATAAAAAAAAATAAAAAAGAAGAGGGAAACATCACAACAGATATTGAAAAGATCCAGACAATCATATGAGAATACCTCAAAAACCTATACTCTACTAAGTTTGAAAACCTAAGAGAAATGGATGAATATTTGCAATCCTGGGAACCAACCAAGCTTAACCAAGAAGAGATTGACAGTTTAAAACAGACCCATAACATTTGAGGAAATTGAAGACCTAGTAAAAAACCTCCCAACTAAAAAAAGCCCAGGCCCAGATGGTTTCACAGCAGAATTCTATAAAACATTTAAAGAGGTCTTAACAACCATTACTACTCAAACTATTCAGAATGATACAGAAAGAAATCTCCCAAACTCCTTCTAGGAAGCCAGCATCACTCTTAATACCAAAACCAGGCAAAGACACAACCAAAAAATGTATTAATTTTGTTAAAAGATAAGGTGAAAAAAGAATTATTTGAAATAGAAAACTTCATGAATTGATAATCATCCACTGCATATGTCCCCAATTTAAATATATATATTTTAGTCTTCCCAATAATTTTCTTTATATGCATAGCAAGAGTGTGATTAGGAAGAAAAATATTGCAATAATATTTTCCACACACCGAGCAGCTTTGCTCTAAAAAGTTCTAAACAGAAGGTGTTCCAGATGGTCTCACTTTAATGTGTATTCTTTGTATTTTTTAAAAATTGCAATTTTGGAAAATAAAGCTTTCTTGATTACACTTAAGCCTTTTTGGTGTGCTATTTGATGGTGTTATTGGGACTTAGAACCTGTGTCTTTTTTAATGCCTTTGTCACAATTTCTGTGTGTGGGAAAAATCGTGTTTTAAATATCTTTTGTAAATTAGTGAGTATCTGGATCAGGCAACCAACCAGCAGGCGTTTTTCTGGATACTCAGACACATCTCTACTTCACTGAGATGTTAAGTGGGTTTTAATACCTCTCTTGCAAACTGGAAACTGTTCTGCACTCTAACCCATGCTACATTCTTGTAAGCCACTGCTACCTTCATGTGCCATAGCTGCCTAACCATTTGCTAAAGAAAATTATTACTAAGATTTTGCTGAAATACTTTTGTTCTAAGAAACACAGAGTCAGTTGCTCAGTTGTGTTATCAGAAATAGGAAAGGAGATGGTGTGTTTATGGTTTGTTTTTCAGTGGACTTGATGTCTCCCACGGCTGGCTACATTTTGATATTAATTGTGACTTCCAGACATAATGAATCTAACACTGGGGACTAAATGCTGAGTCAATATTTTCCACAATTTTGGGAGATTAGTACCCTAAATTTAAGATCCTTATTTTCTAACAAGTTTTTCTGTACTGTGTTTCCTTTCCCCCCTGTAATTGTGTTTTATGGGAGAGATTATGTTAACAGTCCTCCAGAGGCTAAATTATCTTAAAGTGGTTTCTAAATTGTGCATGTAATTGCAAATTAAACAGTAGCCATTGCCCACACTGTCGGCTTGACTGCTTTGGCGAATTTCTGATGATTTAATTCTTAGCAATGAGTTCATCTGAATTTTGCCCAAACCTGAGATTCTCTCCCCTCCTCACACCTATAGGCTTTTCACAAAGTAAAGAACAATTCAGAGGTTCATTATAAAATTATTTTATGGTAAAGAGAATTTCGATGAAGGGATTCTGAGGCTATGCAACAAAAGGCCGATTTTCAAAACACAACACTCATGGGGGATGCGGGGTGGGGGAGAAGAGCAAGTGTTTTTTTTGCTTCCCAAATTTGTTTTCATTTAAAATTATCTTTATACAGTAGAACGTAAACTTACAAAGAAATTCTGGGTATTTATGTAGTACGTGCCTTAATTCTAACACTTGGAAGGCTAAAATTGGAGGATCTTCTTGTGTTCAAGTCTAAGCTGGTCTTCAGAGTAAGTTCCAGGCCAGCCAAAGTTTCAAAGAGAGGGCTTATCTCATCAAGCATAATAAATAAACAATAGGTAAGTAAATATTCATCAAGAAAAAAATACAGAAAAGGAGATTCTTTCTTCAAGGTATATGGGAACAGGATAATCATTTTTCATGTATACTTAACTAGGTTTTTAATCCCAGGTAGGATTTCAGTGGGTAAAATGAAAAAAAAGGAGGGGCTGAGACACAGCATTCTGAGAGTTAGAACTGTTGGTTTAGAAAAATGAGGTGGACCAGAACATGCAGTCAAAGTTAGATTCAGTTTTGAGACCTTGAGGAGAAATCACGAGTAGATAGATGGGTGGCATACTGCACTTTAGTTAAATCACTTCAAACTAGCTGTGGAACCTTTCCAGGAATACAGAAAGCATCCTTTAAGATGCTACTTACTGGGAGACGCCATAACGCGCCAGGGCAGCAGGTGGATGTTGGCCAGGGGATCCGGGGCCCCACAAAAGGATCGAAGGGTTATTCCTGGACAGACTGTCAGCCCATGAAAGGGGACAGCCAGAATTGACCGGAGTCCGGGTCGACAGCTCCAGAGAGAGTGGACTGTTTTGCCTCTCGTCCACCTGTGCCCCTTTTCTAAGCCTAGGGAACGACCTGCGGAGGAGGGGGCATGGTAGAATGTAGGGGCTGCGATTGGGGTGAATGGTGAAACTACAGCAATGTAGTCTGGACACTCATTTGATCAACTTGATTGAACAGACAACCTGTCACCCCCCACTGGATGGTGGGGCTGTAGGTGTTTGGGCACAACAGCCTGCAGATAGGTTTTGCATGAAGGATGCTTGTACTCATGGATTATCACTTATAGCTAAAAATGAAAAAAAAAAACTGAGAGAAAGATGCAGGACAGTTATGGCAGAATGCATGATCTGGGATGGGGTGGGGGAGGAGGGAAAGGGAAATAAGCCTGAACTGAATTGGAAAAAATGTATGAAATGCACAAAGCATCAATAAAAATTAATTAAAAAAAAAAAAAAAAAAAAAAAACACTATGGAAAGCAGTGTGGAGAACCCTCAGAAGACTTGGAATGAACTTGCCACCTGACCCAGCCATACCACTCCTGGGCATGTACCCCCAAGACTCACCCCACCGCAGAGATACATGCACAGCCATGTTTATTTCAGCTCTCTTCACAATAGCAAAGAGCTGGAACCAACCCAAATGCCCCTCAACTGATGAGTGGATAGAGAAAATGGCTGGAAAATACACAACGGCATTCTATGCAGCAGTAAAGAAAGACAACATCATGAGCTTTGCAGGAAAATGGCTGGAGCTAGAGGATATCATGCCAAGTGAAGTAACACAGTCCCAGAAAAACAAACGATGAATGGTATCCCTCATCTGTGGATGCTAGTGTCAATTACCCAGTTGTAAGTATTTCCTGTGCATGGCCCCTTGAGCTTTTGTCCAAAGCAGTTGGGAGTGATGCATATTGGAAACAACAACAACAACCACAACAGAAAGGACTGTATCAAAGAACTGACTGAAACAGTGAACTTCTGCTCAAAACAGTCAACTTCCCCATGGAGAATATTGAAAAATACTGAGAAAGAGATGAATAGCATGTTTGGCAGAATGCATAAGCTCTGGAGGGGTGGGGGGATGGGGGAGACACAGTTCTAGATTTGATAAAAAAATTATATGTATAAATAAATAAATTTTAAAAAGCAAAAAAAAAAAAGATGCTACTTACTGGGGCTGGAGAGATAGCCTAGTGGTTAAGAGCACTGCTTGCAGAGGACCTGGGTTTGATCCCCAGCACCTAAATGGTGGCTAAGAACCGTCTGTAACTCCAATTCCAGGAAAACTCCAGTTCCAGGGGAATCCGAGATCCTCTTCTGACCTCCATGGCATTGCACGACATGGGTGCACAAACCTACATGCAGACAGTACTGTCATACACATACAAAAATAAATGAAATTTAGGACTGGAGAGATGGCCTAGCGGTTAAGAGCGCCGACCGCTCTTACAGAGGACCCGGGTTCGATCCCCAGCACCCACATGGGGCCGAGAACCGTCTGAAACTCCAATTCCAGGAGAACTCCAGTTCCAGGGGAATCCGACACCCTCTTCTGACCGCCGCGGCATTGCACGACACGGGTGCACAGACTTGCTTGCAGACAATACATTCATACACATACAGAAATAAATAAAAAAAATATTAACAAAAATAAATGAAATTTAAAAAAAAGATGCTACTTACTTTGTTTTATAAGTGTGCATGTTTTGTCTGCATGCATACATGACGTACAACCTTGTGGAAGCCAGAAGAGGGCATCAGATCCCCTAGAACTAGAGTTAAGGATGGAATGTTAGATGCTGGGATAGGTGCAGGGAACTGAACCCAGATCCCCTCAAAGAGCAGCAAGTGTTCTGACCACTGAAACATCTCCCCAGCCACAGAAAGAATCCTTTAAAGCAATGTAAAAGTTATTGGTAAAGGTGATGATCTAGATTCATTCTTCAGTCAGTGAAATACCAACAAAGTAGTGAGCTGACTTCTAACAGTGCTGTCCTTTATGTTCCACCTAGAAGTGTTTGATAAGGTGTAGCGATGAGTGGCAATCTAGCTATACCTTCCTTGAGGAATCAGGTGTCTTGAGGCTGTTTACTGATCTCTAGGCTTCAGAGTAGTAAGCAAGCTACATTTAATAATATTCTGTAATTCATTATTCTTGTTGATGTTGCCTCTGCATAATTTCTTAATGATTAGCAATGATTGGCATCTGTGTTTTCTTACTTAAATTCTACCTCTGTACCCCAATTTCTTATCTGAAGCAGTAGGAATAAATGCCTCTCTAAAGTAAAAATGACAGTGAGTTATGGTGTGCTGCTACAGTGTCTAGCTGTGAAGGAACGGTTTACATAGTCCATGCCCTCCTCTACCCAGCCAGGAAACTCCACAGAATATAGGCAGCAAATGTTTTGAGACTTTGTTAACAGTTGCAGTTTCTTCATCACAAGAGACTTCTTGGTTCCTTTCAGTGGACTAGTCTCAAATCTTTCCTTGCAAATACTTTGTAGTTTATATGTTGAAATGATAAGAGAATCATTTATAATCATCCTTGGGCTTGGTTTCTGGATTTCAGTGAATTGTTTTAATTTATTATAACAAGTAGAAATATTTCTTTATATGACTTGCAAATTTATTTTTGAAAAATGGCCAATCATACCTAAATTCATTATAAGTAGAGTTGATTAAATTTTTTTTCAGATTTTGAGGATATAATTGAATGTTTACCTGCAGTTCTAAGCTAAAATGTGAAATGTTTGTTTGCTAACACTTGAAGGTACAAAGTTGGTCAGCATTAGCATCGGAAATGTATCAGGCTCCTTTACTCAGTATGCCCAGAGTTTAGATAAGCATCTGAAAAGGTCAGTGGATTGATGTAGTTAGATGTCAACTACAGATTGTAGTAGATGATGTATTTTAAGATTCAGTCTTTGACAAGTTAAGTTGTCATTAGTTCTTCTACCCCTTATTAGTTCCCAAGAAGGCAGCTAACCCTTCTAACTAAAAAGACAAGTTTGAGATGTTCACAGCAAGTAACAGAATTCTGCTGGTCTTATAGAATCATTACTGCATTTTGGATTTGTTTTATTGTGCAACAGAGCACTCACTCATTGATTTAATTCCTAAGCAAATATTTTCAAAGACTTTTAAGTTACATTTACAGTTTAATTATCAAGTAAAAATTTAAGTAAATAAATACCAGAAAAAAGTCATTATTCTTTTTACCTGAATTCATGTAAACAGAATTTTAATTATATATACATATATAGATGTAAAATAGCTAATAGCTTGCTTTTTCTGAAGATAATTACCTGTATTTCTTTGTGTAAGTAAACATGCCTAGGGCTAGGATATTTTGGGTGATGTACAGTGAATGGAAAGGCTAAAAACACCTCAGAACTGTTAGACCATGTGTCAGGTATGAGAATTTTTCAAAGAGAAAATTACAAAACCTGAAGGTCGTGGGTGCTGTGGTAGTGTGGAAAATAGAAACAATGGTTAAAGATGTCAGAAAGTGTGAGCTGAAGATTACAAGCACAAGTGCCAGTCAGTGTAGCTCTGTCAAGTTCAGACACTTTTAGAAGTGAATGTGTTAAAGTACTGAACACTTTGCCATCTTAGAGGAGCACTGCAAGAAGAGAGAAAAGCAAAGACTGGGAGATTTTTCTCTCTAAGTCATGGTTGGTGATGTTCAGAGCTGTAAGATATCTCACTTGGCTTCTGTCTCCTACAGCAGCCCTGGAGTTTATACAGCTTGTTTGTTTTTAGGATTGTTGAACCCAAAGTCACCACTCTCATTGCTGGAAAATGGGACTGAGGGGTTTTCCTGTTGAATAAACATACTTGAGATATAGCAGTAGCTACTTTTTTTAAGTTTTGAACTCAGGATGAGGCTTAAAAAGGTATATCGACTAAATTCTAAACCCCGTTTCTTGAATGGAGACTAAGGCCCTTTTCTTGCTTGTCTGTACAAAGTTCGGCATCTGACCAGCAAGACTCACAACAGTTGGTGAATTAGAGCAGGGGACTATCGGGGTGAAGAAGAGAAACTGTGGCTCTTCATAGGAGAAGATGAGATAAGTTTGGGAACTTCTGCCAGATTCACCTCTTGCAGAGGAGTTTGTACAGCTAACGACAGGAGATGCCTGTGCTGTGGTACATCTCGAATGTGGGGAATGGCAGGGAAGTCCGAGTGGAGAACATAGGCCAAGTCAGGAACAGCAGCATGTCAGCCTGAAACGAGCTTCCAAGACATGGGGACAGTTGTTGAAAAGTGGTGGCAATAGTCCTGCCTTGCTCTTCTGGTAGTAGTGAGGAGTAGAGAATAAAAAGTAGATCCACAGAGTCAAACCTTACATTTGTCTAGAGATGTGACAGCCTTGGGGTTTCCTATCAGATCTATGAAGTCTCCAGCCATGTGTGTTTGGCTATATTTACAGTACCACAAATGGGTTTTCTACCACTGAATGGGCTTTAAGTCCATTAGGTAAATATGGATCCTCGTATTTACAGACAAGTGTGCCAGCCACCACTCATCAAAGAAGCTTCTTTTGCAACAGATGGAGTCTATCTCAGAGTTCTACAACTGGGCACACACAGATTTTCTGTGAATTGCCCACCCCAGGTGACACATTACAATGGAACATCTACCGCTAAGGCTCAGGGAACACAATGGAACACACGGTAGGGAGAACACTGATGCATCTCTCAGCTCTCATCTGTGAAGCCCCCTCATGCAAGAGAGGGCCAGGAACACAGAAGGATACAACTGGCCAAAACGTAGAGAATGAGTGTCTGCAGAGTAGACAGGACTCCTATAACTCCACCCACCTAGGGCCTAGGGACCATTGTGGAACAGGTGGAGGGAAAATTGTAAGAGCCAGGGGAGGAGATGCATGACCATGTGAGAACAGAGTCTTACAGACAGGCTCCTTTGACCTCGCTCATAACAGTGTTGTCAGCATGCACAAGACCCTTGCAAACTCAGTTAAAAACCCAGCATAGAACTGTGGAAATGGCCAGTAGGCCACAGTCTTTGCTGAACTGCTGGCAGCTGATTAATGCTGGGTAAGGAACAGCTGATTTTCTTCAAGGCAGGGATTCTACATAGGCTGACAACCTCAGTGGATGAGCTTGCACTGAGGGACATCTGGGGACAGGAACATAACTTGGGCCTTAACACAAATCACAGAATGCATGAAATCCAGTGGGCTGGGTGTCTATGGGAGGGTATCATTGGGGAAGAGGGTAGAGAGATGATTAAAACGTTCTGTCTAGGGGCTGCAGAGATGGCTCAGTGGTTAAGAGTGCTGACTTCTCTTGCAGAGGACCTGGGTTCCATTCCCAGCACCCACATGGTGGCTAAAAACTGCCTTTAAGCCTGGTGTGGTGGTGCACGCCTTCAATCCTAGTACTCAGGACGCAGAGGCAGGCAGATCTCTGTGAGTTCAAGGCCAGCCTGATCTACAGAGTGAGTTCCAGGCCAGCTGGGGCTATAGAGAGACCCTGTCTCAAAAAAAAAAAAAAAAAAAAAAAAAAAAAAAAGAAAAAAAGATGTTCTGTCTGAAATGCCCAAAAATTCAATAAAAAATATTAAAAAAAATATAGATCCAGAAAGGAATTCTGTTAGGGTTTTGGTGATCTAAAGGAAAAGTAGTAGTCTGGAAAAAGACAGTATTAGATCAGACAAGTTTGGAATAACAACAAAAATTTGCATCTTAAATTTGCTTGAAGTGATCAGCAGTAGATACCAAGCTACAGTAGTGAACCATAAACCAGGTAAATCCTAAATTTAGGGTCGGAGAAGTGGAGAATTATGGTTCCTGGAGCAGTTTGTATGGCAAGAGAGAAAGCTCCCAAATTCCTGTTATTCAGGAAGTTGAATATGTCCCAAACCAGTGATTCTTGTTGATATCTGTGCTGTGCTCCATCCCACTGTGCACTACTCTTACCCTCATTTCCCCAGCACTGAAACAGAGAACACACCTGAGTTTAAGGGGAAGTAAATGGTCCAGCTATCATTCACATTTAGAATGTTTGGTTGCATTTCCCACATTTTTTGTTTGTTTGTTTGTTTGAAACAAGGTCTTGCTAAGTAGCCACTGCTACCAACAGCTCCCTATAAACTTTGCTTAGATTGAATCTGTGATCTGTCAGTCTCACCCTCCCAAGGGCTTTGATCACAGACATGTGATCTGGCTCTGCAGTCCATATTGATTTCAGCAGGATCTCATTTGTCAGGGTCAGCTGTAGCCTCAGATCTGGATTGGGGAGTTACTTATTTGTGGGGGAGAGATGAGGCCACCACAGCAATGACATAACTCTGGATCATCCATAGGCTTTGTGGGGACACTGAGGCTGTGCAAAGTCTTGCTATTCAGAAAGAGAAAGTAAGATTGGGATGGGGTATAGAACAGTTGTCCTCTAAGGATGGATGGATGGATGGATGGATGGATGGATGGATGGATGGATGGATGGATGGAATAGAACAGTTGTCCTCTAAGGATGGATGGATAGATTAGATTAGATTAGATAGATGAAAAGATAGGTAGATAATTGATGTGTATGGCTATCAAGTCAAATCAGCAATTTTGTAATCATTTTTAACCATAAATAGCTATTTAAAGACATTGGTGATATCTTCCACAGTGATTTTAATTCAGTTACTTAGAGACATAATTGGAGAAAGGAAACTCCAATGTGCTGTGGTGAGATGTGACTTTCCAGATAGCAGCGGGACTGGGAGGCATCCGTGGTGGATGGAAGACATAGGAAAGGTTTCTCTTATGATCTGGGAGACAGGATCACATTTGTATATATTTTGGGGTAATCTATGTTGAAGTAATCTTAAGAGAAGCAAAATTATAACTTGAAATGCTTTTTAAACTTCACAGAACTTTGTACATCCATGGGCATACCAAGTTGGATTTCACAGTCTGGCATACTGCAATTGAAAAAGCAGCAGGTACAGATGGTAACGCATTACAAGACCAGCAGCTCAGCAAAAATGACGTTCCCATTATTGTGAACAGCTGTATAGCATTTGTTACACAGTATGGTATGTATCACAGAATTTTTATTCAACTCCTGGAACTCATGGTATCATTCTTACAGTTTCTAAGTGGTACCTCCATCACGATGATTTAATGGCCTTTTCCTTTGTAAGTACACCAGTGAAAAAATGAAAGCAGAGTCACTGCTCAGTTAGCTACCATTTCTTCTCCCAACAACTCATTTAGACTGCTAGTACCTTCCCACCAGTGCCTCTGTCCTTCATATGCATTAACGTCCTTTGTAGCCCTATTGAAGTAGGGCATAGCCGGCCATGAACAAGGAACTAAGTTTGATGTTCCCACCAAAAGCATAATGTTGCATAATGGTCAGAAAAGTACAAAAGACTGATTTTCAGAGCCAACAACCCTAGAGCAAAGCCAAGAGTTGATCACCATGCTTAAGTGCATTTTTTAGAAATCACAAATGGTGGAGTAGTATGGAAAAGGGTGAGCTTTCTATTAGCAAGCTTACAGAGGGTGTGTGTGTGTGTGTGTGTGTGTGTGTGTGTGTGTGCAAACATGTGTATGCATTTCATTACACATGCTCCAAAGTTTATATTATATGTAGTTATTCCACATTATTGCTTATGCTTATTTGCAAGAGATACTTTTCTAAACAATTAACAAATAAAGGTTACTTGATCTGTACTTACTTGGTCCCATTTAATTTAAATTTTCCATGATATTATGGGTTTTCTAAATTACCTAAAAAGCAACCTTTATTCTTCATAATTATTTTCAAGTTATTATGAATTCTTTCCTACTTATATGTATCTTTTTAAATTTCTAAATGATAGAGATTTCTGAATGTATTTCATTTGTTTGCTTTTGGTGGGAACATCAAACTTAGTTCCTTGTTCATGGCCGGCTATGCCCTAACACTGACCTACACCCTTACCTGTTATTCCTTAAGTTGTATTTACTTTTTTGTTCTCTTAATATGATAGCTATATGGGGGAGTTTTAATTTGCAGCAACAAGTAGTGAAATGTACATAGTAAAATGTTGTGTTATCGAGACACATGGCCATAAGAGGGAATAGTTAGGGCTAGGTGGCCTAGTGGTTAAGAGTGCCGACCGCTCTTACAGAGGACCCGGGTTCAATCCCCAGCACCCACATGGCGGCCGAGAACCGTCTGAAACTCCAATCCCAGGAGAACTCCAATTCCAGGGGAATCCGACGCTGTCTTCTGACCTCTGCGGCATTGCACGACACGGGACCACAAACTTGCATGCAGACAGTACATTCATACACATACAGAAATAAATAAAAAAAATTGTTTAAAAAAAATATAAAAGAGGGAATAGTTAACCTGGATCATTTGTTCTATTATACTGGCCTGACAATATGTCAGAGATGCAATATGTCAGAAGAAAATAATTTCCAGAAGTTAAATCCATAATCTGTTTATTTTACACTCTTTTGGGAGAGTGTCTTAAGTATTTTGTTTCTAATATTATTGTAGTACAGTTAGTGTTTTCAGTATTCATTATATTGAAAGTGTGTGTATGATCACCTGTGCAGGCCTCTCCACAGGAAGTTCTTTGCTACAGCAGTTCAGGAGCTGTAGTTTATTTGCAAGTTGGGGAAGTGAAGGTTATCTTTGTCATTCCAGTCATCCAGTGTTCGCATACTTGCTTTTCTCAGGGATAAATGAACAGCATCTATACTGTTTTAGCATGAGCGGAACCTCATCATGGTAGTTGCATAGGGTCTTTCTTAATCTGACAAATGATTAAAATAACTTGAGTATCTCTACTGTAACCAACTGAATGTTTCTCTAGAGAAATCAGACGTTTCCTTGTGGTGATTATTTGAATTTAAAATCATTAAGCAGTATATTGTTTTCACCTATGTCTCATGTGTTTTAATGACTTTATAACTCTTTACTCAAAGTGTATTAACTTCCACTTTAAAGTAATAAAGCTAATGAAAGATTGTTATAATTTTTAGTACAATATATGGTAACACCTACACTCACATGTATTAACATAAGATTTGATGAGGACATGGGAACTTCTACATGATCACAAGATGCAAGTGATTTTTATATGTCTGTGTGTGTGGTCTCTGTGTGTATGGGTGTGGGCCTACTGTGCCCACACTATTGTGTGGACAAACCATAGGCCCTCATAAGAATAGAGGCAAGGGCTCTTTAACACAATGAGGAATCCAGTGCTCTGAAAACAGCATATGTGTGGAAAGAAGAGGAGCAGTTTGAAAGTAAATTTCTGACATATTTTTATTGTCGTGAGTTTAGAAAGGTTGTAACAAGAAGATGTGAAGTGGTGCCATATTGTAAGATTGAGGAAGAGTTAAAAGATGTAGATTGGAAGGTAGTCTTGGGAAATTAATTCCTTTAGAGTTCTGTGGTTTCCCCCTTATGAGTGAGGTATGCATGAGCATGTGAGTGATACACCCGTCATTCTCAGTGTTGGTATATAGTAATAGCATATATATCCATATCTGGGTGTGTGCAAATTAAATTTTAGAAATTACAGCCCACTAAAATCAGATGCATGGTATGAGAATGATAACGTATGATGTGTTAAGTAGGGAATTGTATAAAGTAGAGAATAAAAGCGAGAAAGAATTGCTACAGCCAGCAAAGAGTGGAGAAGCAGCATCAATTGAAAAATGGACAAGCAGCCACAGAGGGAAAGGAAGAGGACATGAGATCATGGTACTATAAAATGACATGAGGCTACCAGAATGTTGATGGGATTGTGGGGGTTTGCCACATGGTACAAACCATTGTCCTTAACCTTTAAACTGAAAGGCAACTAAACAGCACCATGAATATGCTTAATTACTATGATCTAGATACAAGATTGTTGAGAGTAATACTACATTGGGATGTGAGATTATAGAATAGATATAGTGAACTCAGTTTGGTTTGAAAGGGAGAAGGACCTGGAAGGGACCCAGGCGGTGTGTGCGCCTCAGCACCACCGTCATCGCTCTGTGCTCGTGTGTGCGCCTCAGCACCACCGTCATCGCTCTGTGCTCGTGTGTGCGCCTCAGCACCACCGTCATCGCTCTGTGCTCGTGTGTGCGCCTCAGCACCACCGTCATCGCTCTGTGCTCGTGTGTCGCCTCAGCACCACCGTCATCGCTCCTGCTCTTGTACTGATGCACTGCTTTTACTTACACAGGGCACCTGAAGAGTCAGACCTGGAAATATTTGGGAGCAGGTGAGGGTAGACACAGAGAAAACTTATACGCAGATTTGTTGTGAGAGGTTGAGATAATGCACAGCAAAATCATATGCCATTTTGTCAAAATATAGGCAAGCTTGTATTCCTAAAGACTAAGGGAAATGGCACTTGAGGTGAAAATGCATCTGCAAATGATATGGAGAACTGGAGGGAGAGCTGGGCCAGGCTTGTTAGTGCTGACAGTGGGGGGCTGATCCATGAGGACATTGGAAATATGAAATTGGAGATCAGTTCGTCACCCCCATGTAATAACATGTCCATAAATGAAAGTAGATCGTGAATGCATGTGTTTTTCTTATTTTAAATAAAGGTTTAGGATGCAAATATATTTACCAGAAAAATGGTGATCCTTTGCACATCAGTGAACTCCTGGAGAGTTTCAAAAAGGATGCCCGGAGTGTTAAATTGAGAGCTGGAAAACATCAACTTGAAGATGTGACAGCTGTGTTGAAAAGTTTTCTCTCTGAGATGGATGACGCCCTTCTTACTAAGGAGCTCTATCCCTACTGGATCTCTGCTCTAGGTAATGCTTGGGATTTAGGGCTTACTAATGCCTGCATTCTAATTTAATTATTGTAGGTTTTGAGTCTTTGATTATCTGCAAATGACATGACTCTTATTTCTCTTGTTATTGACCATACCTCTTATAAATAAACCTGACAAAACTTTTTTAATTCATTTTCATAGAATTCCATTAAATCAGTTAAGGAAGTTCTATTATACTGTATGAGAACTTAAGAAATGAAACTATTAATAGAAGTTTATTAGAGCATTTATTGAGTCACGCTGACTTTATTACAGCCTGCATTGACTAGCTCCTTGTTCTGAAACATTGTTTATAACTATCTTCTTCCGTATTCTTTTATTTCACACATGGAGGATAGACACAAACACTTTTTATGTGAAACTACATTTCTCCTGTACCTCATGTAACATTTTCTAAGATATTTCTAATTTTTATTTTTATTTTTTTTCCTTTTTTTTTTTTTATTGATGCTTTGTGCATTTCGTACATCATTTTCCAATTCAGATCAGGCATTTTTCCCTTTCCCTTCCCCCCCCCCCCCCCCCCATCCCAGATCATGTATTCTGCCATAACTGTCTTGCATATTTCTCTGTTTTTTTTGTTTTTTTTTTCTTTTTTAGCTATAAGTGATAATCCATGAGTACAAGCATCCTTCGTGCAAAACCAATCTACAGGCTGTTGTGTCCAAACCCCCACAGCCCCACCATCCAGTGGGGGGTGACATGTTGTTTGTTCAATCAAGTTGATCAAATGAGTGTCCAGACTACATCGCTGTAGTTTCACCATTCACCCCAATTGGAGCCTTTACATTCTACCACACCCCCTCTTCCGCAGGTTGTTCCCTAGGCTTAGAAAAGGGGCACAGGTGGATGAGAAGTAAAACAGTCCACTCTCTCTGGAGCTGTTGACTTGGACTCTGGTCAATTCTGGCTGTTTCCTTTCATGGGCTGACAGTTTGTCCAGGGGTAACCTTTCGATCCTACTAATGAAGCACAAGCAGTTAGGTATATAGGTATTTAAGCAGCACTAATAGTTATGGTAGGTTACTTTGGCATAGACACATATGTTTGGATGATATGTTAATCCATGAATTACATTTTCCCCCCTGTTAAATATGACAGGGTCTTACTGTGGCTTATAACATCTCCTAACCTGTAAAGGATTTAAGCTTGTGGCATCAGCCATGGGTTATTCCTCCAAGGAGAGAGCCAATAGCCAATTAGATTTGGGATATACAGGCACATGGCTGCCTCCGCTGCACAGTATTTCCAGGCAGGTGAGGTGTAGCTGGTGCTGACGGTGGAGTCTTGCTTGACTCAGGGAGACCCGTATTTGCTTTATTGGTTTAGTGGCCTTTGGTAACACTCTCTGGCATTCCAGAGGCCATCTGTACACTTGCATGTGGGGTCTCAATACATCCCTCCCGTGTTAACGTCAGGTCTTCGGCAGCAGGGTCTTATCGCCTCTCCTCCTGCAGGTATCCCAACTTAGGGGCAAGGAGCCCTTACCTTTTGTGGGGCCTTGGATCCCCTGGCCAACATCCCCCTGGTAGAACAATCCATTGCTGATGTCAGAGCTCCTGCATTAATATACTTTGCCTAAGTGCATAGCCTAAGGAGCCTTCCATTTGACCCAGTCATATCTAATTTTTATTTTAGATGTGTGAGTGTATTGCCTGTAGGTACATCAGTGTACCCTGTCCTGCAGTGCCGGTAGAGGTCAAAAGAGGTCAGATCTCCTGGAACTGGAGTTTGGGACAGAATTAGCCACCTTGTGGGTGCTGGGAATCAAACCTAGGTCTTCTGCAGGAACAGCCAGTGGTTTTAACAGCTGAGCCATCTCTCCAGCTCCCCTCATGTAGCATTTGCAAAATGATCATTTTGTCTTCATTTTTTTCAGTTTTTAAAATTTAGCTCTTTTCCAGACCATAATGATAAATTTGGTTCCTCCACATATAATCTGTTTTGAATGTGGTTTGGAAAATGGCTTTTGAATTTGACTATCTTTTTCAACCTAAAACAGAACCAATATATTTGAAGGGATTGATTTTTGAAATCTTGCCACAAAATATTGACAGTTTGAAAATTATCCGTCATGACAGTTATTAGCATCAGGAAGGGGAGAATAGAATTGTTACTAAGATGAAGCATTCCATAATGTAATGAGTTCAGAACATGGTTTAAGATTTGCTTCCAAGTATTTCCAAACCATTAGGGTTAACTATGATTCCAAGAAGAGGCGATGGTATAATTTCCTGGGATATAATAAACTGTATAATTGCATACTGTCCTGTTAACTCAGTTTCCTGCAACAGTCCCTTTTAAAGACAATCATAGTATGCTTAACTATGCATTTGTAATATCTCTTTTATGAATAAATAAAATTTGTCTCCATATAAAATTACTTATCAAAAAATAATTAGCCAGTACATTTTTGCTAAAATTGTCAAATGATGTAGAGACTGTCAGTGCTGTCAGTTGACTCTGAGGAGTCCTCTGGCGGCCGGTAAGCATGCATCAGAAAGGAGGTTTTCATCCTTGACTTGGAGGTGAACTATTTGAGACTCTTCATGAAGACTTTCGCTTTTGGATCTAATGTGCCTTGAGCAGACACATTCAGAATGCCTGATACTGAATCTGACCAGGATATCTATGACTCAGTTGATAACTTTCTAGAACTCTCTGCTTTGGGCCAGATCCCTTTTGTTTTGAGATAGGGTCTCTCCTTCAACCTAGAGTACATCATTTGCTGGAATGGCAGGCTCACACTGGACACTGCTTTAGCATGAGCTCTAGGGAACTGAACTCAGATCTTACTGCTTCTGCAGCAGGGACTTCACCCACTGGGCCATCTAGCTCACTTGCCACATTTTCTGGAGGACCTCAGATCTTTTCTTCTTTATTTTGAAAATAACTGGTTTTACAAGGTACATGAAATGCCTCCTAGTAGAATTACTGTTTTTATAAGCATTGTAATATTAACTAGATTTGATTGGATAAGTGAAATTTCTCTTAAAATTATATCCTGGATGTCATGACAGCAAATCTTTTGATCATTCTAGGGATAACAAATACTTCTTCACTTGTTTCTAGCATATTTTTTCTTTACTCTCACTGCTTTTAAGAAATCATCTATTAGGGAATTTCAGTCAATATGACCTTGTTTACTTTCATCGATCTCAGAGCAGCCTAAATGAACACAAGAGACGGTATTTGTAGTTCTGAATAGGAATGTGCTTGAAAAATGTGTCACAGCTTCCTTAAGCCCCAGGGACCCTAATGTCCTCAAGTGAATGTGTACTGGTAAAGAAGCAATAAGATGCCCCTGGCTCTTTGTGAGAAGTATGTAGGTAGCACTAAGCAAGGAAGGAAAACCTACCCCTCAAAGCACCTTGAGGATTGAAAGGAAACAAGTAAGTGCAGAGTCAGATTACAGTGTTGATTTGAAGGATTGGTATTTTCCAAACTACCATTACACATCCCCTACATTCCAGAAGTTGGAGAGTTCCCAGCTCTTCTTACTCCAGAATCCAGAGAGTAGACTGTGATTCCTTCTCACCTGTCTCTTTATGGACCAGTTAATTTCTTCCATGACAAAGGCAGAAACCCATTGTCCTCTAAGTCTGATCATGATGTTAAGGCTTGTACCCCCCATTCTCCTTTAATCTTTGCCAGATCTGAAAGCAGCAGGGCTGGTAACTGGTTCCTTATGGAGCTCAAAGGACTAACACAGCTCATAGTTCTGAGCTGTCTCACAGCTTTAGAAAGACCTTTAGGATTGCATAGGAAAAATGTTGGAAATACCACTGTCAAATATAAATACAAAGCCTCTCCGTAGCCAGAGTTAATATACTTCTGGTTTAGCTTTTCAATTTGTACTTCAATTTCAGTACTTCATTGAATGTATTCCTATTACGGTTGAGTAGCCTATAAAGTAGAATATAAAATAGAAAACCTCTTTTGCCATCCAATTTTGAAAGTGATTGTTTTAAATTACAAATTACAAGAACTGTAGCATGTAACTAGAATGTGTAAATAAATGGTTTTAAAAATGACAGGCAATTGTATTAAAATTTTGAATATTTTTCTTTTAAAACCCATCGTATCATTTTTGTGCTAGTAGCAGTTAATATGTAAAGATTAGTTTAAGTGTCAAGTTTTCTTTTTCAGATACACAAGATGAAAAGGAAAGAACGAAAAAGTATGGGGCATTTATACGCACTCTTCCAGGGGTCAACCGAGCGACACTGGCAGCTATAATTGAACACCTTTACAGGTAGGTGGATTGGGGAGCCTTTGAAGCATTTCAGTCCATGCCAGGCAGTAAGTCATTATCTTTGTTTGTTTGTTTGAGACAGTCTTCCTGTAGTCCCAACTGGCCTGAAACTTACTCTGTAGACCAGGCTGGCCTCAGTCTCAAAGAGATCTCCCTGCCTCTATATCCTGAGTGCTAGAATTAAGTGTATATGACCATGTCTGTGAGGGCATAATTTTTTTTTCTTTTTTTTTAAATTTTATTTATTTCTGTATGTGTATGAATGTACTGTCTGCATGCAAGTTTGTGCACCCGTGTCATGCAATGCCGCGGAGGTCAGAAGAGGGTGTTGGATTCCCCTGGAACTGGAGTTCTCCTGGAATTGGAGTTTCAGACGGTTCTCGGCCGCCATGTGGGTACTGGGAATTGAACCCGGGTCCTCTGTAAGAGCGGTCGGCGCTCTTAACTGTTAGGCCATCTCTCCAGCCCCGAGGGCATTATTTTAAGGTTACCGTTGTGTGACTAACTTTCCATATGTTACTGTGAACTCTTCACTATATTTTGGGAACTATTCCTTTATCCTCTTTTTTTTTTTTTTTTTTTTTTTTTTTTTTGCAAGCTTTTTTTTTTTTTTTTTCAAATCTATCAATGGTAGAGAATGTTTTAAATGAATAAGAAGTAGTGTAATATATAGCATCCTTATGCTTCCAGGGTGTAAGCAGGAAATTTAAAACTCCTTTGAGTATGAAATTGGAGAAGAAATTATTTTTGCACTACATAAAATATAATGTGTATTGTATGGTCATGTTTCTGCCCATGATATGTGAGAATAAATGTTTACACAGAGTATTTTATAGCATGCAGCATGAATTACAGAAGAGAAACTGTTTGAATAATGAGGGACCAGAATTCTATAGAAGGAAGCATTATCATAAACTTCTTCTGTTCTTTTAATGATCATTTTTTTTCCACAACCCTGAGTATTTTGGTATCAGACCCTTGACTAGATGATGAAATTTTAAAAGTATAAAATGTTTTGGTTAGGGCAGTTCCTGTTGCATTTGGAAGGAAATGAGGAATAAGATAGTGACTAGAGAAGTCTGAAGGATGAGGGTCTTAGAAAAAGTCTTTTAATTCAATACTAAAGGCTTGCTTAGGATTTGCTTTCAGAAAGAATTGTGACAAAATATTCATAAGGGTAAGTTTTGCTTAGGGAATATACTATAGCTCCCTGCCCAAATGCCATATTTCCTTGAATACATTTTGGTATTGCTGTTTTCTAAATAAAAGTAAATAATTTGCAGACCAGGTTTCAGAATATCCCACCATGTTTTTCCTTACCAGCTATTCTTGTGAAACATGTAGACTGTATAAACATGATTTTCAGAGAGGATTTTGTTAAGCTTGGTTTTTGTTTTCTTTTTGTCTCTCTTTTTTTCTTTTTCTTTATTCTTTTTTTATGATTGGCTGATATTGATTGATTGGTAGATGGATGGATAGATGGATGGATGGATGGATGATGGTAATGGAGTTTATGAATGTTTAGTCAGGGATAACTACTGAACTGCATTTCCCAACTATTCTTATTATACCATACAAATGCAGTGTATGGGAAGCTGGGACAAAATTTATATGAATTTTAGCATGTAATATAAATTTTAGTATGTGTGTAGGAAAAATGAGGGATTTGTTATGTGTTGAGGTCTAAGGAGTTAGTGAGGTTCATGAAATGTTTCAAATTAAGGAAAAATGAACTGAGCTTTAAAAAACAAGATAGGTTCAAACTATTCCTAGCTCAGGGGCTGATACAAGACATTATTCGTCCCAGGAGTGCAGGACCATCCTGGCCACAAACTAAGAAATAAAATTACAAACCTAATAAATAGGTGGAAGGTATCTTCTTGGACATTGGAGCACTAGGAAATGACATTTATAGTTGTTGGGCAGAAAGTTATGAAAGGCTTTGTAAAACATGTAAAAGCATGTAGAAGTTATGTGACTGATAAAATCTGGCTTAGCATCATAGCCCCTGTGCTGGGTTTCCCTAAACTAATTAGGAAAGTTTCCTTGGACTCAGATGAGGAGGTGGTGGGAGGGCTAGTTTTGTAACCCTGGGGAACATCCTCATCTGGGTACCAAGAAGTGAAGAGAACCAAATTCTGTGTTGTACACAGTTAATTCAGAAATTGAAACTTTCACAGAAACTAAATATGTTGACAGCTAAACAGGTCCAGAGACGGACAAGGTTACAGAGAACTTGCATGCTGGGTAGTGTCATCAAAAGTGTGAGTCACCCTGGTTAAGGACAAATAGATGTAGCATTTAATTCAGTCCCTACCGTGGATAACATATAGCTTCTGCCACCAGTATCGGCCACTTAATTCTACTCACCAGGTATTTATTATGCACTACAGTGTGATTAAAGAAAGTCTCCAACTGAGATCCTGATGTTTTTAACAACAGAGCCAGACACAGAGATAAATATTCTGGATGTTTACAATCTAGCGTGATAAAAGTGCAGAAGTAGTTTTGAGGAGCGCCTGCCATTGTTCCTTCCTCCTTTATTAAATTCCAGTTCCTTTTGCATCTTGTAAATCTTATATGATGATTGCACTTTCTTTATCCAACTCGGCTATGCAATTTTGTATTTTATTATGGATTTCCTACATTATCATATATATGACTACTATGTTGACTTACTTTTGCATGCATCAACTAAATACATACATATATATATATAGTAGTATAGTATATATATATATATACTAGTATATATAATACTATATATATATATATATATATTCTGTACACAGGAACTCCTGGCTCAGTCTTGCCACTTTCCTTGAATGGAGTTTGCTATCTCTGTTTGTGTGTGTGTGTGTGTGTGTGTGTGTATGTTCACTAAATATACTAAATGTTCTAATAAAATAGAGAATGTAATATTTACATCATATTATTGATGGAGGACTCATTAACAATGCACATAAACACATAGCACATTATTCAGTACATAGCTGTTTAATAAGAATCTATTATTAATTCCATGTATATTAACAAATATAAAGAAATTGATGGTCAAGCCACTGTTATGTAGTAGATGAAAAGTCAGTATAGATCATTAACAAATGTTTTCCATTTGTATTTCTTATTTACATTTTTAACGTAACTTCCCCATTTGTACAGATGACTAAAGTTCTGTTAAGTACCTTTTACTTATATGAATGAATATTTAAAGAGCTCTATATGAGATCCAAAGCTTATAACTTACTAGTTATAGAGTGAATTTGTTTGTTTATATCCATTCATTATAAAAATCTATCCTTAGTTGTTTAAAAAAAACCAATAACTATGTTTTTAAAACAAGCATTTTCTTTTTGAGGTGTAATAACATCCTATTTTCAATAACTGGACCCGTGTTATGAAAGGCTTTGTAAATCATGCAAAACTGTCTGGATTCTGTTCTCTTAAATGATAAGTGATTCGTCAAACCTAGCTTAGCCTAGGAGCTCCCATGATGGGATTGAGTTGGCAAAATGCAGACAAATAATTAGGAAACAACTTCTTTGGGCTTTGATGAGAAGATAGAAAATTTAGCCTCAAAGTTGGAATTCCCTATCACGTGCTCCACAACGCCATGATGACCTGTTTCCTCCTCACCCCTGTCCTTTCTAGTTCATTTATGCTGTAGGTATGTGAGTCACTTTACATAATCACTTATACATTTTCACACTTTGGCCACAAGTTGTTTCATTGTCTGGAACAGATTGAATGTGGTCATTCTCTCCTCAAAGTGAACCTCAACTACTGCTCTTTTTCACAGTAGTTTTCCTAGGTTCTTAGACTGTAAGCTACTTGTAGGAAAGGCCCATGGCTTTGTTTAAAGTGCCTCTATACCTTTTATATACTGAAGAGCTTCAATAAGTATGTGTTGAAAATGATAAGTCAGTGTTTAGCTTAATTGTTAGGAAATTCTGGAATAGAAGTGTTACATAATGTTTGTTTGTTTGTTTGTTTGTTTTTGTCAAAGGGTTCAGAAATGCTCCGAAATCAACCACATGAATGCCCATAATTTGGCCTTGGTGTTTTCCTCCTGTTTGTTTCAAACCAAGGGACAAACTAGTGAAGAAGTGAATGTAATTGAAGACCTTATTAATAATTATGTTGAAATATTTGAGGTAAGAATTCTATATTTTGCTCTTGTTAAAATGGTTGCTGTTTGGAGGGAAGGATGCATACTGGGGAGTGCCAGTCATGTCCTTATAAGGATTTGGAAATAGAGAACATCAAGGATAGTTATATTTAAAGATTTTAGAAATAGCCAGCATTCTAAATGATAACATTTTTTTTTAATTCAGTAACTTGTAACCATTTTTTCCATCTGTTGTCTGTGGGACAAAGTTCTGTTTAGAGGGTGTGTGTGTGTGTGTGTGTGTGTGTGTGTGTGTGTGTGTGTGCTCTGCTCAGTGTATGCATTAATTATGTCTACTTAGAGGTCCAAAGTTATGAATTTAACAAGCACGGTAATAAACAAAAGCCTGTTAAGTACTGCAAATGAAAGCAATGTATTTTTTTACAACAGTGATCCAATTGGAGAAAATTAATTATTATGGCTTTTATTGAGTCATCACTTTCATGTTTTTTGACTTGTCACTGTAATTCTGTGAAGTTACTGTTTTCTCCTTTTAATATTTTATTTATTGTTATTTTTTAATTTTTTAAAATTTATTTTTGTATGTGTATGAATGTACTGTCTGCATGTAGGTTTGTGCATCCATGTCGTGCAATGCCGCAGAGGTCAGAAGAGGGCATAAAATCCCCTGGAACTGGAGTTATGGATGTTGTTCACCACCTTGTGGGTGCTGGGAATTGAACCTGGGTGTTCTGCAAGAGCACTCAGTGCTCTTGACATCTGAGCCATCTCTCCAGCCCTGAAGTTAGTATTTCCATGTTTCAGCAGTAAACTGTTAGAATGGGAATGAATGAATAGATACAAAATAAGACTAAGATTTGGCAGGTTGGGTTAAGACTCCTGTCACATAAATAACTGTGTCATCCTAGTCTTGTTCAGTGGTGTTTTTTAGCATCTTAAGTGGTATTCACTTAGGTTCTGTGAGTAGGGATGTAACAGCTCAGGCCAAATGGGTTGGAGTTGAAGTTTGATCATATTGAGAATACTTACATTTGTACTATAATTAACATATTGCAAGATTCCTTAGCAAAGGGAAAGGAACTGTTTACTAAAATGTCAGTTTCTGCTTTGATTCTTTGGGGCCTGGACACAGGACTTGCCTTTTCATTGCTGTTTTGTCTCCTCCTCATCTCTTCGTCTATTTGCTCACAGTTTTGTTTTTTTGTTTTTTTGATCAATAGCAACTTCTTTGCAATAATTTGATGCTGAGTAAAGTATAATTAAGTGTGGCTTTATATGCTCTCTTTATTATGTTAATGAAAACAGTAGTTACTTAGCTTTAACTAAATATTACTATTATGCGGTTAGTAACGAGGGCCATTTTGGTTTGAGTGATGAATCCTGATTCTCTCCTGCAAGCACTTTCTGAAACTGCCCATCCAACCATGTGCTTGTCAAATCTCCATGGGTTTCTATGGAGAGACTCCTTAATGTTAAGGAATATCATCATCAAAACATGTTCTGAGATTTATGAGTCCCTGTCGTTGGCTTCGTTTTGCATTTGTGGGGCCATGTGGATTAAAATGGCCATTCTCATCTGCCTGTAACTTGTTGGTTTTTAAATTCCTGACGAGCTGTGTGACGATGAGCACCCATGGCTCTGTACTCTACATTATTAGAATATTCCAAATTATATTTTAAACAGGTTAAAGAAGACCAAGTCAAACAAATGGACATAGAAAATAGCTTTATTACCAAGTGGAAAGACACTCAAGTGAGTAGTAAGAGCTAGACCTCTAAAGACTTAAAGAAAAATACAGAACTCCGGTAAATGAAGACATTGTTGTATTTTCAAGCTCCTATTCAAAGTGAAGTAAAAGAGATGGGAAAAAATACCTTGATGAAAAAGTGAGGCAACTCTGAAACTCGATGCATACATGCAAAATGTGTAAATATCACTTTTACTATAAAGGGAACAATTGTTAACATTTATTTTTTTTAATCATAAGAAAATGCCAGTTGATATCAAAGGAAGCATTTAAAGCCAAAGAAATACTAGAATAAATTGCAAACACTGTTAGGGGATGATTCTCTTCCACTGTGATGCTGGAAATTGAAATGACTTCTCGCTTCTGCTTTGCAAGCTCTTGGATGTTTGTGTTAATGAGACTGTTTCTGAGGTGATCTGTGTAACACATACTAATTTCTGTCTCAATTTAGCTTTCTAAATCCTGTCTTTCTAAATCTCAGTCATGTTATGTTCGATTTGCGTGTTCAGGATGCATCGTGTTTTCCCGGGGTGCCTTACCTTGTTTAATGAATATTCACAGAAACTTCTTAAGGTTGATCATTAGTTGTCTTCTGGTAACTAGAATGATAATGGATTCACCGTTTCACTGTAACTAATAGAAATGGGCCACATGCACTTGGTTCACAATTACACTGGATAATGAGGCACATTCTTGCTTATTAGCCTGACCCAAAGTTTGCTTGAGCCTTCAGTGTCTACTTCTAATTAAAGGAGTCATTGGAGCTGTCATTCTGAATAAAACAGATGAGGGCATGCTTAGATCCCCACCAAAGAATGCTATGATATTAATTACCTAACAAATTATTTCCTCCATTGTGAATGAAATTAATTAATACAACTTCCAGAGGAGTTAGCTATTACACTTAAAACAAAATCTGGTTTGTTTTCAATTCTTTCAGAGTCTCACTTTTGTGGGAGTATTACCTATATTATGACATGAGTGTCTGCTTGTATTGTATTTTGTAAGAAATAAATGAGTCTCGACCACCTTTTAATTCAACATCAGCAATCATATATACCCCATATATATATAATAGAAATTTAATATATAGATATACGATCATATATATCTAATAGTCAGGGGTCCTTGATAAAAGTCATTGTGATAGGAAAGGCAGAGTAAATTTTAAAATATAGTTCTTTCTGCCTCAGTTTATTGAAAACTCTAATGGAGCATTTTTTTTGATAGTTTCTCTGTCTTAATCCTGTTTGGATTTCTTAAGTATTTTACTTTTTTGGCCTTACTTGTATGAGTTCTTTGTGCTTGCCTTTTTAATTTTTAAAATGTATTCCTCCTGGTATGATGTTTATGCAAACACTGAAAAGCAAAAATATCAACCATATCTGCTTCTTCCTAGAAATTATATGTAAAATCAAAAGTGAGGAAAAAGATAGAAGTAAGCTTTTCTATATATATAGTGACAGAATAGTTAAGAGCATTTATTCAAAGTACATTTTAAATGCTTTGTCTATAAAGGTAAATTTAACTTCCAAACGATTGTTCTTTGAGGGTTTAATTTTTTTAAATATTGGTAATACTTACAATGAATTTCTGAAAATAGCTATTCAAAATATTTTTCATAGACTCATTTAATTCTTTAACCTCTATTTTATTCTGTTGAACTACATAATGATGTCTTAGGGTTTTCATTTGGGGCTTGTATCTTACTCACATTGTCCTTGATAACTACTGTTAAATGTTTGGGGGGAAGTATAATAAAAACTAAAACATATGCTCCTTATTTATTTTTTTCTATGCCTTTATTTATTTTTTTCTCATTAAATTTACTTTCTCTATAATTGCGATTCAGCTCAGACCTAACTTGGCTCACAATTTTAGTGTTTAAATGTGTTACCTTGTTGAAAATTCAACAAGTTTCATTTTGTCTTTTAAATTTATGCAGCTCACATCCAATATAGCAGAGTCATTGTTTCAATAAGAACTTACAGGTATCCCAGGATGCTAAGCTCTTAAGCATGATATTAACAACAAAAAACAGACACTGATTTTTGGAGTCTTTGTAATCCAACATGCTGTGAAATAGTAGCTAATACTAACTAGTGCATGGAAGGATTGAGCTAATTTCATTGCCATAAAATTTTGAACATAACAGGCATTTTACAGCTCTCTTAGGTGCCATATGTGTGGTTCTGTGACATACTTACATGTGCTGCCTTCACTTCTGTCTTTTCTAGGTTTCCCAGGCCGGAGACTTGCTGATTGAAGTATTTGTAGAAAGGAAGGAACCCGACTGTAGTATTATAATTCGGGTGAGTACTAAGGAAGGTAATAAAAAGTTCTCTAGGAGTTATAAAAGTTGCTGTTCGTTTGTATATTTAAGATTTCCCTGCATGCTTTGCATCTTACTTTATCTCCTCTCTATAAACAATTTTCTGAAAACAAGATTGACTTTTCATACCAGTATCCTCTGGGAATTTAAAACGAGTTACATTTTAGGTGTTTTCCTTAAGATTTTTCTGTAGGTTATAGAAAATAAACTGAACTAAAATATTTGCTTTTCCCCTTCCTAATATCTCAATCTGAGGCAAGTTATTTATCCCACCTTATCTTCAATTTTCTTATTTATAAAATAGGAGAGATTACAATATGTGTATCATATCATTGATGGAAGGACTCATAAATCTAATGCATGTGGACAGCATATTATTTAGTACCTAGCTGTTTAATAATTACCCAATATCATTATTAATTATTAATCCCTATTCAACATTTATCATTGACTGTTGGGTAACTCTTCTCTTCTTTGAGCTGAATTAAAATAGATCTTTCTCTTGTTTTGCTCAATAATTAGTCTGCCTGAGAGATAGTACCAGTGGGATATCATGTTCTCCCTAGGTATCATGGCCTCTCCTGTGTACCAAGTACACATTCTCCTTGTAGCCTTATTATCTGTTTTAAATTCTGAAGTGTTAAATATATTGTCACTGTTCCCTTAGATAGTTCCATTGGTTACATATTGTGAATGCCTGCAGCTCTGTGCCTTACTTATCACTGGAATAATGTGATTGTAGATTTTATGATCAGGTATCTTGGAAGACATTTCTCCATCCTTAGTCACGTAGCTCATATGTAGAATGTGTTACTTTGGTCATTACAAGTATAAGAAACCGGTACAGATCAAATCATTCAGCAAAAGTCTATTATGTCAGAGAGTGCAGGATTTAACTCTGGCTATGCAGGTACTCTTTAGTAGCAGATTTTAATTTTATCTTTCTAATAAAGCCATACTCATTATTGCAATTTGGCAAAGTTCTCACATTTTCTCACTGAATTTGAAAAGCCTAACCACAGTTTACAAAAATCATTAGTACCATTTGCATATGGCTTAACACTTTTTATTGTTGTCTTTTTGAGATAGGGTTTCCCTGCAGCCCTGGATGGCCTGTAACTCACTATGTGTGGCAGGCTGGCCTTGATCTCCCAGTGGTAGGATTAAAGGTGTATGTCACCATACCCAGTGTGCTTAACACCTTAAAAAATTTGTTGTTTTTGTCTCTGTTGAATTTGTTTTCTTACCCTTGGAAGCAGATGAGCAGGTAATAAACCAAGTTTGTAGGAATGGGAAGTGGGAATTAAAAGTAATTAAGGGCACAAGCCAACCTGGGTCATCAGAATCCAAATCCAATGTTCATTACAGTAAGCTGAGTATTCCGTAGAGTACTTCCTATCTGAGTGTGCAATTCTAGGTGTTTTTAAGAAAGGTCTGGGTCTCTCCCGAGACCAGAAGTTCCCATTTTTTTCCTCATTCAAACTGAGCACTTCCTGGTCCCTTTTTCACACTCTGGGCTTCTCATTTATTTTTATCCTCTTGAGAGAGAGCTATAAAGACAAAAAAAAACAAAAAAAAACCAAAAACAACTTTCAGTTCAGTGAAAATCAGAAGAGTCATGGAACTCATTCACTTGCTGTTTCTGGTTTTTTTTTTAAATCATTTTTTAAAATTTTATTTATTTCTGTATGTGTATGAATGTACTGTCTGCATGCAGGTCTGTGCACCCGTGTCGTGCAATGCTGCGGAGGTCAGAAGAGAGTCTCAGATTCCCCTGGAACTGGAGTTCTCCTGGAATTGGAGTTACAGACGGTTCTCAGCCGCCATGTGGGTGCTGGGGATCGAACCCGGGTCCTCTGTAAGAGTGGTCGGCGCTCTTAACTGCTAGGCCATCTCTCCAGCCCGCTGTTTCTGTTTTTTAAAGTTCTCCACTTTGATAAGATGCTAAGATATTTTATAAGTTTATAATTCTTTGAGCTTCTCTAAATGGAAGTAATAGATGCTTAATTATATAATTAATAAATCAAACCTTAAATTTCACAAAGAAGGAATGAATACCTCTGGTGCTACATACATGCATGCATACATACGTATGTTCAAACGCACACCCATACACGTGTGTAACACTCACACAGACTGATGAACAAATCTTTTTCTAAGATTTTTTCTAATAAATTTTTAAATAAAGATATTCTTTTGCAAAGAGGAAAACTAAGTTGCAGTTGCAATGTTCTAATTAGAATACCCCTGTTTAACATTACCACTGAATTCTAAATAAGGAACATCATGTTGCTTTTGGATACTGTGCATTCAAGATTGGCAAGACCAAGTAAAGAAACCCCAAGTTCCTGAAGAGGTGGTGTGCTTACACAGTGGCCTCTGGCTTGGAGATGCTCATGGATCTGGGCCCCAGGCTGGCACTGTAGACTCTGCCATATGTCCTGAAATGCTAGTTTGATTATGCTTTGGTGTACCACCATCTGTCACTTGGCATGAGAGGAAACACCACAGATACCAAAACCCCGGGGCTTCTTGGCATGGCAGATACTAGTCAATCATCTGTGTATAATTTAGGGGCCAGGCTGAATAAACCAAGTAACTCTGAACTCTTGATTATACAAGAGACAAATGAAAAGCTTTGCTTTGAGGAAATTATCACAGTTCTTTTGTGAGTTGCTTCGTGTATATGGATGGCTAGGTTCATCCCATCTGAGTGACATTATTGCTTGCT
This sequence comes from Rhizomys pruinosus, assembly GCA_009823505.1. Lineage (NCBI taxonomy): Eukaryota > Metazoa > Chordata > Mammalia > Rodentia > Spalacidae > Rhizomys > Rhizomys pruinosus. Next base: position 1,512,849 of record VZQC01012420.1, on the reverse strand, counting down.
AAGGAAAAAATAATTCTTCCTGATATGCCTATATTATATCTCTTTATATTGCATTAGATGTGTTTTGTTGAGAAAATCTGAACATAGCGTTTTCTATGTGCTTGAGAATCATTAGATGGGGAACATTAGCTAGCAAGAGATGGCTTACATGTCTGGTACTTTTTGATGCCATATTGCTTCCCTTACAGATATCTCCTGTGATGGAAGCAGAAGAATTAACTAATGATATATTAGCTATAAAAAATATCATTCCTACAAAAGGTGACATCTGGGCCACATTTGAAGTCATTGAAAATGAAGAGCTCGGTGAGTGTGTTTTATAGCTCTGTGACATGTCATTCCTAACATTTAATATTTTTTCTAAAAACTTGCATCTCATTGTAAATTCACTTCTACCTCTGTGCCTGTCTTGACATATGTTGTCACTTTTTGAGGTTGTCATCCTATGGTTTCACTCATCAGAATAATTAATTATTTCATTAAATATATAAATATTGTACAAAGCATTAGTTGTCTCTTTTGCTGCTTCATCAAATAAGGCTTTTGTTTATACGGACAAATAATCTAATTTATAGACATATCGTAAATGTTACTTTACCATCACCTTATCTCTGTATATTCATTATTTAATAAAAAACAAAAGTACCTATTTAAAAGATTATTTCCCATTCCAAAACAGTAATTTCGTTGTTTTTAAATCTGGCAGAAGTTTCTCTTAGCTATTTCATTTTTTTTTCTGTTTTTTGATGTATAACTTTGTCATCTTTCTTTCCAAGGGAACTGAAGGGTAAAGAGACCTTTTAAAACACCTTGACTACCATGGTAGCCAAGAGCTGAATAAGCTTATCATTCTAATGACACCATTTGGTTTTAAAGACCTCTAGGAAAAAAAAATGCAGAATATCACTGTATCTTGACCATCTGTCTCAATACTTACTAAGGTCTTGGGACCCTTTCAAGCATAGCTGTCAAACTGCCAAAAGGAAAACTGTACCACCCACAAGCTGAAGATAAAAATTAAAATTCAATGTTGAACCACCCCAGGGTGCATTATTAGGAGCTTTGCAGTCAGCACTGGACTGTGAGGAGCTTAGAGGCACCCTGTCTTTCATTAGTCCATCTTGATAATGTTATTCATTTGGGTTTTTTATGCACAGTTTTTTAAAAAGTTAGTTGGATTTAAATGAGTATGCTGTCCATATATATTGCCAAAACCCAGTGTCCATGTTGCTTCGGCGTCAGTTTTCAATATGTCCCTTTGGAGGAGTTTGTCCCCCTGAACAGAACTGCTCTGACAGATGACTCCTGTGACCCCCTTGCTGTGGAATTCAGCAGATCTGCTTTCCACCTCACTTTATACAACTTTCATAGCATGGATGTTAATGATGTTTCTGTTTTCCTGTGAGGCTTTTCAGTCCATTTTCAGGGCTGATTCCATTCTCTTCTTGATTCTCTAATTCTTACATCACCTTCCTTCTCTTTTTGTCTCTCTGTCCCCTACACAATGGCTTTCCCTGGTCCAGTCTCCTGCTATCCTTTCTCATTTACAAGTTCTTTGTAATATCATCCATCCTTTGTTCTTGACTGATGTGTGACATGGTATTTTCCTGCTTATCTTTGTTCTTGCTTCGCCTTACCCAACTGATCACCTCCTATAAAGTCCATAGGAAGAGTCTCTCTGTAGTGTACCTATGCTGACAAATCTTAGATTTCCCTCTACTTGAACAACCAGTCAAATACTTGAAACCTTTGCTAGATGGAAAGGAAAAAACTTTTTCATTGCATTTTTGAAGGGTATCAAGCAGAGTGTGGTAGTCAACTTTCCATTGCTGTCAAAAATACCCAGAGATAAGCCAGCAAGCATATAAGGAAGAAAGATTCATTTTGGGTCAGAGTTGCAGAGAATTCAGCCCATGGTTGTTTTGGGCCTATGGCAGAATTGTGTATCCCAGTGGGCACCGGTTGGAGGAGAACTCTGTTCACTTTCCAACATATAGAAGGCAGAGATAGGGAAGTGTTGAGGCCTCAAAATCCCTTCAAAATATGTTCCTGATGATGTAAGATCTTTCCCATAGATTCTACCTCCCAGCAGAACCATGGATTTACAACAAACCCACCAGCACCTGGACTTTTCAAGATCAGAACTACAGGATTACAACCATGGCCCCGGAAGGCTTGTGTCTGTCTCATAATCTACAATTCATTTAATATATTTCTAAGGGTCTCCAAAGATATAGTCCCAACATTGCTCAGAATTGTAAGTCCAGAGGTTGTGAGACTAAAAACAAACACAGCTGAGAGCACCTATAAAAATGAAAAGGAACGCCCGGGCATGGTGGCACACACCTTTAATTCTAGCACTTGGGAGGCAGAGGCAGGCAGATCTCTGAGTTCAAGGCCAGCCTGGTCTACATAGCGAGCTCCAGGCCAGCTGGGACTAAAGGGAGACCCTGTCTCAAAAATTAAAAAAAAAAAAAATGAAAAGGAAAGTTAAATATTTCTAATATTCAGTGGCATAAGTGAATTTTCCTTTTCCAACATAAGTGAAAAGTATCAATAAGAATCTGACCAAAAGAATCTGACTGAAACCCAGCAGGGCAAAGGTCAGATCTTTGTGCCTGCATGTCTGATATACAGAACACTTATCAGTGAGGTGCAAGTTCCAACACTTAGGTAGCCCTGTGTCTGGCCTGGGTGACAAGTCCACATGATCGCTGTGGCTGGCCTGGGTGACAAGTCCACATAATTGCTGTGGCTGGCCTAGGTGACAAGTCCACATGATCTCTGTGGCTGGCCTGGGTGACAAATCCACATGATTGCTGCGGCTGTCCTGAGTGACAAGTCCACATGATCGCTGTGGCCGGCACTGCTCCATACAAGCATCCTGTCTTGGCAAGTGTTCCATGACCTTGGCTTCTATAACTTCCTGAGGCTTTTCCCTTTGCAGCTTTGGCTTCATTCTCACAGTTCATACCACATACTGTCAGAATGCTTGCAGAGACTCTGACTCTACCATGTACTGCCTGATCTCACCAGACTAGCCTTTCAAGTCTCAGTTAACACCACAAGGCACTCTTTTTTCTGAATGCCTGCATCACTAGTGTCACGATAGGGACTAAATCTGTTGTAAATGTACCAGACACATTTGAGCCACAAGTATATGAGCTTCTGAGTCCCCTGAAAACTTAGTGTAGGTAAACAAATCCTAGCTAAACAGTACCCTGGGTAGCTGTGTGTAAGCAGGTCGTCTCAGAGCTCTCTGCTTCAGCATGTCTTTGAAAGAAGCTTATATTTTATACCTTTGAGAGTGCTGTGAGTGAGGTCCTATTGATTCCTAGTCCCCTCATGCCATCCCTTCTGTAGTCTTTGTGGATGGTATGTGACATCTTTTAAAAATAGCACTATCATGACTCCTTCATTGGCAGCACCTTTAAACAGCTTCCGTTTGTAGCTGTGCTTCAAGTTTTTCAAATCTTTTCTTATTTTTGCTCCCAGTATTTGCTATCTACTGAATGAAAGGAGCCATCAGTATCCATGCCACATTTTGAAAGTTGTACTTCCTTAAAATGCCCTCCCCCAGTTTAAGTAGTATATCACCAGTAAACTTAACCTTCCACAAAATTTCAGGCCATTGAAAATAGAATACACATGTTCTTTGCCAGAGTGAAACATTAATACACTTCTCTTCTAGTCACCAATGGGGTTCTCATTTGCATCTTGAGCTGGATGAGCCTGGCCTTTCTATGCACATTTCTGTCTGTATTCTAGTCTTTGGAGACCCCACCAGATTTCCTATTAACCTCTAAGACACCATTCTAGGCTTTCTCAAGTATACTTGTCCAGACTTTTCCAAACTTCCCTCACAAATCTATTCCAATGGCTTCTGAACCAGTGTCAGCTGTAATTTAACTGTGACCCATTCAGCCTCACCAATGAACTCTGACCATTTTGGGCAGTTTTCTGTCATTGTGACAAATAGCTGCAATAAACAATAGGGAGAAAATACTTTTTTGTGTCTGCTTCAGATATTTCCGTGTATGATGGCTGGCCTTTGGTCCTGTGGTGGAGTAAAGCCTCCTAATGTGGTGGGCATCAGGGAAAAGCTGCTCCTCTTGTGGAGGCAGTGAAGAAAAGAGAGAGGGTCTTGGTTCTCAATATTGCCATCAGGGCCTTGACCCAATGACTCAGCTTCCTTTTTTTGACCCGTTGATGCTAAAAGTTCCACCACCTCCAAGTAGCTAAGACAAGAAAAACAGGACCTTTGCAACACATTCCAAGCTACAGCAAAGCCTGATTTATGTAGACTTTATTGAAGAGTTTGAGTTTATATTATTCAAACACTCTAATCAAGCAATATAGTAGCAAAATAATTTCTCCTCCGCCCCCCCCACCCCAGCTACTGTGATATGGAAGATCTATTTTCCTTTTATTAACTCTTTCAAGCTCTTCTCACCAGCATATAAAATACTATTCAAACAGAATGGACTCATAGCCCTATGTTTGGCACAGAGAATTTCAAGATGGAAAATATCAAAACTGTCTTTGGAAAGCTGTGCCATTAATAGCATAAATTTAAGGGTAAAAGTTGTTGCTTCCAAAGAAAACATAATAGTTCTACTAAAATTATGGAGATCAGGTTCCTTCTTTGAAGATTTTAAATATTTGCTTACATCGTGTTTTGCCTAGTGAATAACTGCCTTCCTAACCTGTTCTTCTCAAACTACTGCACTCAACACTTGCCAGTTTCCACGTGTTGTTTCTCCCCAGTGACGTGATGCCACAGGAGAAGTCTGCCATGATCTATGGCTGTAAATGTCACGAGAAAAAAGTTGATTTGTAAGAATTTATATTCTAGCACTGTCTGATGACTCATTCAATATTGCCCTTTTATTTATTTTTTAAATAGGAAGTTAGTGTCATTTTACATTTGTAGCATTTGACATTCTGAAACATTTCTTCCTTCCACCCCCCCCCCCATTCTTTACAAACTTGGAGACATCTGGAACATTTACATTCACTCTCACTTTTTCCATATAGTGATCTTTATGAGAAAAATATGCTCAGTTTTTTGTAACTAGAATGAATTAGCTGCCTATTAATAAGTCTCTGTATCTACTGTGATTCAGTTCAGTATAACTGAGAACTCTGGTTCTATCACTATGATATCTACATGTAATATTGTGTCATAAGGACATTCTTTAATTTAAATGTCTAACAATTGGATATCTTATTCACAATTTAAAGCTTAGGAGAGTGAGATTCAATACCAAGCTACATCCCTAGTAAAGTCTGGATGTTGCGCCTGCCTTGCCAGGCCAGCTGCTCTGTCGTCATCTTTCTATACAGGCTTTCAAACTATTGTCAGTACTTCACTACCATCTTCTTCCAAAAGATAAGAAAGCGACAGGGAGAGAGAAAACAAGTGTTGTTTTAGACTTCACTCACTTCTTTTTTTTAATGACTCAAAAACTTTTAGTGATGGTGTATGTGTGTGTGTGTGTGTGTGTGTGTGTGTGTAATTCTGCATGGGTCTGAAAATTTACAAATGAGAAACTATCATAGAAGATTTATATAGTTGACCAAAATAAAATTATGAATTAAGCTTAAATTTTAGGGATTTAGTAGGTACAGGTATCATTTCAAATCTCTTATCCTTACATGAAAGTTAGTTGACCAAACAAAAGGCTGAAATACTATAATCCCCTTTACATGAAAAATATTACTGTTGGGCTGGATATGTTGGCACATAAATTTAATCTCAGTACTCAGAAACCAGACACAGGTGGATGTCTGTGAGTTCAAAGCCATCCTGGTCTACATAATGAGTTTTAGGCCACCCAGTGCTACATAGTGAGATCCTGTCTCAAGAAAAACAAAAAAAGAATGTTAAGAGTAACATATATTGTGCTGGATAGCTTGGGTGTCAACTTGACACACCTGGGTTGAGGGAGCCTCGGTTGGGGAATTGGCTCCATTGGATTGGCCTGTGGCCACATCTGTGGTGTATCATCTTGATTGTTGAGCAGTGACAGTATAAGAAGGCAGGCTGGGCATGAGCCAGAGAGCAAGCCAGTAGAGAGCAAGCCAGTGAACAGCAGTCCTCCATGGCCTCCAGGTTCCTGCCCTGAGTTCCTGCCTTGGGCTCCCTAAGTGATGAACTGTGACCCAGGAGATGTAAGCTGAATAAACCCTTTCCTCCCCAAGTTGGTGTTGGTCAGAGTGTTTTGTCACAGCAATGGAAGACAAACTAGGACAGAAATTGGTACCAGACGAGTGGGGTATTGCTGTGACAGACCTGACCTTGGTGTTTTGGGGAAGGATTGTGGAGGCGTTTGGAACTTTGGGCTGGGAAGATCATTGAATGCCTAAAGATTGTTGCTGTGGAGCTTGGAGCAGTTTTGCTGAAGGAGTTGTAGAAGATGGAGGCCTGGCTTGTGAAGTTTCTAGTTTCAAAGGAGAGCAGAGATCATCAGGACTGTGTAATCTGTGGGTTCTGGTCAGCTGGGGCTGTGGAGAATCAGCTGTAAGTAACAAGAGACCAGAACCTGAAGTGAAACTTTTGTGGTACTGGGGCAATTGATGCTGGTTAGCTGGGGCTGAAAAATCAGCTGTAAGTAACAAGAGACCAGCATCACTGAGGTGAAATCTTCTGGGGAGAATATCTTCAAGGTCAGCACACAGAAGCTGTGACCCAGAAAGGGCCTGAGCCTCCATCTTGAGCCAGAAGCCGGACTTGGTAACGTGTAAGAGTCTCCTATATGGTTCCGGTGTTGAAATTTGAGGGGGTCACAGAGAGCAGCCGAGGCTTGGCACTGTGAGAGGTCAGGAAAGACCATTGGTGGAAGTGCACCTCGGTTGCTGTGAAGACCCCAGGATTGCAGGGGTCATGGAGAGAAGCTGAGGCTTTGCACCAGGAGAGGTCAGAAGAGACCATTGGTGAAGGTGCTGCCTCAGTTTCAGTAGCGACCCCAGCTTTTTGGAGATGCCGGTACCCTGGGACGACCACCAAGAGCAGCGGTAGGTGTAGAATGGAGTCGGCCTGGGCCTGCGAGATGAGTGTGCCACGGACGGCAGAGTCGGAGAGGGGGAGCTGCCGAGACCCTTTGGAGCCCAGAAGATCGTGAGTGAATCCCAGGTGTCCAGCCTTGAGCTACTTGCTGGACTTAGGTTTTGTTTGAGAGTGCCTGATTCTTCCCTTTGAAATAAGACAGTACTTGTTTTGGATTTTACAGCAGCCCACAGTTAAGAGACTTTTAATAGACTGGACTTTTAAGTGTTTGGACATTTTAAGGACTGTGGGGCTTTTAAGGATGTACTGTCTTAGGTTGTGATTAGTGTTAACATCATACTTTGGGGATAAGAACTGGAAAGGTGGTTTAATAGTGATGTGTTTGTGTGTCAAGTTGACAAGGGGTCAATTGTGCTGGATAGCTTTGGTGTCAACTTGACACACCTGGGTTGAGGGAGCCTCGGTTGGGGAATTGGCTCCATTGGATTGGCCTGTGGCCACATCTGTGGTGTATTGTCTTGATTGTTGAGCAGTGACAGTATAAGAAGGCAGGCTGGGCATGAGCCAGAGAGCAAGCCAGTAGAGAGCAAGCCAGTGAACAGCAGTCCTCCATGGCCTCCAGGTTCCTGCCCTGAGTTCCTGCCTTGGGCTCCCTAAGTGATGAAATGTGACCCAGGAGATGTAAGCTGAATAAACCCTTTCCTCCCCAAGTTGGTGTTGGTCAGAGTGTTTTGTCACAGCAATGGAAGACAAACTAGGACAGAAATTGAACAGTGTTATGTGAGAATTTTAAATGGTATCTGATGTATATATAGTACTTAATAGCATAATAGCTATACTATGTAATATGATTGATATTCCATAAATAACAACTACTGGCTACTGGGATCAGTGGCATCTCAAACCCTGCAAGTGGTTGAGTCAACAGTGATATATTATCAGGGGCAAAAGGAGCATGTATTATGATTATTTTTATACTTGGATATATGTGTGTGTGTGTGTGTGTGTGTGTGTGATACATTGTTCATGAGTTATCTCTTTAATCAGTAATTAAATTATAACTTGAACAAACTATGGGAAATCCTGACCTTTGCCCAAGTTTTCTGAAAATTATTTGAAAGACAGAAATATTGGTAAAGCACAAAACATCTTCACTTTCCTATCCTTTGTCTGGTTTTACAAAAACTGATATTTTGTCTGCTTTTTCAATGATAATTTACTGTTAATTAATTACTATGAAAGAAATCCATACAGAATTTTTAGTTGTGGGACAATTATTGACATCTTCTGTGTACTTACTACTATGCTGTGTCCAGGAGGTATGTTAAAACTTACTGAGACATAGGTTTATCTTCAGGATAAATGGTTAATAGTCATTCTGACAGTTAGTAGGCCTACTCTAATAGGCACAGAATGAATATCTGGATATCAGTTTACAGATAGGAATCCCAAACCTGGTCATTTTCATTATAAAGCAGGAAATATCTCTTCTGTGGACCTGGGCTTACTGACTCTTTGCTTCTTTAATGATGAGTCATAGCCAGGAAGAGGTGGTGCATCTCTTCCCTTTACCTGTGATTTTGTCATCCATTTCAGTAAGATGGGTCATATATGGGGACCTTTGCCATGCTCTCCTTGTGGTACTAAACTAGCATTACTACTTTAACTGCAAACATAGTCCAGAGTGCTGTGTGCTGTACCAATAGGAGGGCCTGACATAGCTGGGCTGTGATGGCGGTGATACCATAGTAGGAACGGAACATCAACATCCTTGTGTCAACTTCTGTTCTCACTCTTTCCTTTACTCTGTGTTTAGAATGCTATAACAAGGTCTGTGTTTCCCCCAGAATAAGTGCACTTCCATTTTTATTAACTGATTGCATAGTTTGGTACACAAAAAAGGAACTTCTCTATGACATTTTAATTATTATTAAAAACATTTTGAAATTCCATATTAAGGATATGTGATGCATTTCTCTAAAGCAAATTATGTATGAAGAGTCCATCAAAGACAAATGTTTAAGCTGTCACTTAATTTCTTGCTTATCAGTTAATTATAGACCTATTATATCAATAGATAATGTATAATATTACCACAGTGGTTATGATTGATATTTTCACTAATAGTTAAACATAGATTACTCAGTACTGTTTCTTAATCTCTGCAACCATATTTTATGATTTCTTATTGATTCACTCTGCCAATACAAGATATAAATTATTCACTATTATTGATATGAAACAATAAGGTTCTAATCTTATTGAAACAAAGAATTAATTGATGTCCACTAGTATTAGACAAGTTTAATCTGCTAGTTTTTTTTCAAAGTTATTTAATTGCTTATGTTAATAAGAATGTTATCTAAATTTTATAGAAGTTAAACTGAGACCCATGGTCATTGTACTGAGGGTAGTATTTTTTAACATTTTTATTGAAGTTAGTGATGTGCATTTCATACATCGTTTCTCAGTCCAATCTAGACTCATCTCGTCTTCCATGCCACCCCCACCCCACCCAAGTTGATGTACCCTGCCATCCCTGCCCGCTTTTTCTGATTCTCTTCAAAGTTTTTTCAAAGCAGATGATTATTGTCCTTAGGGGAACTTTACTGTTTCAGTCAGTTACTCTGCTGTTGTTGTTCCCTTCACTCTGTATCGTTTCAACATATATATATATATATATATATATATATATATATATATGTGTGTGTGTGTGTGACACCTGTACTAAAATTATATCATCTGTACACAAACTGTCATTTCCATACTATTTCAGGATTCACATTTTCTTTTTTAAATTTATAATACTCTAAAATATGCCTACATACCCTCCACACATATACCACAATTATAAAGTCTAAAAATAAGTGGTGGGTGAATTCTAGAGCCTGTTAAGGGATTTACATTATCAGAGCATAGTTGCTTTCAGGCAAAGGGGTATATAACATCGATGTTGCTCAATTTGCTTTATAACTTGGTGCTGGGTGCTAGCATCCACAAATGAGGGATACCATTCCTTTTTTTGCTTTTCTGGGACTGTGTTACTTCACTTAGCATAATATCTTCTAGTTCCATCCATTTACCTGCAAAGTTCATGATGTCATCTTTCTTTACCGCTGCATAGAATTCCATTGTGTAGATGTACCACATTTTCTCTATCCACTCATTGCTTGACGGGCACTTGGGTTTGTTCCAGCTCCTCACTATTGTGAAGAGAGCTGATGAACATGGCTGTGATTGTATCTCTGTGGTAGGATGAGTCTTGAGGGTATATACCCAAGAGTGGTATGGCTGGGTCAGGTGGTAAGTTCATCTTGAGTCTCTTCACAGTTCTCCATACTGCTTTCCATAGTGGCTGTATGAGTTTACATTCCCACCAGCAGTGGATGAATGTTTTCCTTTCCCCACAACCTCTCCAGCATTTGGTATCATTTTTTTTCTTGATCCTAGCCAGTCTTATTGGAGTGAGATGGTATCTTAAAATGGTTTGCATTTTTTTTCCTTAATTATTAGCAATGTTGAACATTTTTTAAGATGTTTCTCAGCCACCTTTATTTCCTATTTTGTGAAGTCTCTGTTCAGCTCTTTACTCCTTTTGAGTGAGTTATTTATGTTTTCTTACTTCTTTGTTTTTTTTTGAGTAGTTTCTATATTCTGGAAGTCAGTGCTCTGTTGGAAGTATCACTGGTTAAGGTTTCCTACCACTCTGTGGGTTTTCTCTTCACTTCACTGGTTGTTTCTTACACTGTACAGACGCTTTTGAGTTCAATGAGGTCCCACTTGTCAATTGTTGACCTCACTTCCCATGCAGCAGCTGTCTGATTTACGAAGTCTTCTCCTACTGCTATGTCTTGTAAATTGCTGCCAACCTTTTCTTCTATCATTTTCAGAGTTTCAGGTTTCATGTTGAAATCTTTGAACCATTTGGAGTTGATTTTTGTACTGGGTGAGGGTGAGAGGTAGGGGGTTAGTTTTATTCTTCCACAAGTAGTGATCCAGTTTTGTCAATACCATTTGCTGAAGATGCTGTCTTCCCTCCATTGTGTCTTCTTGGCCCCTTTGTCAAATATGAAGTGGCTGAAATTGTGCGTGCTCAAGTTTGGATCCTTAGTTTTGTTCCTTTGGTCTACAGGTCTGTTTTTGTGCCAGTACCAGACTGTTTTTGTGACTATAGCCCTGTTATATAGTTTGAAGTCTGGTGTAGTGATGTCCCCTGTACTTAAGGGTGATATTTTTAAGATTTTATCTGAAAGGAAGCACTTCTAAATTTAAACAAAACTGTCTAGCAAGCAAGGTTTCTGCCAGATGAATTTATACACTGTCTTGCACTGTATGCTCCATTCGTCCTATGCTTCTGGGTCATGTGTTTACAATTCCAATGCTGTTATATTTAAATTAAAATTGCATATAGTTTTATATCCAGATCTTTCAAAAGGATTTTTAAACCTGTAATCATTAAATACATTTCTTTACTTTCTTTCCCTTTGTGTTTTATGTTTGCAGAACGTCCCCTTCACTACACAGAGAATATATTGGAGCAGGTGCTTCTGTGGAGCTCATTAGCTGAACCTGGTTCTGCTTATCTTGTGGTGAAGAGATTCTTAACCACTGACACAGTTAAACACTGCAGAGGTAGGTCCCTTTGCTTCACAAATATGGTTAAAAGTGACTGGAGAGTCCTTATTAAGGCACAAGTGGTGGTTGAAAATGGAAAGAAAATGAGTATGTAGCAGTACTTGATGACACCAACTTAATGTTCTGAGAAGAAATGTCTCATGTCTCTAAGGGTAATTTCCCAACTTGTGCTCATACTTGTTCCAGTTTTTCTATTTGTCGTAAGTCTTCTTGAATTATGTTTACTTTGGGACATTTTCTGGTCACCCAAGAAGCACAAGTCATAAACGCTCTGATATTTAGGGCTTGATATAAGTCTCACTGCTTTCAAAATAACATTGAAAAACAAATACACATGTGCCCAAAATACAAAGGCACCTAACATTTAACTGGAAAGAAAGGATGCATTCCCCTAGGTTCAGAAAGTCAGGTAGAACAGCGGACCGTAGAAGACTGTTTCTGTACATATATGAGATGACAGAAGGCTTGATTTTGAAACTTTTATTGTGTTGTCATCAATCTGTAACATTTCAACTGAGCTCATCTATAAAGGAAACCTCAAAGCTAAAGATTCAAGTCTATTAATACGAAATGCCACACAATCTTCATAATTAATATATATAAATATATTTTACAGTGCTATAAAAATCAGGATTGAAAATATTGAGTTGATTCAGAGCAATGCGAGAAAACTGTATGTTTCAGATCAAGACGGCATGCAGATACAGCTGCCACTTGCATCTCTCTCCAGCACTTGGTGTTAAATGATGCCCATATATTCCACTGCATCCTTTGATACTTATGAGTAAGTGCCTCAGTTGAGGACTAGGTAAAGTACCCTATGTAAATACTAAGGAACTCGAGCAGAAAAAGGAAAGCACCAAAGGCAGATGGCATTCTTGGACATTTGGATGAAGCAGCCTTTCAGAGTACAGTGTCAGCAAAGTATGCTGTAGTATTTTGCTTCCTTCATTCCCCTGACAGGGTGGAAGTCACAAAGCAAATCCCTATTCCCAACATCCACCTTCTTCACTTGCAATGTTGGAAGCAGCCATCTGTGATTTCATTCTACCAGGAAATTTATATACATAGACATCTTTTTATATGGTTTGTTCTAAATATATTACAAATTATCTTTTAGAATTAGAATTAGAATTATCTTTTTAATTAAGATGTAGAATTTTATTTTTTTTAATTATATTTATTTTTTATGTGTATAAATGTACTGTCTGCATGTAGGTTTGTGCACCCATGTCATGCAGTGCCGTGGAGGTCAGAAGAGGGCGTCAGATTCCCCAAGAACTAGAGTTAAAGATGGTTCTCAGCCGCCATGTGGGTGCTAGGGATCGAACCCAGGTCCTCTGCAAGAGCAGTCGGTACTCTTAACCGCTAGGTCATCTCTCCAGCCCCAATGTAGAATTTTAAAATATTTTATTATTTTATTTTGTGTGTATGAGTGTTTTGGCCTGCATGTATGTAAATATACCACATATATACGATGCCCACAGAGGCCAGAAGAGGACGTTGGATCTCCTTGAACTAGACCTAGCCACCATGTGGGTTCTGGGAACTAAGGTCCCCTGCAAGAGCAGCCAGTGCTCTTAACATCTGAACCATCTCTCCTGCTGAAAGGCTAAAGACTTTTTAAACGTCAGTTTGTTAAATCATGATTTTTAACCAGTAGGTATGTCTTATAGTAATCTGGGTCTTATTAAGGTCTTTTGTGGAGGATGCTTTGATATAGCTTTGATACGTTAGGGATTAAGTCTATTCTGCCTCTGTTGGCAAACGTCTCATAATTCAATCACAGTGATCACTTACTCTAGAATTATTGCTTTATGCTACATTTTGAATCTCAAAATGATGTTAGTAGATCAAATACAATTTCTCTGATAATTTATTAGCAAAAATTGTCATTTTAGAAGGAATTGTTCTTCAAAACAGAGAAGGAATGATACTGAAGTTTTCCCCATTCTTTTAAAATATTTCTACTTTTCTGTACATAGAGTTTCTTTACTGGCCCTATCTACTTGGTGCTTGGTGTGCCTCTTGTACCTTAATTGGTATTTATTTCCTTATATTTGCAAAGTCTTCTTCCATGATTTTTATCTGAAAATATTTTCTGTGCCTTTGACCTGGGTTTCTCCTGCTTCTTCTATAATCATAGATTTGGTCTTTGTATAATGTCCAAGAGGTCTTGCATATTCCATTCCTAGGTTATTTTAAATTGGACATTTTGACTGAGCAATGAAAGTTGTGAGAGAAAAAGATTAAGTCATATTTAAATGCAGGCCCATTAGAATAACAGTTGACTTTTCAATGGAGACTACTGAAAAACAAATATAAGGAATTTATATCCATGAAACCAGCTCTACAGAGAATACTTAATGAACTATTTGGTCTGAAAAGAAAAGTGAAAATATAGCATATGAAAATCTATGTCACATGATGAAGGCAGAGCTACATGGAAAATGTACATACAGTATTAAGTACCTATACTAAAAATTTAGAAACAACTTATATAAATGTATTAGTCACTTTTCTGTTGCTGTGATAAAACACCATGACCAAGGGAACTTATCAAAGGAAGAGTTTATTTGAGCTTACTATTGACAGTTCCAGGGAATTAGAGTCCATTGTGTCAGGAGGCATGGTGGCTAGAGCTGGAGCAGCATGCCGAGGGTCACATCTCACAGTGAGCACAGGAAGCAGAGAGAGAGAGACTGGAGACTGAAAGGCTTGTTAAACTCACTAAGACCGCCCCCAGTGGCATACTTCCTCCAGCACGGCCACACCTTCTAAGACCTCCAAGAACAGTACCACCAACTAGAGACAAAATGTCTGAATACTTAAAGTCTATAGGGGGATACTCTCATTCAAACCACCACATTGCACTCCCTGGCCCCCATAGGCTCATGACCATATAAAATGCAAAATGCATTTAGTCCAACCTTAAAAGTCCCCATAGTCTTTACCAGTCTGAGTTCTATTCAAAAGTCTATAGTCCAAAATCTCTTCTGAGACACAGGCCAATCTCTTAACTGTAAGCTCCTGTAAAATCAAAAGGCAAATTACAAACTCCCAGCATACAGTGGAACTGAGTACACATTCCCATTCCAAAAGGGAGGAATAGAGGCATAGTAAGGAAATACTGGACCAAAACAAGACCAAAAACCATCAGGGAAAACACCAAGTCCAGTAGCTCCATGTGCAACTTCTGGGACTTGTCTTCCAAAGGCCTTAGATGGATCAGCTCTTCCAGCTTTGCTTGCAACATACATCTCTTCCTTAGGCTGGTACCACTCCCTGTATGCAGCTCTCCTTGGCAAATATCTCACAGCTCTGGCATCTCGAATGTCTTCTTCAGGTCTCCCAACCAGGCTTCCCATTCACAGCTTCACCCAATGGCCTATCAAGGCCTTCTTTATTCAGGGACGCCCCTGCTGCACTCTGCCTGGCCTCTGTGGTTCTCTGGTACCTCGGAGGAAGAACTGATGACCCCTTCACTCTTGCAAACTTAATGCCTCTAAAGCCAGCAGTACGTGAATGAAACTGCCGCATTTGGCTGCAAGTTTGGGACTGACTCTGGGCTATTTCAACCACATTTGCAACTTTTCTCTGCCCTGGACTTGTAGGAACAGAAAATCCTTTCAGTATTTTCCTTTCAAAAGTTGGAAGATTAGCTGGGTGTGGTTTTGCCCTGAAGGAAGAGTTTCTATTTAGTTGAGGCCTCTCCTTAATCACTTTAATCTCACTTTTTCCATTGTTTACTTGTAAATAGCTTGGCCCCTCCTTAATCACTTTATTTTTTTTCTATTCTTTATTTTTTTCATTTTCTAGCAATAAGTAATAATTTATGAGTACAAGCATCCTTCATGTAAAACCTATTTGCAAGCAGTTGCACCCAAACCCACAGATCCCAAGGGTCCCACCACCCAGCTGTGGAGTGGCTTGTATGTTCAATCAAGTTGATCAAATGAGTGTCCAGTCTATATTGCTGTAGTTTCACCATTCACCCCAATCGCAGCCCTTACATTCTACCACACACCCTCTTCTGCAGATTGTTCCCTTCGCTTAGAAAAGTGGCACAGGTGGATGAGAAGCAAAACAGTCTACTTTCTCTGGAGCTGTCATTTTGGACTCTGATCAATTCTGGCTGTTTCCTTTTATGGGCTGACAGGTTGTCCAGGAGTAACGTTTCCGTCCTACTAATGAAGCACAAGCAATTAGATATATAGGTATTTAAACAGTACTAATTGTTATGGTAGGTTACTTTGTTATAGACACAGATGTTTGGATGGTATGTTAATCCATGAATTCATTTTTTCTGTAAAATATGACAGGGTCTTACTGTGGCTTATATCATCTCCTAACCACTGGAGGATATAAGCTTGTGGCATCAGCCATGGGTTATTCCTCCAAGGAGAGAGCTAATAGCCAATTAGATTTGGGATATACAGACATATGGCTGCCTCTGCTGCACAGTATTTCCAGGAAGGTGAGGTGTAGCTGGTGCTGACAGAGGAGTCTTGCTTGACTCAAGGAGACCTATATTTGCTTTATTGGTTTAGTGGCCTTTGGAAACACTCTCTGGTATTCCAGAGACCAACTGTACACTTGCAAGTGTGATCTCAATACATCTTTCCCATGATTACATCAGGTCTTCGACAGCAGGGCCTTATCACCTCTCTTCTTGAAGGTATCCCAGTTTATAGGCAAGAAGCCTTTATCTTTTGTGGGGGCTTGGATCCACTGGCCAACATTTCCTTGGTAGAATCCATTGCTGATATCAGAGCTCTCCTGTATTAATATATTTTGCTTAAGTGCACAGCTTAAGGAGAGTTTAGTATTATATTTGGTTCTGAATAGAAATTAATCCTTTTCACAGTTCCTATGTCTATTAGTCAATTAAAGAAGGCAGTTTTACTAGTTTTATAAGAGATTATCTCTATAACAGTTGGCTCTAATTTACAGTTAGAGAACGACCTCATCATCATCATATTCCTCCTTGTGTATGAAGGGGAGGAAAGAAAGTCTCTTGTATTAAAACTTTGCTGCACCTAAAAGGTAAGATTCATTAGGACTCATTATAAACATTTGTTACAAGTAGGATCCACAGAGGGATTTGATGCCTGTAGCAGTCTGACGGTTTTCTTCCTTTCACATACAGGCCAACCTTTCTGCTGGCACTTCCTGGCACATCCTACACAATGCAAAGCTGTATCTTTTCTTTCTCAGCTGTTAAGTTGGTGACATTTGACCTGTGGGAACATAAAAATCTTTTCCTGTAGTTAGTTTTAAGATTTAAATTGCAAAGTTTTTGACAAAAAAGGTTTCATATATATCTGTATCCCCCCTGTTTATTTTAGGTTTTTATTTTTTGACCCATGAATCTCAAAAAGGCAGGTGTAGTACACATACCTATAGGCAGGAATCAAGACACAGATTTCATCAAGTTCACCCAAGCTGTTTTGGGTGACTGTATGTCATTAACTTGGGAAGCAAACTTAATTCTTTAAGTTAAATCATCCTACAGGTAAAAGAGAATGCTACAAGATAATACTGTACAACAGAAAAATTATAGAGAACATTTGTATGTGCCAATCTCAAAGTTATTGTTATACAGATTTTAAGTAAAACGAATGTGAACAACAAAAATTTATATTTCCAATTAACTCAGATGCATTATGGTTTTTATCAAAACCTTTAAACCAATGTTGTTTAATATACACATATATACTAAGTCCTGAAACACCATGTAACCAGTAGAGAGAGTCTGGGTAAAATTGGATACTTGTTGAACTCATGTCAATTAAATATACATTAATCAAATATAGACCCATGTCCCTCTCCCGCCCTCCCACCCCTCCCGATTCACCATTTCAGTCAGTTTTCTGATGCAGTCTTTCTGTTGTTGTTCTTTTAATATGCATCCCTCATCCCCAAGAAATATTTACAACTGGGTTATTGGTGCTAGCATCCACAGATGAGGGATACCATTCGTCATTTGTTTTTCTCAGACTGTGTTACTTCACTTAATGTAAGGTCTTCTAGCTCCATCCATTTACCTGCAAAGTTCATGATGTTTTCTTTCTTTTCTGCTGCGTAGAACTCCATTGTGTACATGTACCACATTTTCTCTATCCACTCATCAGTTGAGGGGCATTTGGGTTGGTTCCAGCTTTTTGCTATTGTGAACAGAGCTGCATTAAATATAGCTGTGCATGTATTTCTGCAGTAAGATGAGTCTTGTGGGTATATACCCAGGAATGGTATGACTGGGTCAAATGGCAAGCTCATTTTGAGTCTTCCAAGGGTTCTCCACACTGCTTTCCATAGTGGCTGTACAAGTTTACATTCCCACCAGCAATGGATGAGTGTTCCCCTTTCCCCACAACCTCTCCAGCACTTGATATCCTTTGTTTTCTTGATCCTGGCCAGTCTTATCAGAGTGAGATGATATTTTAGAGTACTCTTAATTTGCATTTCCCTAATTATTAGTGACATTGAACAGTTTTTAAGATGTTTCTCATCCGCCTCTCATTCCTCCTCTGTGAAGTCTCTATTCAGTTCTTTGCTTCATCTTTTGAGTGGTTCATTTGTTTTCTTTCTTCTTTGTTTTTTGAGTAGCTTGTATACTGTGGAAATTAATGCTTTGTCAGATGTATCTGCAGTGAAGGTTTCCTCCCACTTTGTGGATTTTCTCTTCACTTCCTTTATTGTTTCTTTTGATGTACAGAAGCTTTTGAGTTTAATGAGGTCCCATTTGTCAATTGTCTATCTTATTTGTTGTGCAGCTGCTGTGTGATTTTAGAAGTCTTTTCCTATGCCTATGTCTTGTAGTCTGCTGCCAAGTTTTTCTTCTATCACTTCCAGAGTTTTGGTTTTACATTGAGGTCTTTGATACATCTGGAATTGACTTTTGTACAGGGCTAGAGGTAGGGGTTTAATTTCATTCTTCTACACATCATGTATTCTATCATCTTGTTTATGTCATGGAAGATTTTTCTCTCTCCTTCAACTATAATTTACATTTTTGCTGGGTAAAGTATTCTGGGTTGGCATCCATAGACCTTTAAGACTGGGAATGCTTTGCTCCAGGTTCTTCTTGCTTTCATGCCGAGAAGTCAGTTGTAATTCTGATGGGTTTCCCTTTGTATGTGACTTGTTTTTCTTTTGTTGCCTTTAGAATTTTGTCTTTGTTTTGGGCTCTATCATTTTAACTATGATATGGCATGGGGAGTTTCTTTTCTGATCTTGTCTATTTGGAGTCCTATGTGCTTCTTGTATTTGTATGGGTTTGTCTATTTTTAGTTTGGGGAAATTTTCATCTATTATTCTGTTGAAGATCTGATCAATACTATTCTCTTGAGATTCTTCTCCTTCCTCTATTCCTATGATGCGGAGGTTTGATCTTTTCATAGTGTCCCATATTTCCTGGTTGTTCCACTTTTGTGTATTTTTAAATTTTTCATAATCTTTATTTGAGCTTTTTAATTGCTCTGTGTTATCTTCCAGATCTGATATTCTTTGTTCTGCTTCCTCCATTCTACTTCTGAGACTTTTTCCTTTCCTTTCTTCTTGATTGGATGAGTGTTCTATTTCCTTTTTCATTTCATCCTGTGTTTCCTTTAGTACTTCCATTTCGTTTTTGAGCTTCTCAATCTCTTCTTGGTGCTCCTTACTTCGTTGGTTGGCTTCCTTTTTCAGTGTTTCTACTTCCTTTCAGAGTTTGTTTTTTCTCCCTCTAGTTCTTTCTGGAGTTTGTCATCTTCCTTTAGTTCTTTCCAAAGTTTGTCATTGTATCCCTCTAGGTCCTTTTTGAGTTTTTCATTCTCTCTCTTTAGTTCTCTGAATTCTTTATTTTCTTTAATTTCTCTGCATAGGTCTGCAGTCATCCCTCTAAGATCAGTTCCTTGGGTCACCTCCAGGGGGATCCCATTGTAGCTATCTCCTACAGCTTTGGTTGAGCCCAGTGCGGGATTATCCTGCACCTTTCCCATGTTGTCCCTTCATGTCCTTGGCATGTGGGTTTCCCTTTTGTGATTCAAATCCCAAATGTCTTTTCACTATGTTAGTGGATGGTTATGGTTTTGCTTGCCTCCTTCCAATGCTTTTTTTTTTTTTTTTTCTCCTTGTTTATGGAGTGCTGACTTGTCTGGGTTTCAGGCTTTCAATTTTGTTTATATATTGGATATTGGAAGTCTAAGTCACTCTTCCCTTCCTCTTCTGAAGGTTCTCCAAAAAAGTCTACTTGGATACTCTCTCATCAACTCCAGTTCGGGGGAGGGGGGTGGATATGCCTGACTTGGCCCATGCCCTGGTACCTGTCTGGAGCGACTTCTGGGCTCCAGGGCCCCGCCCACACAAAGACACAGAGGCACCAAACCCGGCACAACCAGCTGCAGAGGCAAAGGTTGGCTCCGCCCAGACAGCAACCCCCTACAAGGGTTCAGAGTTGGGACCCTTTTCCAGCAACCAGAAGTGAATCTACCCTAAAATCTACCTGTCTGCAGCAACTTCTGTGTTCCTGGGGCCTGCCCACACAAAGACACAGAGGCACCGAACCCTGCACAACCGGCTGCAAAGGGGGAGGGCCCCTAATCACTTTTATCTCCTTATCAAAGTAAGCCTTTTCTTCATATCACTTGGCCCCACCTTTAATCTTCCTAGTGCAGTTTTCAGATCCAAACTGTACATCCTGCATTTCTTTTGCCCCATCTGCTCTTCTTCACTGTAGACCTGTACAATATTCAACATTAATAGCCAGGCCATCATTTCTACATTAGGTTGTATTGAAATATCCTCCGCCAAAGACATTAGTCCATTGCTTTTCAACTTAGCATCAGGCAAGCATTTGGGCTGTGGGCAAACTGCTGTCAGACTCTTTATCAAAATATCCCAGTTGCTGACTAAGTCTTCATTTTCCTCTGGAACTATATTTTTTGCAGCAATGCTTTCTTCTAGGCTTCTACTAGAATGGCCCGTTAAGCTCTGCTTACAGTAGGCAACAGCTTTTCTAGCCCAGAGTTCCAAAGTCTTCCACATTTCTCCAAACATCCATATGGTCAGGTTCTTCACAGCCAACAGCCCACTCTCTGGTACCAAATAATTGTATTGGTCACTTTTCTGTTGCTGTGATAAAACACCATGACCAAGGGAGCTTATCAAAGGAAGAGTTTATTTTAGCTCATGATTGAAGGTTCCAGGGAATCAGAGTCCATTGTGGCGGGAGGCTTGGTGGCCAGGGCTGGAGCAGCAAGCCCAGGGTCACATCTTGCAATGAGCACAGGAAGCAGAGAGAGACAGAGTGGAGACCACAAGGCTTGTTAAACTCACTAAGCCCACCCCAGTGACATACTTCCTTCAGCAAGGCCACACCTTCTAAGACCTCCAAGAACAGTGCCACCACTGGAGACAAAAATGTCTGAATACTTAAAGCCTATGGGGGACACTCTCATTCATACCACCACAATAAATGAATTAATAATACTTTGGAAAACAAAGAACAAACAAAACCTCAAAAGAGCAGACAAAGGCTGGGCATGGTGGTACTTGGCTTTAATACCAGTACTTGGAAGGCAGAGGCAGGCAGATCTCTGTAAGATAGAAGCCAGCCTGGTCTACATAGTGAGTTCCAGGCCAGTTCTGGCTACAGGAAGACCCTGTCTCAAAAACACAAAAACAACAACAAAACAAACATAAAACAACAGAAATAAAAATGAGCAGACAGGAAGAGACAAATAAAAGCAAGCAAAAAACTAATGAAATAGTAACAAGGAAAACAATATGAAGAATCAAGGAAACAAAGAAAGGTTCTTTGGAGTGGTCGACAAGGTTGTTAAATCTTTAGCTAAATTCACCAAAAGAGGGGGAGAGGACCCAAGTTAACAAATTCAAAGATAAAAAGGGAAACATCACAACAAATCCTGAGTGAATCCAGAAAATCATAAGGATATACTTTAAAAATCTATATTCCAGTAAACTAGAAATGGATAAATTTCTAGATACCTATGGCCTACAAAGTAAATCAAAATGGCATAAATTATTTAAACAGACTCTTAAAAACTGATGAGGAAATGAAGTCGTTTTTAAAAATCCCTAATAAAAAGAGCGCAGGACCAGATAGATACAGCACAGAATTCTACCAAGCATTCAAAAAAGAACTAATACCAGTACTCCTAAAGTTAGTCCATAAAATAGAAGAGGGAATATCTCCAAATTCTTTCTATGAAGTCAGTTTTACTGTAACATCAAAACCAGACAAAGACCCAGCAAAAATGAAAATTAGAGGCCAATCTCTCTTATGAACACAGACTCAGAAGTTCTCAATAAAGCCAGGACTGGTCCATGAACATAGGGAAACAGGATTTGAGGCCACTGGACGCTTGCTCGTGTGAGCTTGTGGCAGAGGTGGTGTCAAGCACAAGACCCATGCTAACTCAGTCAGACAAGGGGCCAGAGTGGAGTGAGGGAAATGGGCAGCTGGGTGAGGGAGAGTAGACCTTCCTTAAGATATCTAGATAGGCTGAACAGATCTAGTGGATGAACTTGCACCAAAGGACATCTGGGTAAAATGCTTGACTGGATGGGACTCAACATGTATAGCAGAGTACATGAGGCATGGATAGGGGAGGAGGTCTAAATTTGACTAAGAACTGTGGTCTGAAATGTACAAAGCTAAATAGAAATATTTTTTAAAAATAAAAATAAAATTCCTCACCCTCACTTTACTGACTCCTTGACTTCATTTCCTTTATTTTATAATAGGAGTCTTAATTTGGGTTCCTGAAATGGTCTTGTGTGTGGGTCTACCCCATGGAGCCTAGTTCACACCCTTTACGAAAACTGGCTCTCCATCTCTCAGCAGCTATCAATTACCAATATTTTCTCAGCTAGAGCTGGGGCTTCTTGCCTATCTTCCCATTCTGCACTGGGACTTTGTCTGGCTTGAGGCTGATCAGGTCTTGTGCATGCTATCAGAAGTACTGTGAATTCACGCAAGTAACTTCCCTGTTTTGTCAAGAAAATATTTTCTTTTCATATTCATCTACCGCTTCTGACTCTTAAAGTCTTTCTGCCCCCTTCTACAATGGCCCTGAGCCTTGTGGAGAGAAGGTATGATATGCATGTCCTATTTAAGACCAGGTACTCCACAGTCTCTTATTTCCTGCACATTGACCAGCTGTGGGTCTCTGTGTTAATTATTCTACTATAAGAAACAGCTTTTTTGTTGAGAGTTGAAAAGTGCATTAATCTATGGTTATAACAGTAAGTCATTAGGATCAGTTTAAGACCTTGTCTGTGTAGCAGAATGGTTCTCCCCCATAGCCTATGACCTATCTAGCCACAGGTTTTTGGCCCTGATAACTGTGCCAGGTGTGGACTCTTGTGAAGTGGGGGTTAAATCTAATCAGAATGTTATTGGTTACTCCCATAATATTTGCATCTGTGAGGATATCATGCCAGGCCAGATATTATTGTAGCCCACGGAGTTCACAGCTGGGTAAGGTGATTACCTTTCTCCTCTGGTAGGCTGCATAGGTCTTTCCAGCACTGTGGGATAAAGCTTGAATGTCAGTACCAGTTTGCTTCTGTGGCTGAAATAGGTAAAGTTCTAGCAGGTAACCATGTACAGTAGCCATAACTAATATTGTTTGAGAGTCTATGGAACACACCTTGTCAACAGTGCCAAAAGAGGGAGTCCATTTCTGTCACTGGGCTTTTATTTATTATCCTGTGGTGTCTAGTAGGAGGTATTGTTTCCCTGTTGTAGGGTAAGTCCATTTAAATTATTTTTATATTGTGTATGTGTCTATTTTAGGAGGCTTCTATAGTAATAGTCTTCCATATAACATTCTCAAATGGCCTTTAGTGTTAAAATTTGATCTTACTAACCAAGTAGAAATTGGTGCTTTGAAAACAAGAAGTGATTAGGTATAACCATGTTTTCTGTATGTATCAAAGAGCTAATGGTTTAACATCTCATGAAAACAAAGTTGACTCTAAGTAACTGTAGCTCAGGGGCACAGTATAAATTTATTTTGTGTGAGACATGGGTCCAATCTGCTCTTCCCTAAATATTTGACGCCACAGATTGTGTTTGTATGTGTCTCTCTGTCTCTAGGTCAGTATCTCTGTTGTGTCTGTCACATGTTGTATCTGTCACACACACACACATTGTTTTATAGGACAAATGATAAGCATATGCATCTGTTTACTATCACTTTCTCATCACTTTCTAAGTTAATAATTTTACTGTACAGTAAGTATTTGCTCTAGTTGAAGGATTTTTCCTTCTGCAGCTCTGCTTCACCCAAACCATTAAAATGCAGAAATCAGAAGTAGGAACAGATCTTAGAATCATACAGCATTTAATTTAAGCTCATTGTTTAAAGTAATGAGATAACAGTTTACTTTTATAGAGGTTTATGGGAAAAAAGAATTATTTCTTGTCACTGCTTAAAACTTAATTCTCAGGGTTTTGTTTCCCTTCAGAAATAGCATTTTATTTCTCAGAAACTTTTTCTGCCATTTCCGTTGTTGTTATGAGGAGTTAATTAACTTGAAATAAAAAAGACAATAGTCCACAGATTTTATTTCTACACTGTGGGTTAAAAGTTGAGCATTGAGACAGAGACAGAGAAACTTCATTAAAGTTTCTGTTTAGACTTTGTCACAACTGCTGTTATTAGGCCATCTTTCATTACCATTTTCTTTTACTGTTTCAGCACCTTTACATGAGTAAACTCTAAATTTAGCCTTCTCTGATTTTATAGCATAAATCATTTCGTTTTGCTAAATTCATCTTAATCACAAAATTTATTTAAAATTACTTTAATAAAATTCACTCTTGAGAATCAAATCTTACTGATCTGAATAAGAAAGAAATACTTTAAACATGTAACATGTAGCTCAAGTGCAGAGCTCCCTGTGTTTGTAAATTTACATTGTTGTATATGGCAGATGCTTTTGAAAGTAAATTCATCTTATAATTAAACAGTTCAAATGTAACTGCTTCTAGCAAACTTGGACCTGGCAACTTAAACCCTTTAAATTCTCAGCAGACTTAAGAAACTCTCAGCAAAAGTCATAGCAGTATATAAATCATGGTCATTAGAAATTATTACTATTCCACTCTCTGTGAAGTCTTAAATCCAAAGATGTATACAGGTTGGAGGTTAGAGTAAGCCTAGTTCAAGAGGAAGTATTGCCTTGAAAATTTATGATAATAGCCCTTGGTAGTTGCTGTAGACTGTGAATGCTCTGGTATTTGTCTGCAATTGGTGAGTTTTATTAGCTTTCTGTTTCATACAGGAATCTACAACAGGAAATTTAAAGGATTATTAAGCATTAGTTTTACCCAGAGGGAAGAAAAAAAATGTCTGAAGCCTATTTAATATAAGACTACAAACACAGCATGCAATGAGTGACTGTTATGGGCTAAAATGTTTAGTGCTTTCAAGCACAGAAAAAAATCAGACCCACTACATCAGCATTGACATATTCTCTAACATTGAATGTCTCTCAATAAGGGAAATAGCATTCTTTGCTTATTCTTGTTCCAGTATAGAAGATAGAATTCTTCACTGGATACTAAGAAAGCTAACTTCCAATTCTGTCATGCCTGCTTCTTAAATTTGTCAGATAATAAATATGTGACTTAGCTTTCCTAGTTCTGAATATGATACCATTATGTCTAATTCCTAATGTTGTTTGATAATCATATGATATATATATATATATATATATATATATATCACTTTGAAAATGCTAGAACATTACCATTATAGTTATTAAGAATGTGTTAAGGGCTGGAGAGATGGCCTAGCGCTTAAGAGCCCTGACTGCTCTTGCAGAGGACCAGGGTTCTATCCCCAGTACCCACATGGTGGCTGAGAACTGTCTTTAACTCCAGTTATATGCAGACAGTACATTCATACACATACAAGAATAAATAAAAAAAATAAAATTGAATATGTTAAAACTATAACCAATTTAATATAAAAATGTATCACTTCACATACTTTGGAAACAGTTAATTGTAAATGGATATAATAATAAACAGCATAGAAAAGTGTTTTTTTTTCCCTATAGTTGTAATTGTTGTATGTAAATTGACAGTCTCTGGCACTGGGCCATGCAGTCATATCTGAGTAGTAATTTTATTTATGATTCAGCTATTTATAAATAATCTAACTATAGAATAGTGTCATGAGGATTCTTCTTCCAAGAAAATCCGAGACAGGGGAATAGCATCTAGGCATGGTAGCATGCCCAGGTTCCTAGCTCTTGGAAACTTTAGCCAGGGGTTCCCTGGGTTCAACACATATATACATAGTAAGACTCCTCCTCAAAGGAAAAAAAGTGGGAAATAGATAAGAAATATAGGGTGGAGGGTATTTGGTATTCTAAGAAATAGGCTATTTTTTTGGAATACCACAGTATTTTGTATCTATTATCCTATATATATATATATATATATATACATAATATATTAGATATGACATCTATACTATAAAATACATAATATAAAATATTATATAAAATATTATGTATATATATATATATATATATATATAGAGAGAGAGAGAGAGAGAGAGAGAGAGAGAAAGAGAAAGAAAGAGAAAGAGAACAAGAGGAAGTAGTTTACATTCAGTTAGCTATTATGTCCAGGTCAGTATCTCTCAGTTCTAGAACTGTATTTTATTAAAATGCACTTAAGTGAATGCAATCTGATGAGTGAAGTAGATTAGGAAGTCCAGTTCTTCTGCATTATAGGAAATACATATGATCTGTGAAACTCATACCAAAAGAAAAAATATGTAATTTTGAATTTGGAAGATATTTTTAAATATTAGCTTACAAAGGCTGACAAGTAACTTGGGCAGGACACATTTTCATTGGGGAAATTCTCACAGCTGATGCTTGCTATGTCTTTGAGCAACTTCTCATACATGGAAAGCATCAACATGTCCAAGCAAGCCTGGCATGGTGGTACATGCCTTTCATCCCAGCACTTGGGAGGCAGAGGCAGGTAGATCTCTGTGAATTCAAGGCCAGGCTGGTCTACATAGTGAGTTCCAGGACAACTGGGGTTACAAGGATACTGTGTCTCAAAAGGGCCAAAAAGAAAACACCACCACCAACAACAACAACCACAAACAAACAAACAAACAAACAAATAAATAAATAAATAAGTCCAAGCTTAAATAGTTGGCCAACAAGAGAATAAAAGAGTATTATATAGTGTGGTATCACTTCACCACACAGAGAAGTGGATGCTCGAACCCTGTCCAATGAATTACAGGGAAAAGGGAAGACACAAGACAGCTGCCAGCAGCTGTTGTAAACCATGGGCCAAAGGCTGACAACTTTTCCACTCCCCACCTGTCTCATCTAGCAACTACACCAGCCAGTGCCCTATTGTCACTCCCAGATTCTCTGCTGCCTGATTGGCACTCTACACCCTAATTCCCAGACTGTCCCCTGATTGGCACTCTACAGCCTGATTCCCAGACTGCCACCTGATTGGCCCTGTACAGTCTAATTCCCAGACTGCCACCTGATTGGTGCTCTACAGTCTAATTCCTGCCTGGGCACTCACCACTCATCACAGCTGGCAACCTGATAGGTCTCCTTACAGCCCCACACCAGCTTCCCAGATTGGTGATCTGCTTGACCGCAGTCCAACCCACTGGCCCACACCAGCTTCCCAGGTTGGTAGCCTGATTGACCACCATCCAACTCACTGGTCACTACTACACAAGCCTCCTGGGCTAAGATTACACACGCAAATAATGGACGGTAGTCCCTGTCTGATGGTAAGAAGGACTCATCTTTTTATTCACAGCATTCTGTGTTTATACCCAGAGTGACATCATATCTCAGGGCCTGGTTTCAGACCCCCTGCTTCATGTTCCATAACATCACAGGAGTACTTGTCCATGCCTTTGATCCCAAGGTGTCACAGGCTTGCTAATGCAGATGCAAATCCTGCCTAAGGCCAGGTTTCAGTGTAAACAGACAAGCAGGTAATAGCACAAAAGAAGACACAAGTGGCTTCCTTTTTTCCCTACAATATAGATCATTAATAAACTAATTAATCACAAAACAATAATTCATTCTGAGGTTGTCTTTTTTTTTCTTACCTTCTGGTCATGAAAAACAGGCCTATTTGGTACAAATGGAATTGCTTGTAAGAGACAGCCACCATAGATACAGTGCGTTTGCCGTATACTGATGGTGGAATGAATGCATTTCCTTCTTCTCTCTCTCCACTTGAAATTGAAAATGATATTCTTACATATTTTACCATTTCATTTCATCCTCCTACTGATGTTAGGAGTTGTTCACTAGTGGCTACTAGATTTTACAAGTGGAGAAACTACTCAACTCATTAAGAGGACTTACTTGTAAGTAAAGGAGTAAGCATTAAAATCACGATTTTTCCAAATCTTGCACTTATGCTCGATCCTTAAACACTTATTGTTCTGAAATCAAGGGCAAATCAGAAAGTAGGTTTTTAGTTAGAGACTCATAATTCACTCTTCCATAGAGCAGTTATTTTATTAGCATGAGGGATCACCAGTTAGGAGTTACTAATTTTGTGTAAAACAATGAGATTATTAAATGATAGGGAAAACATAATTTTTGAGAGAGGTGAAAGCTTATGATTCATAGTCTCCTCTCCTTGGATGTACCATCTACTCTTGTTGTATGCATGCAGTTTTTGTTTATGTAGCACTGGGCATTGAAACCTGCTGCCAAGGCAAAAATTCCATCAGAGCACTGAATTCATAGCTCTTGTATGTGAGATTTTTATGAATTTTCTAATTGCAAAATAAATAGCAGGGCCCTATAACTAGAGAAAGATTTTCTTTCTTATCCATATTGTTATGGTTAAATACCTTTAACTAAACCACAACCTAGAAATTACACTAGTGCCAGTAAGGATAACAGTATGCTGGATTTGAGTATAGAAACATGCATTAAGTGAAGGAATACCTATTACTGTATATTCTGGATCTTTTGGGGGAGGGGCAATTTTGTGCTTCAAGAGTGTGTTAAATCTTCAGACCTGTTACATTAAAATCAAGGAGTTGGATGATTTCCCCAAGTTGTTACTTGGCGTGTTCCTCCATTGTGTTCCTTTTTGACTGACAGTAGTGGTAGTAGGATTTTCTCTCTTCCTTGCTCATTTTTTCACTCTTCTTTCTTGCAACACTTTCTGTGCTTAGAACCTTTTGAATTGAGCCTAGCATTTACATCCTGGGCCATGTTATACATGAAGTTTGACTTTTCATTAGATAAACAGAACCTAGTGGAAACTGAATGATTATCCAGGGAGCAGTATGGGTAAACAGATGGCTTCTGTGTTCTTAGAAATATTAATGTTCTGAAGTAAGTTGATGACGAGTACTGTGAAGGAATCTAAGGGTCAAAGAAATCTTGGGAAGACACAGTGGAAAGTTCAAAGAGGAGCATTTAATTTTATTGCTGTCCTAGTATATTTTATTTAAAGTTCCTACCCAAAATATGATAATTTCATCATGTAATCAACATATCAGGGCCCATGAAATGTTTCAGCAAGTGAAGATGTTGTTACCATGTTACACATGGTGTAAGGAGAGGACTAACTCCTGAAACTTGTCCTCTGACCCCCACATACATGCCAACCTCACCCTCATACACAACGAATGAATAAATATAAATTAAATAATAGTGGTATTTTACTTTTGTAAAACAAAGTCTTCAAATTTTGGAAATGTGTGAGGCTAGAGAGATGGCTCAGTGGTTAAGGACATTTACTAGTCTTTCAGGGGTCCCACACCCTTGTCATGGGCTAGTCACTTCTCCATGTAACTCCAGTGCAGAGGATTTGATATCCTCTCTGGCCTCTGCAGGTGCACATACACCTTGCTATACATTCACACAAACACACATAAATAAAAATAATAGAACTTCAAAAACTGAAAAAACAAGTGGCTTATATCATATTCCCAATGAGTAAAAATAACGGACCCAACTTCCAGAAGTAATGTTCTCTTTTCCAGAGAAAACTGTCAAAGAAGGAGTGTTGAAAATCAAAGAAGAACCATCGAAAATACTGTCTGGGAATAAGTTTCAAGACCGGTATTTTGTTTTACGAGATGGACATCTTTTTCTGTACAAGGATCCAAAGGTAATTTTATAAGTAAGATTTGAACACAGCATTTTTATTCGTGTGGGGATTTATAATCTCATGGGACACCTCTCAGCCATCTCTGTTCTATCCACGGCTGTGTAAGCTGATGATTTCCTTTAGCCTCACGGATACAACTTCAGTGCTCTCTGCAACTTAATGGAGAACTTCTGTGGCCTCTCCAAGCACCCCATTCTTTAGAAAAGAAAATGGCTTGAGCACTAAAGAAACATTTATTATATGTTAACATAAATTAATGTGTAAATTGGCATCATACCCAATACAGTTCAGAGAGACTGCTTTATATCCCAAGACCAAAAAAAACCCAAACAAGCAAACAAACAAACCCAGCTGAGACAAAGGACAAAGCTGATGAAAATCAATGAAAAGTGCTATAACAGGGCAAAATCCAAAAGTTGTGATGAATGTTAATAAGCATCATGCTGTATTTATTGCCATGACTCTTAAAAGATTATTCCAAGATTGCATTTTATTAAAGAATTCATAAAGGGAGATTGATAACTGCTGTAACTGTATGAATATGGAATTTGGCATCAGGATACTCGTCTCTGCTGCTGTGAGTACGTAACTTAGAGGCTCAACTTCCATTCCCAAGTGTGGTGATGATTGCTTGAGTTAGACAGGCCAGTTGCATTATTGTTAAAACAAGACTAAACGTAAAAGCAATTTTGAATCTTGAAACATTTCATCAATGCACACTGTAATAGAAGTGTGCTTATAAAGATACCCCTAAATATATGATTAGGTAAATCTCAGAATGAACACATAAATTCTTGATACATATATCTGCGAAAAAAAAAGATTGATCCAATCCAGACAACAAGACATGCAAATCAGTATTTAGGTAGAATAAGCAGATACTACATGAAGGAAGCTGTAGAAATGACTAATAAATCATTAAACCAAAAGTGTTCAGCAATCATTAGTCATGAAATCAAAACTAAAACATTAGTATAGTGCTTTACAAATGCTTTGGTATTATTAAAATCATGAGGGACAACTCCATGTGGACATGGATATAAATTAACTGGAACTCATAAATGGTTAGTGTAAAGATAAAATCCCAATATTTAATATTATGTAGGACTCATTATCACTTTGAAAATAAAGTTATTTATCCACCTTCTCATAATGACATAGGAATTCTATCCCCAAAACACTTGTAAATGAATGATCATTGGCAAATTTATTCACAAAAGTAAAGCCTGGAACATTCTAAATGTTCATAAATAGGAGTGTGATATATTCATAGATGGACTATTATGTTTAAGAAATTATTTCTTTTTTTAAATTTTTTATTAATTTTATTTATTTCTGTATGTGTATGAATGTACTGTCTGCATGCAAGTCTTTGCACCCGTGTCGTGCAATGCCGCGGAGGTCAGAAGAGGGTGTCAGATTCCCCTGGAACTGGAGTTCTCCTGGAATTGGAGTTTCAGAGGGCTCTCGGCCGCCATGTGGGTGCTGGGGATCGAACCCGGGTCCTCAATGCATGCCACAGGAATGATGGTTGTGCAAAACCTTGGAAAACAGAAGCGTGCACACGGTAGAGTGCCCTGTACAAGAACATTCTATCTATCTGCCTTGAAAGAACTCAGAAAGATTTTGCTTGGTCCTGGGAGGAAAGTGGTCGTGGGATTTCCAGAGGAAAGGTCCCTAGAGTTTTAGCCAGGGAGAAATGTTCTCTGGCTTGTTTTAGCACTTGTGACCTGGGCCTATAACAGTGGGCTATGAGTATATCATCTCTTTCTTGAGATTTATCAGTACCAAGGCAGTGGTAGTCAGCAGGCCATGGAAGATTACTTCTTTGCACTTAAATATAATAGTCCCTAGAGCAAACATTACTTACATACTTTAAGTGAAGAGCAGTGCACTATGTTCTGTGATACGCAAAGGAAGACCAGTGTAGAAGACATCTGTCAGTTTATAGAGTTCTTGGACTGCATCCTTATTTTTTATGGTTTCTGTTGAGATTTCTGTATTCTAGAGTTTCTTTCCTGTGCATTCTTCCAGCAGAGAAAGGCTCTGTATCCATAAAGAAACTTTTATAGGGTTCCTACCTTTTACACTTCATTTCCTTGCCCAAGGATGGTGCAGTTTCAACGTGGGAAGCTAGCTAACACAACAGCCCTGACTTCGATAGCCCTTATTCTTCTGTTCAGAAAGTTGTGTAATGTAGTTTCTAGATCTACCTTTTCATGATTCCATCTTGACAGACCCTAAAGGGAGCCTGTCTGAGTATCAAGTAATGGCCACTGTTATTTGGTGCTATCATTCTATTTTATCTGCAGAGGAAGAGCTGACAAAGTACTTTGAGTTGTATGAATGCAACATATCAGATTTTAAGGTTCCTGAACCTCATCACAGCTGATTATTTTAGTAATCTAAAACAGAATCTGATTTAGTTTTGTCTGATTTTCTTTAGTAAGCCACTCACCTTCCTTTATTTAATCATTTTTCTTCCATACTTGTAATATGTTGGTAAAGAAGTACTATTGCAGATGGATGTCAACTTGGGGTGAGGTTGCAGACTTAGGAATCAGCTGAACCACTGTAGTCCCATCAAAGACATGACACGGTCCATTGTATATCAACAGAAGGTCCATAGAAACATGATTTTCAGCATTGTAATGAATAGCTGTGTCTCCATCTAGCACTGGGGTGACTGTTGTGTGGTAAGCAGAGTTGTGTTCTGTGCATTGTCTTGTTGAAACCAGATCTAGTCCTGCTCTGCATAGGAAGAAATCAGGCCACAAAGACAAGTATGTAGCTTTCCAAATATTACAATATCAAAAACTGGTGGAGACAGAATTTCTTCCCAGATGTCAAATTTCAAAGGCTCTATGAAAGAATTTCCAAAGGAAACAATAAATTTTATTACTTTAGCTTGACGTTTTTGCTGACAGAATTTTATTTGAAGATGATTGACCCTTTTTATTCAATACTAAGTGTGTTTCAACATGGCTGTGCATACAGTGCATTTATTTCTAATGCTTTCTCTTAAAATGAAAACCTTAATCTCTGCCTCAGGGAAGCCTGTCTACAGAGCAGTGTCTCTTTTCAAAGGATTGTCTTTGGGATGTGAACAGATTTTTTGAAGAACTTGTACAGCTTTAAAAGAACTAATCTCATAGTGGCGCATGCCTTTAATCCTAGCACTTAGGAGGCAGAGGCAGGCGGATCTTTGTGAGTTCAAGGCCAGCCTGGTCTACAGAGCGAATTCCAGGACAGCTGGGGCTACAGGGAGACCCTGTCTCGAAAAGACCAAAAAAGAAAGAAAGAAAGAACTAATCTAAGATAATTTATATAAACTAGAACTAAGTGATAATCTCACAAGCTTTTCTGAAAAAATAGTCAGGACCTAGGATGCACTGACATTTAAATTATAGAGATCACAGGTATAAATCATAATCAAATTGTTAAATGTTTGAAAGTTAATTACTCATTCATCAAAATGAAAATGAATCCATCCAGCTCATACCTTAACTTGCACATTGAGGATAGCAGATGAGAGAGAGGGAGAGGGAAAGGGAGAGGGAGAGGGAGAGGGAGAGGGAGAGGGAGAGGGAGAGGGAGAGAGAAATTGAGAATTTCCTTTAATCTTAAATGGCTATTTTTTCACCCCATGATTTTATTTCACTGGCCATCTTTTATGCCACAGGTCTGTTAATATTGATAATGATGCCATTGCTAAACTTCTCAACTGATTATACATTAAATAATCAATCATAAAATCCCTCCATTTATTTGAGTAAAGGTTTGGCTCTGGGGTAGTTTCCATTGATATATGAGTCCTTGTACATATTTTAAAAATTATTTTCTGAGAAGGCAATAGAAATTACAAACTGAGAAGTATATTTAAAGCAACTGTTACTTAGAAATAATTTACAAATGTTCATTATCAACAAATTAGGTTAATACACAAGGGAAGAGTATTTTTGTTTTCACAGGTTTCTTTGAACAGAAAAATGTTAATTAAAATATGTTCAGATTTAGTTTACATAAAAGGTTAGAGGTTTCAGAGAATATTACCATTACACCGTTAATGGTGTGAAAAAAGGAAATGAGTTGGGGGTTCCCTAGCAGTTGTATGCACTAATAAGCAATCTCCTTTTAGCCCCAGGAATCATTTTCAAGCATACTTATTTAATTGGCTCAGTTAGTAACTTTACTTTGAAGGCTAGTGACTTAAACAACACATTCTAGACTTCATGAAATTCATTTTGGAGAGACTCTTCAGGAATTGGACATACCAGAAGAGAGATTGTTTATCCTAGTAGTAAATGTGTCTTGACCACTGAGGCTTTCATAGAATGTTTCATTTCGACCTTTTCTGGTACTTATGCCTATTCTGTTTGAACATTGAAACACATACAGATTTCTTTTCCCAATTTTGAATCTTCTTCTGTTATGTCATTAATATGCCATAAAGTAATGAGCTTATATATCAGGAATGACTGGGAGAATTTTATTCCTTTAGACTCTTCATCTGCTACCAGAAAGTCTTCAAACTGTAGGCAGTCCTGGACTTCTTCTCTATGGTCTGTGTAAATCAGCAGGCTGTTTACTCTGGGCATAGGTGTTCTCAAACATACCAATGCCACCTTCCCCACACTCTTGCAATCACTTCCTCTCACTGTACTTTATAGGGTCTGTACTTTATAGGTAGTAGTCCCAAGGACTAACTACTCAAACCACTGGGGAGGATGATTGTCTCAGTTGTAATTTCATTTAAGCTCTGTCAAAAGTGGCAGGAATAACCTCAAGGCATGCATGCCTTGTGGCCAGCTCTCTGCGGCATGCATGTCTGTGGCCAGCTCTCTGCGGCATGCATGCCTTGTGGCCAGCTCTCTGCGGCATGCATGCCTTTTAGCCAGCTCTCTGCGGCATGCATGCCTTGTGGCCAGCTCTCTGCGGTATGCATACCTCGTGGCCAGCTCTCTGCTCCTTGGATATATCCAAATTAAATACTGTGTCTCAGAATCACACCAAGCATAGTTCAGATTACTTAACTGTTTATTCCTTAAAATTAAACAGCAGGGTCTGGAAAGATTGCTCAATGGTTAAGAGCACTTCCTGCCCTTACAGAGAGCATGAGTTTCCTTTCCAGAACCTACATGACAGCTAACCTCCCTTCTTAACTCTAGTTCCAGGAGATCTGACACCATCTTCTGACCTCCATGGGCATTGCACACGTGTGAAGCACTTATTCAGGGAGACTACTCCTAAACAGAAAATAAAGACAAACCAAGCTGGAGATGGTGGCACATAATTTTTAATCACAGCACCTAGGAAGCAGAGACAGGCAGATCTCTGTGAGATCCAGGCCAGCCTGATCTACATAGTGATTTCCAGGCCAGCTGGGACTAACAGGGAGACACTGTGTCAAAAAAAAAAAACTAAATAAGAAAACAAACAAAATAATTAAATGATACCAGGTCAGAAAACCAGTGTCAAAAAATTGGTCCTCAGTTGGAGTTTAAAGAGAAAATGAACATTAAACTATTGCCAAATGGCTGGTCATGGTAGCTTATGCCTTAATCCCATCACTCAAGAAGGAGACACAGGTAGATCTTTCTGAGATTGAGGGGAGCCTGGTCTACATAGTGAGTTCCTACACAGCTGGGGACAAAATGGTAATTATTTTGACACCTGTGTCAAAAATAATAAGAATAACAATGATAAAAACAAGCAAAAAACTATTACATAATGGCCTTAACAATGTACAAAGCTTATTTGAAAGAAACTACAGAACTTTACTGATAAAAATAAAGTTAACCTTACTGGTGCTGATTTCTAACTATATTGTAATTCTTCTCAGATCATCAGTTATATTTTAGAACTGTGCAGAAATGATAGTTTATCTCAAAGAGAAAATGAATAAAAATTCAAGCAATGCTTTAGAGGGTAGAAATGAAGTAATAGTGAGATATTTTCATCACCACGAAGACATGTGATAAATCTTAAATAGTTTAAGTAAGATAATCTTAGTATAAGAGTGAACAGAGAAATAGCACCGTAAAGTCAGGTGAAAGAGTTGTTTTTTATTTCAATTTTTTTTATTATTTTTATTTTAAGTGTATAAGTATATAGCCTGCATGTTTGTAAGTGCACCTGTGTCCTGCAATCCCTTTGGACATCAGAAGAGATCATCAGATTCCCCTGGAACTGGAGTTACAGACAGTTGTTAGCTGCCATGTGGCTACTAGGAATCTAACTTGGGTCCTCTGCAAGACCAGCCAGTTCTCTTAACTATAGCACCATCTCTCCAGCCCTGAAAGAGTTGTTTTTAAAATACATCACAACAGACTTGTGTATTAATTAAGAACATGTGTTAATTAAATTGGAGTGAGATAATTTTTGACAAAAATAGTCAATTTAAATTTTCACTTATATTGAGATATAAAATATATATCCTAGGTTGATAATTGAAATTTTTAAAATAGTTGCTCTCAAAATTCATAAAATGTTGAACATGAATTTTAAACAGCTATATTTAAATTTAGCAAAACTTTATAATGTCCAAAACTGCTGTAGCTGCACATACCTATAATGTTAGCATTTGAGAAGTGGGTGCAGAAGGATAAAGGTCAGTCCTTTGCTACCTAGTGAATTTGGCATTTGAGGCCAGCCTGGGCTACAAGAGAGCCTTATTTAAAAAAATTAACCAGCATATTTGATTTCATAAAATCAAACTAAGTAATAAGCACAATTAAGACAAACAGCAATTAGAATGTAATATTCAAATGAGCCTTTATTTCTACTTTAATATATCAAGAACTAATGTAAAGGAGTAAGCAAATTTATAGTCTACAGTGTTGTAGATGAAAGTTTTATCTTAATTAACATAGTAAAATTAATTGTATTCATGATTTATGCTTCTACTACTAAAATTCCAGCCATGAGGGGTGATTAATTAATGAAATGTATATATTAATATCATCAATGATAATAATCTGTGCTGGTAGTGGTTAGGTGTAAGTTCTCCATGTAAATCCCAGGCCTTAGTCAGTGTCAGAGAGAGTACTGGTCAGTAAGGCCTGATTCCTCGATTTCTTCTGGTTCCCTTTTCTATAAATATTTCCCCTGCATTCCCTTGCTTGCTTCATGGTAACCAGCTTTCAACTTTATACATGCAGGTCCCACCTTTTGCTTTTCAAATTTGTCTGGTATTATAAAGAAATGACAACAAAGTAACATTTGGCATATAGAACCTAATACTAAGTGAACTGTGTATTTGAGCTTTTGTGTGTTTCCCTGGCTACACTGAAATTTCTATTATTTGTTCTATGTTTACAGTAGCTATTTCCTGTGAGCTTATTTTATGCCAATTACTAAACTAAAACTTGATAGGCGTTTTCGTGTAATCTTTACAATGACCCTTCCTAAGAACATTTTGCTCCCACATTTAATTTTCTCAGTGGTCTAGGTGGCCAGTGTCTTTACTCCCTACTCACATACAAGAAAAATAAAAGCTGAGTAAAATAATGTGAAGTCACAAAATAAAAGCTGAGTAAAATAATGCAAAGTCACAAAATTGCAAGAAGCAAACCAGTCTGGCTTCAGACTCCTTGCTCCTAGTTATGATGCTGTCTGCCTACTAGTTTAAAATTGTTTCCTTGAGAATTTTTAGGATATAGGCAATGTAATAAATTATTTTCATAGGTATTATCTTCATAAAATGAATCGTTGGTATCCTATGATGTATATAATAGATGTGATTTATTATATCAAGTGTAAATTAACATCTAAACTGGGAGAAAATATATTGAGGCAGCTTTTATCTTTTTTTTTAGTATTTAAGCACAGATAAGTATGTTAAGAGGGTTATGTAAAGAATATATAATTGTACATTCTTTTTTAATATTACATTTTAATATTTATAATTTTCATGACATTTTAATTTTTTAGGAAAGTTTAACATGTGTCCCTGCTTGCCTCTGGTCTGTTTCCCCTAATTGTAAAATCCATAATGAAAAAAACAACTTTCATTAAGTGGCAGAAATCTGAACCAACCAGCATGACTTCTAAACCTTGTGTATATTTAGCTCATATATGACGGTTCATAATTTTTCTACATAAGTTTATTTATTTTTTCATATTATAATCACATCAGTCTTTTATCTGCTAAAACTTGGTACAATAGTCAAAAAATTATCACAAAAACTTATGAATATATTTGTTAATATTCAATACAAATACTAGAAAATGTATAAAATCTACTTTAACTACAAATCATTTTCTTCCCTTACAGAGCAGCAAATACGATAAAATGTTTCCTCTCAGTTTAATGAAGTTTTATCTTGGTGTAAAAAAGAAAATGAAGCCTCCAACAAGGTATGTCTGAAAGGACAGGGCCCTGGAAGGGGAAAGGAGGAGCTGCGTCTGTTGAAGGGTGTGGAGATGAGTGGAATTGCTCTAACTTCTTGTAATTTCCAGAAGTTGCTTCTTCTGTGCCTGGAGTTCTAGGACAGGTTAAGGGAATAGTGAGTAGACAGGATGGACCCACATTCCTGAGAGAAAGGTCGAGCTGCGGGTCACTGTTCTCAATTCCCTGGAGAAGGCAAGGAATCCCTAGGAGACTTAGCAGCTTGAAGGATGTGAACTCCTTGACCTCCCATTTCTGCGTAGGACACTGTACTGCCTGGGGTTTAAGCATACCTGCCTGTAGCCCACTCACAAGGAGTCCAGTGTGGCCCCTGAGCCTCTTCATTCTTGACTTCCAGATGTTTTCATCCTGGCTCTGTAATTTGACCGTTTGTTCTGCCAAAATTGGAAGTAACCCTACCTACAACATAGAGATGGCAAAAAGAGCATGGATTGTTTAAAATGTTGTATTTTTTTAAATATTTGATTCACCACAGAATTCAGTTTCTACCACAGTTTCTTATTGTAATTACTTTGATTAGCAGAATAAGTCTCATTATTATTATATCCCAAAGCACCGTTTAACACCTGTTCTTACTTTTCAGTAATGAAAAGTTTATTGCCATAAAGTCAGTTTTTTTTTTTTACTTCTAGTACTGAAAGGTTGGTTTCCTTTCTTTTGCTTTCATATTTAATCTCTAAATCAAGCACTTAAACATTTATTACATATAGACACACACATGTAGACACAAATGTGATTTTAGCCATTTTTATAATATTTGTCCTTAATGCTACTTTAACAAAATACCTGAGGCAGGCTACTTACAGTAGCCCAAACTTTTATTGATATACCAATAAGAAATTAATTACCCTTCAGAGGTTCAAGGTCAGGGAACCTATATGAGCTGAGTTCTGGTAAGGGGCCCTTCCCACGGCTCTCTTACATCATGGCTGATGACAATGACAGGAACATGTGCATGTGCCCAGTGGGATGGGCTTGGCTCGTGCTTTTATTTAAGGACTCAGAGAAGAAATTCCAAGGGGTTATGTGAGAACTACTCGAATCTCTTCCAAGAGCATAGCCCCCATAACTAAGGACCTCACATCAGGTCCCACCTCATCAAAGTTCTTTGACCTCACTAGGGACAAAGCTTTGAACACCCTTGGATAAACCACTTCCAGATCACAGCACTTGGTCAAGTGTGCCATGTCAGAGGTTCCCTTACATTTCAAGACTCCTTCCCTGTGTCACTTCATCCTGTATAAACTCGTCACCAGGTCCACTAGCATCTAGTATTCACCTCTGGGTAAATGATACCTATTGCATTATCATGTGTGGAAATCAGTTCCCTTATCCATCCCCAGCATTAAATCACTTCTCTTTGATGCTTAGTCTTGGTTTCAGTCTTATAAACTATTTTAATGTGTTGCTTATGTTTCTTTCTGTATGATGCAGTTGGGGATTGACCGCATACTCTGAAAAACATCACTGGTAAGTTAATAACTGGCAGCTTTGGCATTTTATGTGATGTTGGCAACTTTGAAGAAAAAACTGACTTTATGGCACAGCAGAACAATATACAGAAGTGGAAAATGAACACGTGCCAACTCAGTCAGCTACATTCTTATGTCCTCTTTGCCAGTGTTTCTTCCAGAAAACTTTCATAGATAGTAGATAGCTACAGAATCCAGCTTTTAGGAGACAGGTACAAAACAAGTTCGTTTTCTTTTTTATATAAGCACTGGATAAATTGGAATTAAAAGTAAATTCTAGTTTCAAGCCTGTTCTTCATCTGTGTACTTTTCCCATGAATGTCTCCTCTATCCTACCAGTCTCTCAGACTACATAGAATGGCTGCTCCTCCCTGACCTCCCTGTTTCCAAGGCATACTAGGTCAGCCTCTTCCCATCACTTCATCCACTTATCCTGGGGGCACGGCCTTCCTGATCTGCCTCGATTATGCCAGGCATCTCCCTACCCTTCGTGATTCTTACTCTGCTTTTGCTTCTACTTACTTTCCACCCAACCACCCCTGACCTTTCTCCAGTCACCATGTTTCTCTGCTGTTTTAAATTTTTCCCTGAATCTTGCTGCAGGTCAAGCTGCAAGATTCTTGCCTTGCCTTGCCTTGCCTTGCCTTGCCTTGCAAGCTCTGTGAAACATGGCATCATGAGCTTCAATCGCACTAGTTTCTCTACTGTATTTAAAGATAGAACGTGCATCATCTTAGATTTGCCATTTCATACCTACCTGTGTGTCACACGGCCCCTTTACTCACCCCTGTTTTTGTGATATGTACTGCTCCTGTCCTCTTGACTTCCATCCTCTCCCTGCTCAACCAGTGGGCTCAACTGTCACTCTTTCCAACCACTGCCTCAACAGCTAGCTCTCTCCTACAAGCATTATTAATTGCTTTGCATTTACAATATTTTGTGTATGTAATATGATTTCACTTTTTCCATGCATGGTAATGACAAAAGACAATGTCTTGGTAAGATTAATGAAGAAAGCAAGATTGAGAAAATTCTTTTTTTTCCAAATACATTATTTTTGCTAATCCAGAAATGTAGAGACTATAATGATATTGCAATGTCCATTGTTCCACTCTAACATCAGAATTTACATCTTTTACTGAGTAGCCTCTTAATACTCACCTCTCTTGTCACCTTAGTCTCTTGTTTCTGTGCTTTCATCAGATTTACCTTTTGCTGTGCCTTATTGCGTTACAATAATTCTCCCTTAGAGATTCTGCAAAACTTAAGAGCAAGAGCTGTGTTGTTGAGGGTGTCAGTAAAATGCTACAAAATGAGTCCTATTGGACATGTTGTGGCTTTTATCTTCATTGTAATGATGGCAGAGATCATTCTAATCAGTTTTTGAGTCTGTCACTGATTGAATATGGGTATATATTCTAGTCAGTGACTTGGGAAGAGATGGTTTACTACCATGTGTCTGAAAACAGCAAATGATGTTGGCTTTGCCTGTCCAAATTTTGCCAACCATTTGCAGCAAGTCCACAAGCTAGGTGAATAATATCTACTTCCTAGAGCACTGAAACCACTTCTACTGAAATAGTCTGCTTCTGAATGCATTAAATGACAGATTTAGAAGAATTCAGAGATTATTTAATAAGAACAGTGTAGAAGGCCCACTGTCTTGTTTCAACTATTTATTCTATAAACCCCATTTTATAGGCACCTGTGTTGTGATAGTTTACAAACGCAGATGGAGTGGATGGCCAGTATCTTTATTGCCCAGGTATGACATCTATTTTGAATTTCTTTAATTAATTGTAATACTTGTGTTTATAGGAAATGTGTGGTCATGATTTTCAAAGGATTTTGATAAGGTTTTAGGTGGACACAGTTGCCGTAAATATTCATGTACTTTTCACATATATGCATTGTTCTTTGAGAGAAGAGAATATTCTGACTATACAGAATTATTTTTTTGCAAGCCACTGGCTCTTTGGCTCAGGAGAGCTGTGTCTGTTAAGGTGGTAGTAAGAAAGGAGACTTGGCTAAGTTGTTACAGTTCTAGAATGACACACAGATCTTCATCTATAAATGTACCATTTCCTCTTGGATCTTCTAACTCCTTTCCAGAAACAAGGACAGGAATGGATAGTTGCTTGATACCTGTTGTATGCAGGGCAGTTCATAGGGATCAACTGTTGTTTTCCTTGCAACAAGCCACGAGTGGCAGAACATTACTTTGCTTAAAACAGTTTGTTTAACTAGTGTACACTCAGAGTTCACTGAGGCTGGTCTATACTCAGCTTCCCAGTCTTCTCCCTGGTGAAGGACTCTTTGAGGGAAGGGTTAAATGGTTCTATTAATTGAATGGTACTTCTCCATTGTAACACCAATTAAAAAATACATACAATTAGTATGTAGTGTGTGCCTCTTTTGCTATAATGTAAACTTGGTGAGAAGAACTCTGTCTTCCTCAGTTCATGTATATCTGCCCCATGGAGCCCAGCCTTTGCCAAAGTATGCACTTAGTATTTCCACAATAGAAAGGTAGGGCAGAAGATAAGTAATAGGTCAGTTCTAAAATGGACATCAGTATGACAAACCGAAGCAAAGTCCTGAGAAGAAGAGCTGTGGAGGAGGCACAGAGGAGAAAGGTTCTCAGGAAGGTGACAGGTGAAGTGAGATCTGTCTAGCAGGACTTGGAGCCCCTAGGAAGCCTCTTCCTACCAATGGGCCCAGCAGCTCCAAGTGCTGAGTTATCACCGTGATCTCAGTTCATTCCAGAAACATCCTCAAGCCCTGCATGAGGGAAGATACAAGAGATGGAAGGCCTGTGAGCCCTAGTTAGAGTTCAAAACAGGACAAGCTATAATGATTGTGCTTACTTTGTTGAGACTGCACTGTAGGGGTTCAAAGAAGCAGGATAATGGAGGAGACATTCAGATTAAGGAATCCTTTGGAGCAGAGGGAAAATGAAAAAACCGAAAAAAAAAAAAACTTTTAATTCAATGGGAAATTGTACTTTGAGAAAAGAATTAGAAATGAAAGAACTTGAGTTTTCAGGCCCTGGACAATTGGTAGTTATGAGGGGTCTACTAGAGACACAGGAGCAAGGTGAGAGTTGTTAGGTCATGTGGACTTAAGATATGTTAGGGACAGCAGTGGACATGCTGACTTATTTTTTTTTTTAATTCATACAAAAGTTGGGAGCTGAAATGCGTTTTGGGAGAAGTCAGCATTTAGATTGCACTGAAGGCTGTCAGATCCAATGGGATAATTAAAATGGGAAGAAAGAAGACCAGGAAAG
The DNA here is from genome assembly GCA_009823505.1 of Rhizomys pruinosus. Lineage (NCBI taxonomy): Eukaryota > Metazoa > Chordata > Mammalia > Rodentia > Spalacidae > Rhizomys > Rhizomys pruinosus. The sequence continues at coordinate 1,469,871 of VZQC01012420.1, read as the reverse complement.
GGAGACATTGAATAAAACCTGGGACATTTCAGATTTTAAAGGTCAAGTGGACTGAATAAATGTAGGACTAGCAGGAGGAAAGCCAGGTGGTCAGGACAGAAAATTTGGTCAAGTAATTCTCTGTGGAGATAGTAGTAGGCCTGATGGTTTTAATTTGTCTTTATGATGGGATGATAAATACATGTGTGTGTATGTGTATGTGTATGTGTATGTGTATGTGTATGTGTATGTATGCAAGCAAGCTGATAGAGACAGCCCAGTAATTGGAAGACTAACAGAGGAGAGCAAGATGATTCAACCATCATCAGAGGCCCTAGCAGACATGAGGAAGCTGTGAGATCAAGTGGACAGGTCATCTTTGCTGAAGTCATTACACATCAAAAGTGTGACCCATTTGTTCTTTTTTTTTTGTCTTTTCGAGACAGGGTCTCCCCCAGCTGTCCTGGAACTCATTCTGTAGACCAGGCTGGCCTTGAACTCACAAAGATCTGCCTGCCTCTGCCTCCCAAGTGCTAGGATTAAAGGCATGTGCCACCACGCCAGGCAACACATTTGTTCTTAAACTATTGCCTATGTGTCCTGGCCTACTGTGCAATTATAGATATGATGATAAAGGTTATTTGCAATCAGAACTAATGCTGATTGCAACACAGAAAAAATGAAAGCTCACTTACAAGGCTCTAGATGGAAGGAAATTAGTACATCTCATGGTGGGAAAATTATACACTTTAGTGATTACTAATAATTTTTTTGGTTAAGTCACTGAGTTCACCAGTTGTGAGACAGGAAAGGTAACTGGAAGCGTCAGGAGGGAGAAAAGGTGAGAAATAACATGCAAATAGTGAGGAAGCCAGCTGTCCTATGGTGTTGCTTACTGCACTTGAAGATTAAATATACAGTGTAATGAATCTGCAGGATAATCCTATGTATTTTCTTCCATCAGTTGGAGGAGCCTATGTTAAAAAGGTAGAATTACATTGAACTAAGTCTGGGGCTCTGTAAAGACAAAGTTAGTGGAAAAAGAGGATGTTGTTCACAAGAAAATGAGTTTGATAATTAACTATTTCTTTCAAAGCAAACATGCTTTGAAAGAAATGGGGGGGAAACCTTAGAAGAATGATAAGGGCAAATCTATCAGAGGGTTCAAGGAGCCAAAGAATATTTAGAGTAAGAAACAAAGTGAGCAAGAGAGAGAGAGAGAAAGAGAGTGAGGGAGGGCAAGGTTAGAAAATGAGAGGCAGAATTGGAGGTTTAAGGTGTGTTCATTGCTTCTGTCAATGAGAGTTTCATTCCCAGCTAGGCAGTCCCTGCCGTGTGATGTTAGAAGGCAGTTACCTATAGTTATCAGTGTTAAATGAGAACATTCAAATAGATCCAGAGACTTCACTTACACCCCCGACACACACAATATGTATTATAGCACATCTGCAGCACCTCAGTAGTTCACAAAACTGCATAGGACACTCTTGACCTGCTTTTTGTCAGCTTTGCCTACTGGGGACATTCCAGTTACAGAGCACAGATGGTATTTTAACCATGTTTAGGACCATATCATAAAAATAGCATTATGAAGTTATAAGGTTTTCTGTGACTGAACTATTATATAATCTTCCATTATAGCTTTTCTGAATTGAGGTAAATACTTCAGTCAAATTCAAGGAAGGGTGTATCTTATGCACAAATACCACTTTAATAATTGGACTTTTACTATAAGAACAGTGAGAATTAAATGAAATGATATACATATATACACACAGGAAGTTTGCCCCTCAATATAAATTAGCAAATACAATATAATGGGTACACAGTAGGAATTTATAGAAGTGAATTATTTGCTTTAAAATGTTATGTAAAAATACTGCAGCATAAGAATTTGTGTGTCTTAAAATCTAAGGAAAATAAAGAGTAGGCTTTTAACTGTATATAGCTTACCAAGTAATCTTATTTCATCAAATATCTGTAAACTTCTCATTTTGTACTTCGTATTCCGTGTTTATTTATGGACTGTTGTCTGAAAATCAATTTGCTTTTCCCAACTTCTGAAAAGTTAATCTACCCTGAGGAGTAGAAATAATTCTTTAAAGACTTTTCTTTTATATGTGTATCTCCAGGATTAATCACTCAAGAGCTTACATTTTTACCTGTGAGGTATTTATCTCCTATTGCAAAATTAACTTTTCTCCAGTCATATCTGTTATGGTCTAGAATGCAGGGTCAATAATTTGAGGACAGATGTACCATGCTCTCTGTGATAAAATGATTTTCAGTATAAATGTGTGTGTAAAAAGTTAACATTTCGTAGAAATTCAATTAGATGAAAAAGTAAAATTTTTCAAAAGGTCATGAAATAAGGCTAATTTTTCAGGTAGCCTTGCCCTAGGTCATTTTGAGATAATTTAGGATCAAATTATTTTCACATTAAAATCACCTTTGGTGTAGGGAGCAGATAAATGTATAGTTCTTTGATCACAGGGTCTAGAAAATACAGGCAGGTATATTATTTTTTCTTTTAAAAGAGATTTGCCAGTTTCCTTCAGTGGTTTTCCCTATTTGGTTTGATAAGAAGTACAGAAGGCATGTGTATGAAACTTAGAAATTGGACTGAGACCTCAAAGCTCCATTCACTTAAGAGGTTCATGTCCTGGAGCCATGTCCCTGCCAGAGTCAACGTTTCAGTAATTATAAATGGCATTCTCATGGAAAGCAGATTATTTGGCATGGCTGTATAGGGGAGCCAAGTGACTAATGTGGCGTAGCACATAATGAAATCACACATGTACAGTACACAATTGTGTCTCCACAGCATGAGAATGATGTATGGGCACCAGCTGGAAAGGAACGAAAACGTTCAATAACCAAAAATCCCAAAATTGGTGGCTTACCACTGATTCCCATCCAACATGAGAGAAATGCAACCCAAGCCCGGAAGAATATCGAGGTCAGTTGAGATTTTCTTGTTCTCATAGTAGCTTACATCATTTATTTTCTTATGTCTTAACATGACAGACTGCATTAATTACCTCGTTCCCATCAAAACATAGCAGTAATCACTTTGAAAAGCAAACGATAGTTTACCTCCATGAAGAGCATCCCAGTTCTTCATGCATGATGCCACTTACTATCTCTAAGTTAGCCAACCAATTTTACGTATTCATAAAAATATTCTGAGGCAACCTCAGTCTCAAATTGATTTCATATAATTACTCATACGTAATACATTTACAGTGACTATGGAATAAAAGATGCCTGGACCATGGGAGACTTTCTAGCATCACAGTCAAGAATCAGTGGTTTGGAAACCAGTGAGGTCTTTTACTTTTAGGAACCACAAGATGATCTCTGAGTATTTATACAGAAAATAGGGAATTTTTCACAAAAACCACTGTTTGTTTTCTTGACCACCTTACTGGGTAGGAGAACATAAATTGTGTCCATCTGGACATGTAACGTGATCTCTCCAGAAAGAACATGGGCTGTTTACTCTTAAAACTCATTAGCTACTTGGAGAAGATTGACATCTTAATTCCTTCAGTGAGTTCAGAGTCTCTCAAAAAGGTGGGAGGGAAGACTGTTTGAAAGAATGTATCTATGTGGGGCTGGAGAGAGTCCTTGGAGATTAATAGCACTGGTTGCTCTTTTTTTGTTTTGTTTTGTTTTGTCTTCTCAAGACAAGGTCTCCCTGTAGCCCCAGCTGTCCTGGAACTCACTCTGTAGACCAGGCTGGCTTTGAACTCACAAAGATCCGCCTGCCTCTGCCTCCTAAGTGCTAGGATTAAAGGCGTGTGCCACCATGCTCAGCTGCACTGGTTGCTCTTTAAGAGGACCCAGGTTTGGTTCCCAGCACCCACATGGTGGCCAACAACTCCAGTAATTCCCAAGGGATCTACGCCCTCTTCTGATCCAATGTCCATTCTGGGAATTACACAGTATGTAGGCAGAACACTCATTCACATAAAATAGAAGTAAACACAAAAATAAAGTTAGGTCATATATCCTTTGACTGTGAGACTAAGCTGTTAGAAACTTTTTTTTTTTTTTCTAAACAGAAATAACCTCTGAAAGGCTAAAGCCAATCTAATGATAAGGTTTTCTACCTGTGCTTTTTTTTTTTTTTTTAATATCATGTTGGCCTACTTGGTCTTGCTGCATTGATAAAATCAGAGGAAAGATTAAGTTCCCAATCAATTATGACTGTTCCTTTGTCTATTCTGTGCCTACAGACATTCCACTGTCAAGAGCTGTGTGTTCCGTAACTCACCTAGAATCTTACAATGTTAAGAGTCATTTCTAATAGGAACTGAAGTCAAGAAAACACAGACTGATCCAGTGAAGCCATGCAGGGTGTGCTTATTCCCTCCAAAGACCTCATCCTCTCCAGACATTGCCTTAGGACCATATGAGCAACAAAGCAAAGATAAACATTTAGATTCAAAACACATTAATCCGTATCAGCTATAGATAATTAAACCTAGAGCAGTTACTTCCCTGATCCCCAACTCATAATTTTAGGAATGTTATTAACATGCTTAAGATGAAAAATTGGTGAACTGAAGCTGTGAAGAAATCATTAAAGGTTTTTATAATAATTCTATGAAATATTAATTGCTAGAAAATGTATGAGCTATACAATAAACAAAACATTATAAATTTAATAAGTGTTATTTGACAAATTTGGAAAAGATATTCTGAATATGCCCTAATGTTAAAAACTGAAACTCACTTTAAGGGGTATCAAAGCCAAATTAATTAGATTTTTCACTTGAATCATGAAACTTCTCCTTGTGACTTTTCCCCACAATATGCAGCACACAGCACACTCCAGCGCAAACCCTGGGCCTCCTGTGAACACCGTGGTCTTCTGTTCTCTTACCTTCTCGTTCTCTGACTCTTAGTACATCCTGTTCACCACATGTCCCTACTTGCACACAGTTACCACTCATTAAGGCTAACATTAACATTTCTGTGGTACTTAGATTTTTCAGGATCATATTTCTTAATACTTGATCCATAAATTCTACATCTAAGAAAGATGGAATGTAGCTCTGAAGGACAGCAGTATAGTTCAGAGCTAAGGAGACCACTCTGTTCCCGGGGCATGGATGCAGGTAGCATGTCCAAGCTGGTGAGCTAGACCAGTTGGAAAGGACTGAGTTTAAGTGACTAGCCCAGAATACATCTTTGAAGTGGTAAGCTAAAATGAATTTCTGTAGTATATATTTTATTACCTTTTAGATCGAAGACCAGTACATAATTTCAGACATGACTGCTGCCTAAGTCAAAATAAATTTAGAACCTCGGTCATTGAAATGAAAAGAGTTCTTGACCAGGAAGATTCAGCTGTTGCGTGGAATTTATTTTCTATGTATAAGTTGTCTGAAGTCTTGTTTTCCTGTGATACATTTTATTTTATTCTGTTTTTAGACTGCAAAAGCAGAACTTGAAAGGCTTCAACTTAGTGAAAAGCATGACCGCGAGCCCATGGACTCCAGTTTAAAAGACAGAGCCTCCATCGTGGCCCAGTGCTTGGAGCACAAGGATGATAAACTTCGAAATCGTACCAAGAAACATCGAAGTTTCAGCTGCTTGGAGGACACAGAAACTGAGGCCCCACGGGAGCAAGCAAAAGTCTACAAAGGTCCAAAGACTTTAAGGAAGATCGAGGACCGGAATAGCAAACCTACTTTAGACCCTGATCATAAGCTGCCATCAAAAGTCATTGAAGAACTTAACGTGGTTCTCCAGCGATCAAGAACCCTTCCTAAAGAGTTACAGGATGAACAGATGTTGCAGAAAGAAATAAAATGAATAGTCCCACAGATTATTTTTTTAACATTGTATACAGTGAGTTTAAACCAGAAACCAAACTATAATTCCCAAGTCTGTCTATCTGTAGACAAATTTGTCTGTATTTAAGAAATTCGTCTATCTCTATGTAAGCATTTAAGGACCATTTTGAAATATGTACATATGTGATTAAGTGTGAGATTAACCTTATTTTGATCTGAAAACTTGTAAAGTTCAATTGTATTAACTGTAAGAAATCTTTGGATTACTTTAAGTTGCCAACTCTTGGGAAGTAGTTGGATAAGTGGGTTAATTTATGAGCAGCAATTTGAAACTGTACTGTATTGTATAAAATGTTGTGTGTAAATGAAGCCTATGAAATTGTAATGTATTTTGCACTTTGAGAAAGCCTGTATATTAAGTTACCATGTGTTTTTAGGATTATATAGGGTCCATCTTAGGGAAAAGAAAAGTATGTTCAAAAGGAGAAAGGTTGCAGTGGCCGTCCGACATTTTAAAGAAAGAGGCAAGAAGTTAATTCATTCTCTGCCACCCAAAGAGGTGGCCTCAGATTCATCCCAGCTCACTAAAGACCCGAATTTGTCTTGTTAGGAAAATTCCCAGTGTCGTAAGCATTTCCCCAGAAGAAAACCCAGCCGATCTGTGTGAGTGATAGCAGTGGCCTTTCTCATTGTGGTATCAGTGGACAAGTCACAGGATACATTCACTATCCCCAAGCTCTCTGGTAGTAGCTGCTCAGAGGACCCTACACTGTACTGCAGAGAGTGAGTGCCTGGGCCAGGCAGAGATGTCATTCGCACTGTTGCTGTATGCAGACAACTTGGGGAATTCCTTAGGGACCCTAAGGATGTTTGGGTATGAATGAAATTCATTGCCACAGGGTCTTTTTGGTGTTACTCTTCTTATTTGTTTTGTTTTTAACCCTCCCCTATTTGTTTTATGTAACATTACAATGTCTTCTGCATTGTCAGCATCAACTGGAAGTATATGATACGTGACCGTTCAGAGACAAGGACATGGATGCTGATACTGTGACCACTTGGAAACAAGGACATTTGGAGAAAGCCAGTTCACATTCCATTTATTCTTTTTCTTCTTCTTCTTTAATAAAGCTGCAGTCTTCTCGCACTACCTGTGAAAATGACAAAGTCCTCTATTTTTGTGTCTACATAATGATCAGCTATAAGTTTGGCAGTTTCGTAAGTCAGACAACACTATGTCAAGGACAGCACTTTTCTTCATCTTCTTCCAAATTACGTTTCAAGTGCTCTGCTACTAGAAAGTAAGAGTTAAGCTGTTTTACCACCATTTCTTTCTCCTCCCCTATATTTGTGGTGGTGGTGGTGGTTTTAATTGGTATATCTATGTACTAAGAACCATAGTTGAGTCACTCCCTCGCAGGATAGTAATGCACTGTAATTTTCCTTTATTGTAAAATACTAACCACTTAAAATTTTTGGAGATAGAAGCATTTGCCAGGAGTAAGTGGTATTTATTCTCTAAATCCACATAAATTATAATTGAAATAAGAAGTACTGCAGGGCAGTTTTTGAATAGGTGGCACTATTGGAGAACCTTCCTTTAAAGCAAGAAATCTTGTTATTTAGGGAGAAAATTTAATTTTTAGTAAACTATAATAGTTTAGGGATATTTATATTTTAAAACATAGTCATGAAAATTAATATGGTTAGCACTATTCAAAACATGTGTGAAGTTTTTACCCACCTTACTGGATTTCGCCTGAAAGTCAAGCTTAAAAATATTATATTCCTTCTGTATCTCATCTTTTCCTGAACATTTTTCTCCATTCTTCAATTGTAAGACAAGGGCTAATGGTGACATCTCTTATTTTGAGTAAAAATTAAAATAGTTTACAACTCCAGTACAATGTGCCTGTTGTCTTTGTCCATTAAGTTCAAAGTTATTTTTAAATACATCAAGTGCATTTCCATTTTTGTTTTTGAATATTGAATATATGTATCTCGTCATTTTTACAAACACATCAACATGAGTATTTGATTGTAAAGGCTGAATATGCTCAGGTATTACCTGAAAAGACCAAGAAGGCTTTCAGACATGCATTTCTGTTTCCCTAAAGTCTTATTGGCCATTGGTTTAAAATACTTGGTTTCCAAAACTTATCTAATGATTCATTTAAAAGGTGCTGAGATCTACAAGTAGGAGCAATAGAAACAAAACTCTGACAGATGTGTAGATGCTGCTGCTGTGTATTGTTCAAAGGACAAGTTTTAATTCTAACATACACAAAACTATATAGCAGAAGAAAATGCATTAGAAAACATCCAATTCTTCTGAGTAGGCTGCTCTTGTACTTTTGATGATCAGTGGAGGAAGATGACTAAACCTTTTAGCTACAATAAGACTTGTGTGTAATCACTCCATACATCACTCAACAAACAACAGATCTAGGTTGAAAATGGGAACATGTTACTGTCACATACAGTTATATTTATTTCTAATCATCAGGAAACAGCACACACAAAATGAGTCTTACAGATTACGAAAATTCATCTTTTAAAGCATATAGTTACTTTGGTAATTTTTAAAGAATTCTACGTTATAATGCATATCATCATCTTCTACCATGACTGCATGTGCGGACTGTAAAATTTTAATCTGTATATTTCCTCAAATTTAAGACATTTTTAATTATTAAAGTATTTTAAGAGAAAGAAATGAATGCCCTGTTAATAGTCTTTTATGATGGCTACTTTATATATGTAAATGTTTTCGTGGGTTTGGAGCCTCTGACTTTGTTGGAACCTGGAAGTCAGGCAGGTAGATTTAGGGGCTACAGTGTCTCCTGGGCTGCTCCGGGGGTCGCAGTTCTGTGCCCTTTTGTGGGCAGGGGTGCCTGGGTTTGCCCTTGCAGCCAGTCGGGGTTGAGTTTGGTGTCTCTGACTTTGTTGGAACCTGGAAGTCAGGCAGGTAGATTTAGGGGCTACAGTGTCTCCTGGGCTGCTCCGGGGGTCGCAGTTCTGTGCCCTTTTGTGGGCGGGGGCACCTGGACTTGCCCTTGCAGCGGTCGGGGTTGGATTTGGAGCCTCTGACTTTGTTAGAACCTGGAAGTCACTCAGGCAGGTATCAGGGCGTGGGCTAGATCAGGAATATCCCTCCCTCCCCTGGCCGCCAAAAGGAATTGGTGAGAAAATATCCAAGTGGCCTTTTGTTTTGGAGAACCTTCAGAACAGGAAGAAAAGAGTGACTTAGGCTTCCAATATCCAATATAGAGACAAAATTGAAAGCCTTAAACCTAGACAAGTCAATACTCCATAAATACGGAGGAGGAAAGGGAAAAAAAGTATCAGAAGGAGGCAAGCAAAACCATCCGCTAACATAGTGAAAAGACATTTGTGATTTGAATCACAAAAGGGAAACCCACATGCCAGGGACACAATGAAGGGACAACATGGGAAAGGCACAGGATAACCCTGCACCAGGCTCTACCAAACCTGTAGGAGATAGCTACAATGGGATCCCCTTGGAGGTGACCCAAGGAACAGATCGTAGAGGAATAATTGCAGACCTATGCAGAGAACTTAAAGAAAATAAAGAATTCAAAGAACTAAAGAGAGAGAATGAAAAACTCAAAAAGGACCTAGAGGGATACAATGACAAACATCGGAAAGATCTAAAGGAACAGATTGACAAACTCCAGAAACAACTAGAGGGAGAAAAAAACAAACTCTGAAAGGAAGTAGAAACACTGAAAAACGAAGCTGACCAACGAAATAAGGAGCACCAAGAAGAGATTGAGCTCAAAAAGGAAATGGAAATACTAAAAAAAACACAGGATGAAATGAAAAAGGAATTAGAATACTCATTCAATCAAGAACAAAGGAAAAGAAAAAGCATCAGAAGTAGAATGGAGGAAGCAGAACAAAGAATATCAGATCTACAAGATAACAGAGCAATTAAAAAGCTCAAATAAAAGATTATGAAAAATTTAAAAACACACAAAAGTGGAACAACCAGGAAATATGGGACACTATGAAAAGATCAAATCTCCGCATCTTAGGAATAGAGGAAGGAGAAGAATCTCAAGAGAATAATATTGATCAGATCTTCAACAGAATAATAGATGAAAATTTTCCCAAACTAAAAATAGACAAACCCATACAAATACAAGAAGCACATAGAACTCCAAATAGATGAGATCAGAAAAGAAACTCCCCACGCCATATCATAGTTAAATGCTAGACACCCAAAACAAAGACAAAATACTGAAGGCTACAAAAGAAAAACAAGTCACAAAGGGAAACCCATCAGAATTACAACTGACTTCTCGGCACAAACCATGAAAGCAAGAAGATCACGGAGCAAAGCATTCCCAGTGTTAAAGGACTATGAATGCCAACCAAGAATACTTTACCCAGCAAAAAAGGCGATTACAGTGGAAGGAGAGAGAAAAATCTTCCATGACATAAACAAGATGACAGGATACATGTCCGGAAAACCAACTCTTCATAAAATACTTGAAGCAATTCAAAGGGAAGAAGAGAGGAGCAACAATCCTCAAACACCTAGGAAAAGAAACTAATAAAAACATAACTGTAGGAGTAAAATCAGAGGCTAGAAGCACAAATGGATAATAAAGTGAAAGGAAGCATCATCTCAATTATAACCTTAAATATTAATGGGCTAAACTCCCCAATCAAAAGGCAGAGACTGGGAGAATGGATTAGGAAACAAACCCATCTATATGCTGTCTACAAGAAACCCATCTCAATTTCAAGGATAGACACCAACTTAAGGTGAAGGGATGGAAGAAAGTATTCCAAGCAAATGGTACCAAAAAGAAAGTGGGTGTTGCTATTCTAATATCAGACAAAATACATTTCAAAGCAAAAGAAATCAAAAGAGACAAAGAGGGCAATTACATCTTTATTAAAGGAACAATTGATGATGAAGATCTCACAATCGTGAATATATATGCACCAAATGCAGGTGCACCAAACTTTATAAAGACAATTCTTCAGGATCTCAAGGCACAGATTAACCCCAACACACTAATAGTAGGGGACTTCAATACCCCATTAAGTCCCTCAGGCAGATCAAAGGATGAACAGAGAAACATCTGAACTTAATGATACAATACACCAAATGGACATCACAGACATCTATTGAATATTTCACCCAAACACCACAGAATACACTTTCTACTCAGCAACTCATGGAACATTCTCCAAAATAGGCCATATACTGAGACAACAGGAAAAAACTCAACAAATTCAAAAAGATTGAAATAATCTCATGCATTCTATCAGACCACAGTGCAATAAAACTCAACATCAACACCAGGATAAACCCTACAACCTACAAGAACACATTGAGACTAAACAACACTCTCCTGAATAATGAATGGGTGAAGGAAGAAATAAAGAAAGAAATAAAAACATTCGTGGAACTGAATGACAATGATAATAAAACACAGCAAAACCTATGGGACACTTTAAAAGCAGTCCTACGAGGGAAGTTTATAGCTCCAAGTGCCTACATTAAAAAAACAGAAAGAGTACAAGTGAATGATTTAACACTGCAGCTAAAAATACTTGAGAGACAACAACAAATGAACCGTAAACATAGCAGACAAGAAGAAATAACAAAAATCAGAGCAGAGTTCAATGAAATAGAAACAACGAAAACCATACAAAAAATCAAAAGATGGTTCTTTGAGAGAATAAACAAGATAGACAGACCTCTAGCCCAGTTAACCAAAAGAAAGAAGGAACAACTCCAAATCAATAGAATCTGTGATGAAAGGGGTAATATCACAACAAACAATGAAAAGATCCGGACAATCATAAGAAAATACTTCAAAAACTTATACTCCACCAGTTTGAAAATCTAGATGAAATGGATGAATATTTGAAATCCTGGGAATCACCAAAGCTCAACCAAGAAGAGATCCACAGCCTAAATAGACCAGTAATACATGAAGAAATTGAAGATGTAATAAGTAGCCTCCCAACCAAAAAATGCCCAGGCCAAGATGGTTTCACAGCAGAATTCAATAAAATATTTCAAAAAGACAACCATTACTAGTCAAGTTGTTTAGAAGGAGGGCGTTCTCCCAGATTCCTTCTATGAAGCCAGAATCACACTATTAACAAAACCAGGCAAAGATCAAACAAAAAAGGAGAACTATAGACCCATCTCCCTAATGAACACAGATGCCAAAATTCTAAACAGGATACTGGCAAAACACATACAGACCCACATCAAGAAGGTCATCCATCATGACCAAGTTGGATTCATACCAGAGATGCAGGGATAGTTCAACATACGAAAATCAATAAATATCATCAAACATATAAATGGACTGAAAGACAAAAACCACACCATCATCTCAATTGATGCGGAGACAACCTTTGACAAAATCCAGTATCCCTTCATGTTTAAAGTCCTAGAGGGAATTGGACTGGAGGGATCATTCCTCAATGTAATCAAAGCCATATTACAGGAAACCCACAGCCAATATCATCCTAATTTGGGAAATGACAGAAGCATTCCGCTTAAAGGTAGGAACTCAGCAAGGCTGCACCCTGTCACCACTCCTTTTCAATATAGTGCTGGAAACCCTTGCTATGGCAATAAGGCAAGAAAAGGAAATTAAAGGAGCTCTAATTGGAAAAGAGGAAGTCAAGCTATCCCTTTTTGATGATGATATGTTTGTCTACCTAAGGGATGCTAAGAACTCCACCAGAAAACTACTAGAAACGATTGAGAGCTTCAGTAAAGTGGGAGGATACAAAATAAAATTAGAAAAATCAGTAGCCTTTCTTTACACCAACAACAAGCAACTGAAGAAGGACTACAAGGAGAATTTCCCACCCACAATAGCCCCAAAAACAATAAAATACCTAGGAACAAACCTAACCAAAGACACCAAGGATCTCTGCAACAAAAATTTTAAACCCCTGAAGAAGGAAATTGAGGAAGACATCAGAAGATGGACAAACCTCCCATGCTCATGGATTGGGAAAATAAATATAGTAAAAATGTCCATTCTACCCAAACTCATGTACAGATTTAATGCAATCCCAATCAAAATCCCTAAGAGCTTCTTCACAGGCTTGGAAAAAAAAAATCCTCAATTTCATTTGGAAAAACAAAAGACCCTGAATAGCCAAAGCAACCCTGAGTGAAAAGAGCAATACAGGGGGGATCGCTATACCAGACATCAAACTATACTANAAAAACTTATACTCCACCAGTTTGAAAATCTAGATGAAATGGATGAATATTTGAAATCCTGGGAATCACCAAAGCTCAACCAAGAAGAGATCCACAGCCTAAATAGACCAGTAATACATGAAGAAATTGAAGATGTAATAAGTAGCCTCCCAACCAAAAAATGCCCAGGCCAAGATGGTTTCACAGCAGAATTCAATAAAATATTTCAAAAAGACAACCATTACTAGTCAAGTTGTTTAGAAGGAGGGCGTTCTCCCAGATTCCTTCTATGAAGCCAGAATCACACTATTAACAAAACCAGGCAAAGATCAAACAAAAAAGGAGAACTATAGACCCATCTCCCTAATGAACACAGATGCCAAAATTCTAAACAGGATACTGGCAAAACACATACAGACCCACATCAAGAAGGTCATCCATCATGACCAAGTTGGATTCATACCAGAGATGCAGGGATAGTTCAACATACGAAAATCAATAAATATCATCAAACATATAAATGGACTGAAAGACAAAAACCACACCATCATCTCAATTGATGCGGAGACAACCTTTGACAAAATCCAGTATCCCTTCATGTTTAAAGTCCTAGAGGGAATTGGACTGGAGGGATCATTCCTCAATGTAATCAAAGCCATATTACAGGAAACCCACAGCCAATATCATCCTAATTTGGGAAATGACAGAAGCATTCCGCTTAAAGGTAGGAACTCAGCAAGGCTGCACCCTGTCACCACTCCTTTTCAATATAGTGCTGGAAACCCTTGCTATGGCAATAAGGCAAGAAAAGGAAATTAAAGGAGCTCTAATTGGAAAAGAGGAAGTCAAGCTATCCCTTTTTGATGATGATATGTTTGTCTACCTAAGGGATGCTAAGAACTCCACCAGAAAACTACTAGAAACGATTGAGAGCTTCAGTAAAGTGGGAGGATACAAAATAAAATTAGAAAAATCAGTAGCCTTTCTTTACACCAACAACAAGCAACTGAAGAAGGACTACAAGGAGAATTTCCCACCCACAATAGCCCCAAAAACAATAAAATACCTAGGAACAAACCTAACCAAAGACACCAAGGATCTCTGCAACAAAAATTTTAAACCCCTGAAGAAGGAAATTGAGGAAGACATCAGAAGATGGACAAACCTCCCATGCTCATGGATTGGGAAAATAAATATAGTAAAAATGTCCATTCTACCCAAACTCATCTACAGATTTAATGCAATCCCAATCAAAATCCCTAAGAGCTTCTTCACAGGCTTGGAAAAAAAAAATCCTCAATTTCATTTGGAAAAACAAAAGACCCTGAATAGCCAAAGCAACCCTGAAGGAAAAGAGCAATACGGGGGGGGGGGGGATCGCTCTACCAACATCAAACTACACTATAGGGCTATAGTCATAAAAAACAGCTTGGTACTGGCACAAAAACAGACCAGTTGACGAATGGAATAAAACTGAAGATCCAAACCTGAGCACATATAATTTCAGCTACCTCATATTTGGCAAGGGGACCATGAAGACACAATGGAGGAAAGACAGCATCTTCAGTAAGTGGTGTTGGCAAAACTGGATCACCACCTGTAGAAGAATGAAATTAAACCCCTACCTCTAGCCCTGTACATAAGTCAATTCCAGATGGATCAAAGACCTCAACGTGAAACCCAAAACTCTGGAGGCGATATAAGAAAAACTTGGCAGCAGACTACAAGACATAGGCATAGGAAAAGTCTTCCTAAATCAGACAGTAGCTGCACAAGAAATAAGATCAACAACTGGCAAATGGGACCTCATTAAACTCAAAAGCTACTGTACATCAAAAGAAACAGTAAAGAAAATGAAGAGAAAACCCACAGAGTGGGAGGAAACCTTCACTGCAGATACTACTGACAAAGCATTAATTTCCAGAGTATATAAACTACTCAAAAAACAAAGAAAAAGAAAACAAATGAATCACCCAAAAGATGGAGCAAAGAACTGAATAGAGACTTCACAGAGGATGAATTAGAGATGGCTGAGAAACATCTTAAAAACTGTTCAACATAACTAATAATTAGGGAAATGCAAATTAAGACTACTCTAAGATATCATCTCACTCTGATAAGGGTGGCCAGGATCAAGAAAAAAATGATATCAAGTGCGGGAGAGGTTGTGGGGAAAGGGGAACACTCATCCATTATTGGTGGGAATGGAAACTTGTACAGCCACTATGGAAACCAGTGTGGAGAACCCTTAGAAGACTCAAAATGAGCTTGCCATTTGATCCAGACATACCACGCCTGGGTATATACCCACAAGACTCATCTTACTGCAGAAATACATGCACAGCTATATTTATTGCAGCTCTGTTCACAATCGCAATAAGCTGGAACCAACCCAAATTCCCCTCAACAGACGAGTGGATAGAGGAAATGTGGTACATGTACACAATGGAGTTCTATGTAGCAGTAAAGAAAGAAAACATCGTGAACTTTGCAGATAAATGGATGGAGCTAGAAGACATTATATTAAGTGAAGTAACACAATCCCAGAAAAACAAATGACGAATAGTATCCCTCATATGTGGATGCTAGCATCAACAACCCAGTTATAAATATTTCTTGTGGAGAGAGATGCATATTAAAAGAACAACAACAGAAAGACTGCATCAGAAAACTGACTGAAATGGTGAATCAGGAGGGGTGGGAGGGGCGGGAGAGGGACATGGGTGTATATTCGATTAATGCTTATTTAATTGATGTGAGTTCAACAAGTGTCCTATTTTGCCCAGACTCTGTCTACAGGTTACATGGTGTTTTAGGACTTAGTAAAAGTAAATATGTGTATATTAAACAACATTGTTTTAAAGTTTCTGATAAAAATGGTAATGCACCTGAGTTAATAGGAAATATAAATTGCTGTTGTCCATAGTTGTTTCACTTAAAATCTGTATAACAATAACTTTGGGATTGGCACATACAAATGTTCTCTATAATTTTTCTGTTGTATAGTATCACCTTACAGCATTCTCTTTTACCTGTAGGATGATTTAACTTAAAAAATTAAGTTTGCTTCCCAAGTGTATTAGTCACTTTTCTGTTGCTGTCATAAAGCACCATGACCAACGACGAGTTTATTTGAGCTTACGATTGACAGTTCCAGGGAATTAGAGTCCATTGTGGTGGGAGGCGTGGCAGCTGGATCTGGAGCAGCAAGCCAAGGGTCACATCTCGCAAAAAGCACAGGAAGCAGAGAGAGCAACTGTAGACCATGAGGCTTGTTAAAACTCACTAAGCCTGCCCCCAGTGACACACTTCCTCCAGCACGGCCACACACACCAAGACCTCCAAAAACAGCGCCACCAACTGGAGACAAACGTCTGAATACCTAGAGCCTTTGAGGGACACTCATTCAAACTACCACATTCCACTCCCTGGCCCCCATAGGCTCCTGACCATATAAAATGCAAAATGCATTCAGTACAATCCCAAAAGTCTCCATAGTCTCCACCAGTTTCAATGCCATTCAAAAGTCCACAGTCCAAAGTCTCTTCTGAGACTCAGGCCAATCTCTTACCTGTAAGCTCCTGTAAAATCAAAAGGCAAATTACAAACTCCCAACGTACAGTGGAACCAAATACAGATTCCCATTCCAAAAGGGAGGAATAGAGGCATAGTGAGGAAATACTGGACCAAAACAAGACCGAAAACCAGCCGGCCAAAAACCAAGTCAAGTAGCTCCACATGCAACTTCTGGGACTTGACTTCCAAAGGGCTTAGATGGCTCAGCTCTTCCAGCTTTGCTTGCAGCATACATCTCTTTCTTAGGCTGGTACCACTCCCTGCATGCAGCTCTCCTTGGCAAATATCTCACAGCTCTGGCATCTCAAATGTCTTCTTGGGGTCTCCACTGCCAACCAGACTTCACATTCACAGCTTCATGCAATGGCCTATCAGGGCCTTCTTTATTCAGGGACACCCCTGCTGCACTCTGCCTGGCCTCTGTGGCTCTTTGAAACCATATGGAGGAAGAACTGATGACCCCTTCACTCTTGCAAACTTCATGCCTCTAAAGCCAGCACCATGTGAATGAAATTGCTGAATCTGGCTGCAAGTTCAGGATGGAATCTCTCCTACTTTAATCACATTTGCAATTTTTCTCTGCCCTGGACTTGTTGGAGGATTAGCTGGGTGTGGTCTTGCCCTGAAGGTACTGATTCTTATGTTGACTTGTAAATCTCCAGGCCTCTCCTTAATCACTTTAGTCTCCTTATGAAATGGAGCCTCTCCTTCAAATACCTTGGCCACACCTTTAATCTTCCTAGTGCAGTTTTCAGATCCAAACTGTACATTCTGCATTTCCTTCTGCCCCATTTGCTCTTTTTCACTGTACATCTGCACAATATTCACCATTAACAGCCATGTCACCACCATTTCCACACTAGGCTGTCTTGAAATATCCTCTGCCAAAGACATCAGTCCACTGCTTTTCAACTTAGCATCAGGCAAGCATCTGGGCTGTGGGCAAACTGCTGCCAGACTCTTTATCAAAATATCCCGGTTGCTGCCTAAGTCTTTATTTTAATCTGGAACTACATTTTTTGCACCCATGCTTTCTTCCAGTCTTCTACTAAAATGGCCCTTTAAGCTCTGCTTACAGTAGTCAACACTCTTTCTAGCCCAAAGTTCCAAAGTCTTCCACATTTCTCCAAACATCCACATGGTCAGGTTCTTCACAGCCAACAGCCCACTCTCTGATTCCAAATTACCTTATTAGTCACTTTTCTGTTGCTGTGATAAAGCACCATGACCAAGGATCTTATAAAAAGAAGAGTTTATTTGAGCTTATAATTGATGGTTCCAGGGAATTAGAGTCCATTGTGGCAGGAGGTGTGGCAGCTGGATCTGGAGCAGCAAGCCAAAGGTCACATCTCACAAAAAGCACAGGAAGCAGAGGGAGCAACTGTAGACCACGAGGCTTGTTAAAACTCACTAAGCCTGCCCCCAGTGACACACTTCCTTCAGCATGGCCACACACACCAAGACCTCTAAAAACAGTGCCACCAACTGGAGACAAACGTCTGAATCCCTAGAGCCTATGGGGGACACTCATTCAAACCACCACACCAAGTTAACCACATACAGTCACCCAAAACAGTATAGGTGAATTTGATGAAATCTGTGCTTTAAATCCAGCCTATAGGTATGTGTAATACAACTGCCTTTATGAGACCCATGGGTCAAAAAACAAAAACCTAAAATAAAAAAGGGGGATACAGATAGATATTGAACCTTTTTGTCAAAAACCTTGCAATTTAAATCTTAAAACTAACTACAGGAAAAGATTTGTATGTTCCAACAGGTCAAAATGTCAACAACTTAATGGCTGAGAAAGAAAAGATACAGCTTTGCATTGAGTAGGATGCACCAGGAAGTGCCAGTAGAATGGTTGGCCCACCTGAACATTGAAAGGAAGAAAAGCCTCAGACTGCTACAGACATCAAACCCCTCTGTGGATCCTACTTGCAACAACTATTTATAACGAGTACCAGTGAAACTTACCTTCTAGGTGCCGCAAAGTTTTAATATGAGAGACTTTCTTCCCCCCATAGAACAAGGAGAAATATGATGATGATGAGGTCATTCTCTAACTGTAAATTGGAGCCAACTATTATAGAGGTAATCTCTTATAAAACTGGTAAAACTGCCTTCTTCATTTGACTAATAGACATAGGAAGTGTGAAAAGTATTATTCTCTGTTCAGAACCAAATATAATACTAAAGTCTCTTTAATCTATGCACTGAAACAAAATATATTAATACAGGAGAGCTCTGATATCAGCAATAGATTATTCTACCAAGAAGATGTTGGCCAGGGGATCCAAGCTCCCTCCCCCCCAAAAAGGTAATGTCTTCTTGCCTGTAAACTGAGAAACCTGCAAGAAGAGAGGCAATAAGGCCCTTATGTCAAAGACCTGATGTAAGCATGGGAAAGATGCATTGAGACCACACTTGCAAGTGTACAGTTGGTCTCTGGAATACCAGAAAGTGTTACCAAACGCCACTAAACCAATAAAGCAGACATAGGTCTCCTTGAGTCAAGCAAGACTCCTCCATCAGCACCAGCTACACCTCACCTGCCTGGAAATACTGTGCAGCAGTGGCAGCCATATGCCTGTATAACCCAAATCTAATTGGCTATTAGCTCTCTCCTTGGAGGAATAACCCTCGGCTGATGCCACAATCTTACATCCTCTAGTGGTTAGGAGATGTTATAAGCCACAGTAAGACCTTGTCACATTTAAAAGAAAAAATGTAATTCATGGATTAACATACCATCCAAACAATCTGTGTCTATACCAAAGTAACCTACCATAACAATTAGTACTGTTTAAATACCTATATATCTAATTGCTTGTGCTTCATTAGTAGGATTGAAAGGTTATTCCTGGACAAACTGTCAGCCCATGAAAGGAAACAGCCAGAATTGACCAAAGACCAAGACAACAGCTCCAGAGAAAGTAGACTGTTTTGCTTCTCATCCATCTGTGCCCCTTTTCTAAGCCTAGGAAACAATCTGCAGAAGAGGGGGCATGGTAGAATGTAAGGGCTGCAATTGGGGTGAATGGTGAAACTACAGCAATATAGCCTGGACCACTCATTTGATCGACTTGCTTGAACATACAGGCCACCCCTGCTGGATGGTCAACCCCATGGGTTGTGTGGGTTTGGGCACAACCGCTTGCAAATTGGTTTTACATGAAGGATGCTTGTACTCATAAATTATTACTCATTGTTAAAAAAAGGAAAAAAATAAAGAAGTAATAAAAAAGAAAGAATACATGTCTAAGAAACCAACCCTTCAGAAAATCCTCGAAGCAATCCAAAAACCAGAGGAAAGGAGCAACTATCCTTAAGCAATTAAAGAGAGAAAGCAACAAAAGCATAACAGAATAAATACAAACCTGGACCAAGAATGCAAACAAAAAATGAGGTTAAAGGAAGCAATGCACATCTCTCAATAATAACCTTAAACACCAATGTTCTAAACTCCCCAATCAAAAGTCAAAGACCGGTGGGCTGGAGAGATGGCCTAGCAGTTAAGAGCACCTACTGCTCTTGCAGAGTACCCAGGTTTGATCCCCTAATCTGACACCGTCTTCTGACCTCTGCAGCATTGCACAACATGGGTGCACCAACCTACATGCAGACAGTACACTCATACACATAAAAAATAAATAAAATTTTAAAAAGTCATAGACTGGGAAAATGGATTAGGAAACTGACTCCGTCTGTATGCTGTCTATAAGAAACCCATCTCGCCCTCAAGGATAGACACCACCTTAGAGTAAAAAGATGGAAAAAATTATTCCAAGCAAATGGTACCACAAAATAAGCCAGAGTGGCTATTCTAATATCAGAGAAAATAGATCTCTAAGTAAAATTAATCAGAAGAGACAAAAAGGGCCATTACATCCTTGTCAAAGGAACAAAGAATAATGAAGACTTCACAATCCTAAATATCTATGCACCAAACTCTGGTGCACCTAACTTTATAAACACTATCCTGCAGGAACTCAAGACACAGAATAATCCTAATATTTGAATAGTGGGAGATTTCAACATCCCACTGAGACCCTTGGATAGGTCAACAGGACAAAATTAAACAGAGACAGCAGAACTGAACAATACAATTCACCAAATGGACCTCTCAGACATCTACAGAATATTCCTCCTAAACACCAGAGAATATACTTTCTAATCAGCACCTCAAGGAACTTTCTCCAAAATGGACCATGTACTGGGACACAAAACAAACATCCACAAATACAAAAGGATAGAAATTATCCCATGCATTTTATCAGACCACAGTGGAATAAAGCTCAATATGAACACCAGAATAAGCCCAACTAGCTACAAGAACACATGGAGACTAAACAACAACAGTCTGAATAATGAATGGGTCAGGGAGGAAATAAAGAGTGAAATAAAAGTATTCATGGAACTGAACGTAAAAGACAATACAACACAACCAAACTTGTGGGATATTTTAAAAGCAGTCTGGAGAGGGAAATTTATAGCCCTAAGTGCCCACATCAAAAACAACAACAACAACAACAAAAAAGAAACAGAAAGGGAACTAATAAAGGATCTAACACTGCAGCTACAAACACTTGAGAGACAACAGCAAAGGAATGCTAAACCCACAGACAGGAGGAAATAACAAAAATCAGAGAAGAAATTAAAGAAATAGAAACAAAGAAAACAATACATAAACTCAACGAATCCAAAAGCTAGTTCTTTGAAAAGATAAACAATATAGACAGAATTCTAGCCCAGTTAACCAAAAGGCAGAGAGAGCAACTCCAAATCAATAGTGTTCATGATGAAAGAGGAAACATCACAACAGACAAAGAAAAAATCCAATTATGCGGGAATACTTCAAAATCTATACTCCACTAAATTTGAAAACCCAAGAGAAATGGATGAATATCTGAAATCCTGGAAACCAACAAAGCTTAACCAAGAAGAGATTAACAGTTTAAACAGACCAATAATATTTGAGGAAATTGAAGATGTAATTAAAAACCTTCCAAGTGAAAAAAAGCCCAAGTCCAGATGGTTTCACATCAGAGTTCTATAAAACATTTTAAGAGGTCCTACAACCATTGCTACTCAAACTGTTCAGGATACAGAGGGAATTCTCCCCAAACTCCTATGAAGCCAGCATCACGACAATACCAAAACCAGGCAAAGATATAAGCAAAAAAGAAAGCTATAGACCCATCTCATTAATGAACATAGATGCAAAAATTCTCAACAAAATACTTGCAAATCGCATACAGACATCAAAAAGATCATCCATCATGATCAAGTTGGATTCATACCTGAGATGCAGGGATAGTTCAACATACTTAAATCAATAAATATCATAAAACACATAAATGGTCTGAAAGACAAAAACCATATGATCATCTCAATTGATCCAGAAAAGGCCTTTGACAAGATCCAACATCCTTTCATGTTTAAAGTCCTAGAGGGAATAGGACTGAAGGGACCATTCCTCAACATTATCAAAGCCATATATAGCAAACCCACTGCCAACATCATCCTAAATGGAGAAAAATTGGAACCTTTTCCTTTAAAGGCAGGAACCCGGCAAGGCTGCCCCTTATCGCCACTCCTCTTCAAGTGCTTGAAACACTTGATCAGACAATAAGACAAGAGGAGGAAATTAAAGGAGTACTAATCAGAAAAGAAGAAGTTAAGCTATCCATTTTTGCAGATGATATGATAGTTTACCTAAGGGATGCTAAAAACTCCACCAGAAAACTTCTAGAAATGATTAAGAGTTTTAGTAAAGTGGCAGGTTACAAAATTAACATAGAAAAATCATTTGCCTTTCTTTACACCAACAATAAACAACTGGAGAAGGAATATAAGAAGTTATTCCCATTCCTAATAGCCTCAGAAATAATAAAAAGCCAGGGAACACACCTAGCCAAAGATACCAAAGACCTCTACAAAAAATTTCTGAATCACTGAAGGAGATTGAAGATGACATCAAAAGATGGAAAGACCTCCCATGCTCATGGATTGGGAAAATTAATATAGTAAAAATGTCAATTTTACCCAAATTGATATACGGATTCAATGCAATCCCAATGAAAACCCCCGTGAGCTTCTTCACAGACTTGGAAAAATAAATCTGTAAATTTATATGGAAAAACAAAAGATCCAGAGTAGCTAAAGTAACCCTGAATGAAAAATGCAATACAAAGGGGATTTCTCTAACATACTTCAAACTATATTATATGGCCATAGTCATAAAGACAGTCTGGTACTGACACAAAAACAGACCTGTTGACCAATGGAACAAAATTGAAGATCCAAACTTGAGCTCATCATACAATTTCAGCCACACCTCATATTTGACAAAGGGGCCAAAAAAAAAAAGAAACCCTCAATGGAGGAAGGATAGCAACCTCACCAAATGGTGTTGGCAAAATTGGATCACCATTTGTAGAAGAACAAAATTAAACCCCTATTTCTTACCCTGTACAAAACTCAACTCCAAGTGGATCAAAGTTCTCAACATGAAACCTGAAACCCTGAAAGTGATAGAAGAAAAATTTGCAACAACCTACAAGACATAGGTGTAGGAAAAGACTTTCTAAATCAGACATCAGCTGCACAGGAAATATGGTCAACAGTCAACAAATGGGACCTCATCAAACTCAAAAGCTTCTGTACAGCAAAGGAAACAATCAAGGAAGTTAAGAGAAAACCCAAAGAGTGGGAGGAAATCTTCACCAGTCTTACCTCTGACAGAGCATTAATGTCAAGAATATATAAACTACTCAAAAAACAAAGAAGAAAATAAATGACCTACTCAAAAGATGAAGTAAAGAGCTAAACAGAGTCTTCACTAGTGAGGAATTAAAGATGGCTGAAAAAATCTTAAAATGTGTTCAACATCATTAATAATTAAGGGAATGCAAATTAGAACCACTCTCAGATATAATCTCACTCAGATACAACTGGCTAAGATCAAGAAAACAAAAGACACCAAATGGAGAGGTTGTGGGGCAAGAGGAACACACATCCACTGCTGGTGGGAATGTAAACTTGTACAACCATTATGCAAATCAGTGTGGAGAACCCTCAAAAGACTCAAATGAGCCTACCATCTGAGCCAGTCATACCACTACTGGATTTATACCCTGTATTAGT
Source organism: Rhizomys pruinosus (assembly GCA_009823505.1). NCBI lineage: Eukaryota > Metazoa > Chordata > Mammalia > Rodentia > Spalacidae > Rhizomys > Rhizomys pruinosus. The sequence continues at coordinate 1,446,141 of VZQC01012420.1, read as the reverse complement.
CACTTTTCTGTTGCTGTGATAAAACCACCATGAGCAAGGGAACTTATAAAAGGAAGAGATTATTTGAGCTTAGTATTGATGGTCCCAGGGAATCAGAGTCCATTGTGGCAGGAAGCATGGTGGCTGGGGTTGGAGCAGCAAGCTGAGGGTCACATCTCAAAATGAGCACAGGAAGCAGAGAGAGACTGGAGACTGCAAGGCTTGTTAAACTCACTAAGCCTGCTCCCAATGACATACCTCCTCCAGCATGGCCACACCTTCTAAGACCTCCAAGAACAATGCCACCAACTGGAGACCAAATGTCTGAATACTTAAAGCCTATGGGGGACACTATCATTCAAACCACCACATACCCAAAGACTCATCCTACCACAAATCCTACTCATCCTACATGCACATCCCTGTTTATTGCAGCTCTCTTCACAATAGTGAAGACCTGGAACCAACTCAAATGCCCCTCAATATTATACAGATCTACAGTGAAAAAGAGCAAATGGGATAGAAAGAAATGCAGAATGTACAGTTTTGATTGGAAAAGTGCAGAAGGGAGATTAATGTTGGAGTCAAGGCATGTGAAGTAGAAGCTCCCTTTGATAAGGAGATTAAAGTGATTAAGGAGAGGCCTAGATATTTACAAGTAAACAATAGAAACAGGACCTTCAGGGCAAGACCACACCCAGCCGAACCTCCAGCTTTTGAAAGGAAAATACTGAATAGGTTCTCTGCTCCAACAAGTCTACAGCAGAGAAAAGTTGCAAATATGGTTGAAATAGGCCAGAGTCCATCCCAACCTTGCAGCCAAACTCTGCAGTTTCATTCAAATGGTGCTGACTTTAGAGGCATGAAGGATGCAAGAGTGAAGGGGTTATCAGTTCTTCATCCACAGTTTCAGAGAGACGCTGATGCCGGGCAGAGTGGAGCAGGGGTGTTCCTGCATACTGAAGGCCCGATAGGCCATTGCATGAAGCTGTGAATGTGAAGCCTGGTTAGCAGCAGAGACCCCAGGAAGACATTCGAGATGCCAGATCTGTGAGATATTTGCCAAGGAGAGCTGCATACAGGGAGTGGTACCAGCCTAAGGAAGAGATGTATGCTGCACACAAAGCTGAAAGAGCTGAGCCATCTAAGCCCTTTGGAATTAAAGTTCCAGATGTTGCACATGGAGCTACTGGACTTGGTGTTTGCCCTGCTGGTTTCCAGTCTTGTTTTGGTCCAGTATTTCCTCACTATAATTCTATTCCTCCCTTTTGGAATGGGAATGTGTATTTGGTTCCACTGTATGTTGGGAATATATAATTTTTCTTTTGATTTTATAGGATCTTACAGTTAAGAGATTGACCTGGGTCTCAGAAGAGACTTTGGACTGCAGACTTTTGAATAGAATTGAGACTGATAAAGACTATGAGGACTTTCAAGGTTGGACTAAATGCATTTTGCATTTTATTGGGTCATGAGCCTTTGGGGACCAGGGAGTGGAATGTGGTGGTTTGAATGAGACTGTCCCCCATAGGCTTCAAGTATTCAGACATTTTGTCCCCAGTTGGTGGCACTGTTTTGGGAGATCTTGGAAGGTGAGGCCATGCTGGAGGAAGTACATCACTGGGGGTGGGCTTAGTGAGTTTAACAAGCCTTCCAGGCTCCAACTGCTCTCTCTCTCTTGATTTCCTGTGCTCATTGGAAGATGTGAACCTCAGCTTTCTACTCCAGCCCCAGCCACCATGCCTCCCCACCATACCATTAATTCTCTGGAACCATCAATTGTAAGCTCAAATAAACTCTTCCTTTTCTAAGTTCCCTTGGTCATGGTGGTTTTATCACAGCAACAGAAAAGTGACTAATACACCCACCTCTTTGAATCTCTACATTCAGCCCTGTGTTTGCCTTTATTCTGTCCTGACTCTTCCTCCCAAGATCAGAACACCTCATTGTTAGCTTACAATGGGCAGTTTTAGTCATTGCACTGAAAAGGTCACTATAAACATCCCCCCATCCCACTCTGAGTAATACATCCTGGCATCAGTCTCAGGACACTGCTGTTTGGGATTTTTCTCCTTCCACACTAGTCTTCACAGATGTACTGAAAAGCTTAACTCCTAGAGTGACTCATCTAATCTCACAATTTTAAAAATAGTGCATTTTCTAAGCTTGCCATATGTCTAATCTGAATATACCGTGTGAGTTGTCTATAGCTATAACACAGAGATAACTTGAATAGAGGAAGGAGTTACTTTTATGAAGGCTAAGGAATTTAAAATTTCAGTCCATAAACCTTTGTCTCTGTGGGTTTTTTTTTTTCTGCTGCAAGGTGCAGCATCATGGTGGCAACATATGGTGAAGCCAAGTTGCTTATCTCATAATTACCATGAAGCAAAGATGAAGAATCTGTTTTCCCAGTATTCCTTTCAAAGAATTTCTCTTTCCCTTCAGGAAGCTAACTTGCCTTTCTGCTAAGCCAACCTCACAAGGATTGTACTACCAATTCTCAATAGCATTGGGGACCAAGCCTTCAATACATGAGCCCTTGGGGGACAGTGAACACCCAAGCCATAATTTATACCCATTGTATTTCCCATTTCCATATAAGTGTCCCACTGGTATCTTAAAATAGATCTCAAGCTGTATATATTCTTTACCCATTCTGGTTGTTTTCCATTTCAAAGACTTGAAGGCAGAGAGATTAAGCACAACCATTCAGCCCTGAAGGGAAAAAACTGGTTATCTGCAACAATGCAGTGTAGCTTGGTGGCCTTAAAACTTCCAAAGGTCCAAACACTAGAAGAGAAGAAATGAATTTAAGAATTCAAGTAAATTGTCATAAGTAATGGGTCCATGTTTTAATCTGCAGGGTACAATTAAAAGACATATATGTAATAAAGAATCATTAACAAATCAAGCTGGAAACAATATCACCAATATTATAATGTGGTAAGCAAAAGACCCAATATGTTACTAAGTCCTTCAAGTGTAGTATAATTAAATACTTTAATCGGAAGAAATCTACAGCTTATGTTCTGCTTTCTGAATTATGTTTTTTTTTTTTTTTTGTATTTTTGAGACAGGGTCTCCCTTTAATCCCAGCTGGCCTGGAGCTCACTCTGTAGACGAGGCTGGCCTTGAACTCACACAGATTTGCCTGCTTCTGCCTCCCAAGTGCTAGAATTAAAGGCATGCGCCACCATGCCTGGCCTGAATTATGTTTTAAGTACTAAACAAAATGTGAAAAGAAACTGAAATATATATATATATATATATATATATATATATATTATATATATATAATATATATATTAACTGAAATATATATATATTATATATATATATATATATATATATATATCCATAAGAAAGCTGATCTTCCAAAACTACTATATACAAAATTGTTTTTAAGGTAGGAACTGTTCAAATGACAACACAGGGAATTATTACATACATTAAAAAAACACAATCCCCAATCAACTTCATTATTTTTGAATAGTAAATTCTTATCAATGGACATTTCAAATTACTCTTCCAAAAATAAACTAAAAACAATGATTTTAAAATCCCATGTAGACATCTCACAGGCATGTAGAGATTTTTGTGCTCCAGATGATGTGCTTAATAAATAATTCTTCTGTGAGCAACCATCAGCCTAATACTTAGTGAAAATTATTTCCAAATTTTGTTTAATGCTGATTTATTTACTGGTTTGGGGATACTTTTGTTTTATGTTATGTGTTTTCCATGTTAATTTAGTGATATTGTTTGTTTTCTTTTTTCCCCTGTTGTTGGTGATTATTTATGTGGAAGATTTGGGACATCTCTTTCATTTGCTCTATATAGCTGTCATTTTATGCTGACTCTAGATCTACTATCTCAGTTCTGATTAGAACTCATTTTCCACCTTGACTTCAGAAGATGTATTTTTTTTACAAATCCTCATCTCATTTCCCATGTTGATTAAAATTTAAATGCCTTTAATAAACAACGCTAGAAATGCCTTAGAAATTTGACTTAGGAATACTGCATGCTTTCCTACTTAACCAAACATGGTAGAAAAATTATCCAAAAACATAGTTGAAAAATTTTCTAATTTAGAAGTTATGGGGAATAGCTGACCAATAAATTCCAATGGTATGTTTTAATAAGAAAGTTTTAATGGCTCAGTGTTAAATGTTACTGCTTTATATATTTTTCTGTTCCTTTTCTCCATTTGACATCAGTAAATATTTTCTTTAATACTGACATTTTGTTAATTTAATTTGTTCTTGGCCACTTTCATAAAGATATATGTTCATTCTGGTTACTCTCAATCTCCCTCTAAGTTTTACACATGAAACTGATTTAGCTATTGTCATGACCATGGACTAGCATAGGCTAAGTCCAAAAGAATCCAGGACACGAATATTATAATGCAATCTAATTTTTATTAATTTCCACACAGGTTAATTCTATAGTTCTAATTCTGTCCTGTCCTAGCCTATCTCCCCAAGGCTGCTCACCTACATGGCATTCTCTTGGCCTCTTGGAAGCAAAGGAGGGAGTCCACCCTAGGGAGTGCCAAGAAGATGGTTGATTGGCTGAAGCAGATCTCTCTTGGCCTGGGGGCTGTGGCAGCTCAGGCAGGCTGGTCCAGGCAACAGCAGTGGCCAGCAGGGACAGCATGAACTTCTGGTGAACTGAGTGTTAGGGAAGCAGCATGAGTGTTCTCAGCTAAGTACTTCACAGTGGTTCCCCGAGGGGGAGTGATAGCAAAGTCATTCTATACTTCCCACCTCAAATAGGCCACAGCTGGGTGTGTGGGGTGCACTGTGTCTCAGATGCTAATCTTAGGCTTGTGCCTAGGGTCCCCTCTGCATAGCAGGTGGTTATCTTTCCTGTCTGGGGTCATGCATTGGTCAAGGTGGGGGACCCAGGACTGGTTATCAGATCCTTGTGTCCATGCCACCTCTGGCCACCTAATCAATTGAGTATGGTCAGGCTTTTGAGCTCAAAGCCTGTGGCTAGCCTAGTGCTGAGTGCTTATCTCTAAAGCAACCCTAAACTGGAGCAGGCCTCTTGCTGAGCTAAGTTTAACATTGGCTAATTTCTTTAAGGTTACAACATTTCACATATTATCTATTATTAGTTTATCCTAACTACTTCTAATTCACACAACTTCTACATGCTAACTATGCTCTTAACAGCTATAAATTGATAAAGTATAACATAACAAATTGACTTGGTATATATTAACAGTAGAGGAGACCATTAATAGTAATGAACACAGTAAGTCTGACATTAACTAACTCTATACCCAGAATCCCCAAGATGTCCCGCATGTACCACCTTGATGATTGAGTCAGACACTGGCTGTTTACAAAAACATGGTCCCAAAGTATAAATACTGCTTTTACTAAGAAATATGAAGACCATAGATGTGTGTCAGTTGGTAAAGTGCTAGCCTAGCATGAATAAGATTTGGGTTCAATCTGCAGAATCATGTATTCCAGGAAGGGTGGCTCATGGTTTTAACCCAGAAGTTCAAGGTTAGAAATTCAAGGTCATCCTCAGCTACCATGGCATATTCAAAGGCAGCCTAGGATATATGAGGCCCTGTCACACATATAAAATAGAAATATTAAGTATATGACATAATAATTTAAAAAATTCATTGATACACAGAAAATTCTTGCCTATAAAAATGTGTATGTGTGTGTGTTTAAGATGTCTTGAGATACTCTCCATGCCCCACAACCCAGGTTGGTCTGGGCTGTGCAGGCCTTTGTTGGGTGCCACACCTCAACAGGTGCCACCTAATGCTAGGACCATAGAGAGGAACTGCATGCATGGCTAGAAGGTCAGCCAGGGGCCCACACTCTCCATGCCCAGCTGCCCAGATGAGGATAAACTGCTGATGCTGTGTTTTAATGCTGTTGGGAGGATCTAGCAGTGTCAGTGATTGGAGGCTGCACAGCCAAAACTGAAGAAGAAACCAACAGGAAGCAAACTGATGACCAACCAGTCATCCATAGTAACATCTGAGATTTGCAACAGATGGCAAACAAATAAACAAAGGGGGAAACAACAACAACAAAATACACAAGCCAAAAACACAACAGAAAAACAACAATATGGGAAAAGCTCAAAATAAATCCCCAACAAACCCAACCAATCCTGTAGAAGATCTCAACAAGAAGATCTCCCTGGAAGGGAAATAAGATACCGACCTTAGAAGAACAATTGTAGACATATTAAAAGACTATAAAGATCAAATCAGAGAACTAAAGGGAGAGAATGAAAAAACTCATGAATGAACTAGAAGGAAAGAATGATAAACTCCAGAAAGAACTAAAAAGAGAGATTGATAAACTCAGAAAAGAACTAGAGGAAGAGAAATACAAACTCCCTAAAGAACTAGAGGAAGAGAAACACAAACTCCAAAAAGAACTAGAGGGAGAGAATGACAAACGCCAGAAGGAAGTGGAAACATTGAGAAGATCTTAGGCTAAAAGGATAAAAGAAACTGACCAGCAAAGCAAGGAGCTACAAGAAAGAATGAAAAGCTCCAAAAGGAAGTGGAAATCCTTAAGAAATTGCAGGATGAAATAAAAAAAGGAAATTGAACATTTATCCAATCAGCAGGAAAGGACAGGAAAAAGCCTCAGAAGCAGAATGGAAGAAGCATAAAAAAGAATATCAGACCTACAGGATAACACAGCACAGCTAGAAACCTCAAGTAAAGATTATGAAAAATTTAAAAAACACAAGAGTGGAACAACCAGGAAATGTGGGACACTATGAAAAGACCAAACCTTCCCATCATAAGGATAGAGGAAGGAGAAGAATCCCAAGAGAATGGTATTGATCAGATCTTTAACAAAATAATAGAAGAAAACTTCCCCAAACTGAAAAAAGACAAACCCATAGAAATACAAGAAGCACATAGAACACCAAATAGACAAGACCAGAAAAGAAATTCCCCAGGTCATATCATAGTTAAAACACTAGATGCTCAAAACAAGGACAAGATACTGAAAGCCACAAGAGAAAAACAACAAGTTACATATAAGGGGAAACCCACCAGAATCACACCTGAATTCTCAGTGGAAACCATGAAAGCCAGAAGAACATGGACCAAAGTATTCCCAGTACTAAATGACTTTAGATGCCAACCCAGATTATTATACCCAGCAAAAATGTCAATCATAGTTGAAGGAGAAAGAAAAATCTTCCATGATATAAACAAAATGAAAGAACACATGTCAAAAAACCCAACACTTCAGAAAATACTCAAAGCAAGTCAAAGATCAAAGGAAAGGAGCAACTATCCTTAAGCAACCCAAGAGAGAAATTATGAAAAGCATTACAGAGTAAATAAATACCTAGACCAAGAATGCAAACAAAAAACAAGTTGAAAGGAAATAAGACACATATCTCAATAATAACCTTAAATATTAATAGTCTAAACTCCCCAATCAAAAGACATAGACTGGGAGAATGGATTAGGAAACAGTATCCATCTATATGTTGCCTCCAAGAACAGACAACACCTTAGAGTAAAAGGATGGAAAATAATATTCTAAGAAAATGGTACCAAAAAGCAAGCAGGAGTGGCTATTCTAATATCAGACAAAATCGACCTCAGAGTAAAATTAATCAGAAAAGACGAAGAGGGCCATTATATCCTTATCAATGGAACAATTAACCAAGAAGATTTCACAATCTTAAATATTTATGCACCAAACTCTGGTGCACCGAACTTTATAAACACAATCCTTCAGGACCTCAAGACACAGATTAATCCCAGTATGCTAACAGTGTGGGACTCCAATACCCCACTGAGCCACCTGGATAGGTCAACTGGACAAAAAATAAACAGAGAGACATCAGAACTGAACAATACAATACACCAAATGGACCTCACAGATATCTATGGAATATTTCATCCAAACACCAGAGAGTATACTTTCTACTCAGCACCCCATGGAACGTTCTCCAAAATTGGCCACATACTGGGACACAAAAGAAACCTCAATAAATACAAAGGCATTGAAATTATTCCATGCATTCTATCATGCCACAGTGCAATAAAGCTCAATATAACACCAGAGTAAGCCCTACTAACTATAAGAACACATGGAGACTAAACAATGAGTGGGTCAGAGAACAGATAAAGAATGAAATAAAAACATTCCTGGAACCAAACGAAAATGACAATACAACACAACAAAACCTGTGGGATACATTAAAGTCAGTCCTAAGAAGGAAATTTATAGCCCTAAGTGCCCACATTATAAAAACAGAAAGAGAACAAATAAACTATCTAACACTGCAGCTAAAAACACTTGAAAGACAACAACAAATGAACTCTAAACCCAACAGACAGGAAGAAATAACAAAAATCAGAGCAGAAATCAATGAAATAGAAACAAAGAAAACAATACAAAAAAATCAATAATCCAAAAGCTGGTCCTTTGGAAAGATAAACAAAATAGACAGACCTCTAGCCCAGTTAACCAAAAGAAAGAAAGAGCAACTCCAAATCAATAGCATTTGCGATGAAAGGAGAAACATCACAACAGATAAAAGATCCAGACAATCATACAAGAATACTTCAAAAACCTATTCTTTATTAAATGTGAAAACCTAAGAGAAATGGATGAATATCTGAAATCCTGGGATTCTCCAAAGCTTAACCAAGAAGAGATTGACAGCTTAAACAGACCCATAACACTTGAGGAAATTGAAGATGTAATAAAAAGCCTCCCAACTAAAAAAAGCCCAGGCCCAGATAGTTTCAAAGCAGAATTCAATAAAACATTTAAAGAGGTCTTACACCCATTACTACTCAAACTTTTCAGAAGGATACAGAGGGAAGTGTCCCAAATTCCTTCTATGAAGCCAGCATCACTCAAATACCAAAACCAGGCAAAGACACAAAGAAAGTAAACTATAGACCCATATCATTGACGAACACAGATGCAAAAATTCTCAACAAAATACTTGCAAATCACATACAGACGCACATCAAAATGATCATCCATCATGACCAGGTTGGATTCATACCAGAGATGCAGAAATGGTTCAACACATGTAAATCAATAAATATCATAAAACACATAAATGAGCATAAAGACAAAAACCAAACAATCATCTCGATTGATGTAGAAAAAGCTTTTGACAAAATCCAGCATCCTTCACACTTAAAGTCTTAGAGGGAATTGGACTGGAGGGATCATTCCTCAATGTAATCAAAGGCATATACAAGAAAGCCACAGCCAACATCATATTAAATGGAGAAAAGTTGGAAGCATTCCCCTTAAAGGCAGGAACATGCCAAGGCTGTCCACTATCACCACTCCTCTTCAATATAGTGTTTGAAATGCTTGCTAGGGCAATAAGGCAAGAAAGCAAAATTAAATGAGTACTAATTGGAAAAGAGGAAGTAAATCTATCCATTTTTGCAGATGATATGATAGTTTTCCTAAGGGATGCTAAAAACTCCACCAAAAAACTCTTAGAAATGATCAAAAGTTTCAGTAAAGTGATAGGATACAAAATAAACCTAGAAAAATCAGTAGCCTTCCTTTACACCAACAATAAGCAACTTGAGAAGGAATATAAGGAGACCTTCCTAGACACAATAGCCTCAAAAAAATAAAATACCTAGGAATAAACCTAACAAAGACACCAAAGAGCTCTACAACAAAAATTTTAAAACCCTGAAGGAGATTGAAAGTGACATCAAAAGATGGAAAGACCTCCCATGCTCATGGATTGGAAAAATTAATATTAAAAATGTCCATTCTACCCAAATTAATATACAGATTAAATGCAATCCCAATCAAAATCCCCATGAGCTTTTTCACAGACTTAGAAAAAAAAACCCTAAATTAATATGGGAAAACAAAAGACCTTGAATAGCTAAAGCAACCCTGAGTGAAAAGTGCAATACTGGGGGGATTACATTACCAGACTTTAAGCTATATACAGGGCTATAGTCATAAAGATAGCATGGTATTTGCAAAAAATCAGAACCATTGACCAATGGAACAAAATTGAAGATCCAAATTTGAGCTCATATAACTTCAGCCACCTCATATTTGACAAAGGGGGAAAAAAAGTTCACTGGAGGAAAGATAGCATCTTTAGAAAATGGTGTTGGCAAAACTGGATCACCATTTGTAGAAGAACAAAGTTAAACCCCTACCTCTCACCCTGTACAAAAGTAAACTCCAGGTGGATCAAAGATCTCAACCTAAAACCTGAAACCCTGAAGGTGATAGAAGGAAAAGTTGGCAGCAACCTACAAGACATAGGTGTAGGAAAAGACTTTCTAAATCAAACAGTAGCTGCACAGGAAATAAAGACAACAACTGACAAGTGGGACCTCATCAAACTCAAAAGCTTTTGTACAGCTAAAGAAAGAATCAAGGAAGTGAAGAGAAAAAAACACAGAGTGGGAGGGAACCTTCATCATTGATACATCAGACAAAGCATTAGCATCAAGAATATATAAGCTACTTAAAAAACAAAGAAGAAAACAAATGACCTACTCAAAAGATGGAGTAAAGAGCTGAACAGAGACTTCACCATTAAGGAAGTAAAGATGGCTGAGAAACATCTTAAAAAGTGTTCAACATCATTAATAATTAAGGAAATGCAAATTACAACCACACTAAGGTATCATCTCACTCCAATAAGACTAGCCAAGTTCAAGAAAACAAAAGACACCAAATGCTGGAAAGGTTGTGCGGAAAGGGGAACACTTATCCATTGCTGGTGGGAATGTAAACTGGTACAACCACCGTGAAAAGCAGTGTGGAGAACCCCTAAAAAACTCAAAATGAGGGGCTGGAGAGATGGCCTAGTGGTTAAGAGCGCTGACCGCTCTTACAGAGGACTCGGGTTCGATTCCCAGCACCCACATGGCGGCCGAAAACCGTCTGACACTCCAATTCCAGGAGAACTCCAGTTCCAGGGGAATCCGACACCCTCTTCTGACCTCGCGGCATTGCACGACACGGGTGCACAAACCTGCTTGCAGACAGTACATTCATACACATTCAGAAATAAATAAAATTAAAAAAAAAAACAACTCAAAATGAGCCTACCACCTGACCCAGCCATACCACTCCTGGGTATATAGCCACAAGACGCATTCTACTACAAAGATACATGCACAGTTATGTTTATTGCAGCTCTCTTCACAATAGCAAAGGGATGGAACCAACCCAAATGCCCCTCAACTGATGACTGGATAACAAAAATGTGGTACATCTACACAATGGAGTTCTATTCAGCAGTAAAGAAAGATGACATCATGAGCTTTGCTGGTAAATGGATGGAACTCGAAGCAATTATACTAAGTGAAGTAACACAGTCCCAGAAAAAAATAAGGTGAATAGTTTCCCTCATTTGTGGTTGCTAACACCAAATCCCCAGTTGGCATACAAACTGAGGAACTTTATTATTATATTTCATTGTATCCGAAAGTGACTGTGCTATTACAATGTGAATCTCTTAATGGGCTCTAGAATTGTCCCACCTCTTATTCTCACACATTTTAATTACCATATATAAATGGAGGATATTTAGTCATATTCTAAAAAAAGAATGTAAAATTACATGACTTTATAGCTGCATGCAAATTTACTGTTAAAATGTGAATCACTAAATGTGTTTAGGAATCAACCTATAGTTTATTTTCAGAATTTTTTAATTTTGACTTATGTGTGGAGTGTATATATGCATATTTTGGAATAATATAAAATAAAAAAGAAAAAAAAACTAAAAAAAAAGAAAAGAAAGAACTCCATTTATGTTTCGGAGTAATATAAGTCAGATATGAAGTTAGAGAAGGCATTTGTAGAGCCATCACACTCTACAGATAGAAAATATTAAACAGTTCCAATCTTAAAAAAAAGATGAGTTGAGTTTTCCTTTTCAATTTTTATACTTATTTATTTTTATTTCATGTGTATGAGTGTCCCGCCTGCATATATTTAAGTGCACTCATGTCATGCAAAGCCCATGGAAGCCAGAAGCCTAGAATCCCCTGGCTTTGGAGTTATAGATGGTTGATAGCCACCATGTAGGTCCTCTGGAAGAGCAGCCAGTGCTCTTAACCACTGAGCCATCTCTCTAGCCTCAGCTTGAATTTTTTAAAACTATTCCTTTAGAGTCAAGGCAAAGATAGAACTTTGGGGGTGTAAAATGATTAATTCTATATCAGATAATTAAGCCTTCTCCTTGATTCAATTGTCCTTTCATTTACTCTGTAACTCAGGTGACTACTATTTTTTTTTATTGTGTATTTATATAGCTTATGTTGAGATTGCAATGTGTTTCATAATTTTATCTAAATTTCTAACTATCTGAAGATAAAAATTTGGCCATTATTCATACATAATGCAAGTAGCTTGCCATCACTCAAGAGATTTGATTGAAACTTTCCTAATCCAGTGTCCAAGTAAATAGACCCTCTCTTTTAATAAATTTTTATTTTAAACATTCGCAGATATTTACTCAGTTATTTCAAAGGAGTGTAAATACTGCTAAAAGACAATTTGAAATATTTCTCCTTTAATGAGACAAATATCCTTATTAATATCTTTGGAAAGAAAATGCCTTGTGACTGAGTATAAAAGGAATTCCTTTTTATTTACATGACCAGTTTCATAGCACTGGAGCATTGTTGTGGAAAACCTGAGATCCCTTTAGGGAGGGATGGATTAACTGGAAAGATAGTGGGGTAACTTTCTGGGGTGGATGGCAATGTTCTGTAGCTGGATCAAAGATTGTACTCCATGCTGTGCAGTTTATCATAATTAAAGGTATATATGTAATTAAGATATGTTTACTTCATTTAATGCAAATTACATTTTTTAAAATGTCATGCTACCAAGCACCTGGGAGGCAGAGACAGATGGACTTTTTGTGAGTTCAAGGCTGGTCTGGTCCACAGAGTGAGTTCCAGGACAGCTGGGGCCACAGGGAGACACTGCCTTGAAAAGACCAAAAAAAAAAAAAAAAAAAAAAGTCATGCTGAAATTTGGGTGGGGGGGACTTGTTGAGACATTTGCAATATTCCTTAAGTAAGAAATAAGAGTAATTCTTGTCTATTTAGTTGTGAACCTGAGCCTTTTAGGGCCGAGCTATCACTATATGGAAACCTGCTGCTTTAGAAATTTCTATAGACATTACGAAAGGAGATTGAAAGGAGTTACCTTATTAACAAGGGGATATTTATTTCTTTTACGAGACACAATAGGTTGGTAAAGTAAAAGCTCAAGGTTCAGACGGGACTCCCTCTTTTGAAGCTGTTGGCCAGGGGTTCCATAGACCCTTAAACAATATTGACCTTTACCCTTGCTTTGGGTGACCCACCAGAACTTGATGCTATTACCCTATTACTGAAGAAACTACAGATATGATCCGTAGAAAAAACAAGGATAATCAAGCTGGTACTGGTCTTAAAGCTTCGTCTCTACTCCATAGCTTTCATAGTGCTGGGCGTATTACATATGCTACTGGAACCAAAAAAATAATCATTAGTCTTATCCAATGGTGAATCATGAATGGTTCAAAAACAACTGGACTGACAAGATATAACCTCTGATGCAATAGTGGTACCAATGTTATGGTAGTAACCAATCATTTTCTAATTAGATTTAGGGCAGCTTCATAATACAAAGCCCATATCTAACAATAATATCCAATGTAGGAACAAATGGCTAGATGAACCACAGGTCATAGGAGAGAGACTCATACTATTATTATCCTGAACAGATATAATAGTAAAGGGACTCCTAAGGATTTATTGTTATACCTGAAGATGAATGTATCTGTCAACTTTTACTGGAGAAGATTTGAATGTAGCAGATGGTGATTAACACAGATACCTACAACTGGCCATTATGCAGAGAATAAGAGACTGAAGTTGTTATCCCTGAATTGAACACCTCTTCCAAAGTTCTGCCTCTCAAGTTTCATAAATCATTGCACAAGACATAAATGAAAGATTATAAGAATCAGAGTTGGTGGATTACTACAAAGAAACTGTTTCCCAGACAGCTGGGCAGTTACTCATATGAACTCACAGCAATGGTAACTGCAGGCCCAAGACCCACATAAGTCCAAGGTAAACAAAATCCCAGAATAGACATGGGAAGTGTGTGAGAACCCCCAAATTTCACCCTATAGGATATATCTATATCTATATCTATATCTATATATCTATATCTATATCTATCTATATATATATATATCAATCTATATATATATATATATATATATATATATATATATATATATATTCTGAGTGAGGTAGTAAAGGGGATGCAGGAGATAGGGAAGGGGAAGTGACCTAAGTATGATAAAAACATATTGTGTTAAATTTGCAAAACTTCAACAAAAAGGTGAGTTTATGGGTACAGATAAGGACAGAAGGAGAGACAGGATGGTGATTGAGCTAACAATGAAAAATGACGAAGGTTGCCTTTACGTACTGGACACTGGCATATTCACTGAAAGTTATCTTGAATTGACTGCATCTTCAAATGTTTGTATAATAATATTTTGGGAAGAACCATGTAAAATTAGGGAATACATGTAACTTATCTTTTATGTCAATAGATCTATTCGGTACTAAATTAAATTTAACTTTAAAATTGTCTATTCCTCTGTACTCACTGTTCATAATAGTGAAAGTTGTATCCTATGTATGTTTCTTTTAGAACTCAATTAAAATTGACTTGTCCACTGCTGGAAACTATATTAACAGGAACAAATTAGTGCTTGTTCTTTATGAATAAGTGTAATAACTTGCTGCTTTCATTTCTGTTTCCTTTTCTATGCGTTCCATTTAAAAGCTATTAACATTTCTGTTTCCTGGCAATATTGGTTTTATATTCATATTCAAATTACTGTATTACTGATATGCATATTTTTCCTCATAAATGTCAGATTCTCTTGTTTCTTATTTCTGTTTAAGGGTTTAATGGCTATACTTAGATGTTCAACATTTAACTTCAACATATTTTATTACAGTTTCTAAATTTAACATACATGTCCCGTTTTCAACAGTTTAATATTAAGTAGCAGAGAAAGGTCCAGAAAATGGTCAGATTCATCAAGATATTAGAAGGGTATATTAGAAATGGTATCTGCCTTTATTTTATAAAGTTTTATTTAATATTTAATATGTAGACTGATGAAGGCACACTTATGTTGACTGTATCATCAACTTTATATTGACTGCCCTAGGCTGAAGGCAAATCACTATTGGGTAATAGTCCCAGTTCTTGGGTTTGGGGTTGCAAACTCTTACCCAGACTGTGGTGGCAAACAACATAAGAATGTCATGTCTGGGTTCAGAGGTCAAAGCCCAGTCATGGCAGTTGAAGTTATGAGGTAGGAAAGTTCTAAAATGCAGCAGTGTCTTGTCAGTATATATCAATAAGGACAAGAGACTCCTTCCTCTGTATGTATAGATTTTTTTTTCCTGTACAGCTTGCAAAATTTCTATAGAATCATTTGTAAAATGTGCAATGAAAATATGTAAAATTAATACACAAATGATCCATAGTTTCAAACACAATTGCAAAGTGCTTTAATGTTCTCTTCATTAATGTTTTAAAAATGTATAATGAATTCTAACAACAGAACTGTAAAATAATTCATCAGGCTACTTGCTTCTATGTTTGCATAAGATAAAATATCAACAACTATACTCCATATTCTTTGACTTTTGGCATTCTTTTCTAAATCAGAGCTCCTTGAATTCAGCATTTATTGAGCTCCTAATGTATATTTGTTTACATGTTAGGTATGCATATTTTATATCATTTTAATTGGAGCTGAACTCTAATGCGAGGAAAAGTCAACACTTTGAAATTTAAAAGTCTACAAAGAAAACACATGGAAATAGTTAGGTCCTGGAATACCGACATGAGAATATAATTAACACAGTTGCATAACCTGCTAGCAGTCAGCTATATCTCATGAAAAGTGTAGCCAGAGAGTGCGGCTGCTAGCTCATTTCCATGAGGTATGAAACTCAGAGAAGCAAGCAGTCCATTTTGAGAACCAGGAGAGCAGCTTCTGATATATTTTATTTTTCCTCCAAAAGACCTAATTTCTTAAATAATAATGTAATGCTTTTTTGGAAAAACAACAATTTTAATTATACTAGCAGTAATTTTCTCATAGGGGAAAAGGCAAATCTTAATTAAATTTGAATAATTTATCCATAATATAATACAATATATCCCTGTCAAAAATCAAAAACACATTTTTTTCTTTCTTAAAAATGGAGGAATACAGTTCATGGAAAACAACAACAACAATAACAACAACAATAAAACCAGAATGGCTAACTCAACCATGAAATTTACTTACTGATTTTAAAACATGTCATGAAACTATAGTCAACAAAGGAATATTGGACTGGTGTACGGACAGACATAACACCAATGAGGAGTCAGTTGGTCAAGCTTTTGTAAACAAATATAACATTATTCCTAATGTATTTCACTTAGTGATCTAAGATTGAAAATTGCTTTCTTGCTGTTGTGCATATCAGAAGCAAAGCACCAGGCACAAGACTGAGGTATCTGTTACTTCTCCATTTGGAGTTCACAGTGAGTATCATCTCTAATGCATACTTAAATCTATTCAGCATGAAAAGTTGAGGAACGTTGCCAAGAAGTTCTTCACTGCACATCATGATTAGACTGGGTATTTGAGCACTTGGTTAGAAAACTTCTAATTGTATAACTTTTGGAAATTCACTGTAGCTCTATGCTGCCATTTCATCATTGGAAAAAATGTCAACTATAACTGTAATGACATAAATACCTCAAAGACATTGCAATATATGTTCAGTAATATTGCTTATTATTTTCTGTATTTTAAAAATACATGAACTACAAGGAACTGAGATGTGTCTACTGAGGAAATAAATGGATTTGTTATATCAAGTGGGGAAGAATAAATATTGAAGAGTGATGTGTTAATCTCAGTACTGGAATTTCTAATAATACAACCTAGAATAAATAAAGAAGTTGGCAATAATAGAAAACATGAACTTGAAATAGTTCACAGCAGAATATTTGTACTGAAAAGATTAGAAACCATAACAGCCTGTTGTTTGGACTATGGCCAAAGTCATGAAGATGCAGAGTCAGCTCCGAAGCTGCATTTAGGATGAGCCTGGACTTCTCAAGTGATAGCTACTTTTCCATGGTTTCTATCTTCTCGTGTAGATGTGGGAGAAGGAAGCCTGTTTGGCAGGAGATGAAAATCCCACAGATACATATCACCTACAAGGCATGAGATTCCCAGGATGTCCACTGAACGTGCATGGGGCCTCTCACAGAATCTCCAGAGATGGTGCTTGCCTACATTTCTCATTGTTGTGACAAAATACCTGAAAAAAGCAAACTCAAGAAAGAGGGCTTATTTCCACTCATGTTTAAAGGTTTGCACTTCCTCATAACAGGGTAGGCATGACAGAAGGTAGCTTTGTGTGGTGAGGCCATGCAGCTGGGTCTCCTCATCTCATATTGAACAGATATACCAACAGAGCAGGAAGCCAAGAGAGATGAGTACAAGGGGTCACCAGGTGTCTGCTTTCCCCTTTCAACAGTCTGAGCCTTCATTGGGCACAGAGTCTGCACAATGTTGCTATCTAGCTTGAGACTGGGTTTTCCCTCTCTGTATAATCTCTCTAGAAACATGCTCATGGGCTTGCCCAGATGTTTGTGTCCTAGGTTATTCTAAATCCAGTCGAGGTGACAGTGAAGGTTAACCATCACAGATGGGAACCAAGATCTGCTTCTTGATTCTTCCGTTGAGACCAAACAATTTCAATGGCTCAGCAGTTATGAGCACCGGGTGCTGTTGCAGAGGACTCGGGTTCAGTTGCCAGCACCCACATGGTGGCTAACAAATCTCTGTAACTCCAGTTCCAGGGGATCCAATGCCCTCTTCTGACTTCCATGTGCATTGTATGACATGTTCACTTACATATACACAAACAAATACACTCATACACATAAAATAAAAATAATAAATAAAATCCATTTTTAAAAGAGTGAAAATTTTCATTGAAGGTACTTTTTTTCCCATACATTAATGCTGTCTAGACAGGTTACTTGTATATTTCTATTTAATTAATTCTTCTTCCTGACATAATATAGTAGAGAACTATATATCTCACTGTCACTATTTAGAGGCTTTCACTGAATTTGTTTCTGGCTCTTTTTTTTCTGGTCTTTTTGAGACAAGGTCTCCCTTTAGTCCCAGATGGCCTGGAGCTGGCTATGTAGACAAGGCTGGCTTGAACTCACAGAGATCACCCTGCCTCTGCCTCCCAAGAGGTGGGATTAAAGGCATTCACCAAGACACCTGGGGGGTTCAGGCTCTACTTTAAAGAAACTTGAGGGAGATCTCCCAAGACTTCCTGAAGCACAGGTAGGTAGGTAGGAGCTGGGTGCTTCAGCAAGGTGGATTGTTGTTTGACTTAATCTAGTTAATCTAGCTGTCTTTGGCTTAATTGGCTTTTGTGGCTGTGGGGGTAGAGTTATCCTCCCAGCTGGTATAAAAGGTGGGGTTGTGTGAGTCTTGAGATCAGAGATCTCCCAAGACCTCCTGAAGCACAGGTACCCCCCACCCCAACTGGGATTATGAAGGCATCTGAAGGAGGCAAGCAAAGCAAGCCTTAAACACAGTGAAGAGGCATTTGGAACTCACATTGGAATACAGGCAAGGAGAAGCCCATATGCCAGGAACACGAAGAAGAGACAATATGGGAAAGGTGCTGGATAATCCCACACCAAGCTTTATCAACCCTGTGGAAGATTCCTACAGTGGGATCCCCCTGGGGATGGCCCAGGACACAGATATCAGAAGCACAATCTTGAACATACTAAAAGAAATGCAAGATTATAAAGAGCAAATCAAAGAATTAAGAAAAGAGAACTAAGAACTCTAGAAGGAAATGGAAACACTGAAAATATCCCATGTTGAAAAAGATAAGGAAAGATAAGTGAAGCAAAGAGCTACAGAAAGGGATTGAGAAGCTCAAAAAAGAAGTGGAAATACTAAAGAAATCAGAAGAGGAAATGAAAAAGGAAATCAAACACTCATCCAATCAAGACAAAAGGAATGGAAAAATCCTCAGAAACAGAATGGAGGAAGCAGAACAAAGAATATCAGACCTGGAAGATAACACAGAACAAATAAAAACCTCAAGTAAAGATTATGTTTCACAAAAGTGGAACAACCAGGAACTGTGGGACACTATGAAAAGATCAAACCTCCACATCATAGGAATAGAGGAAGGAGAAGAATCCCAAGAGAATGGTATTGATCAGATCTTCAACAGAATAAGAGATGAAAATTTCCCCAAACTAAAAAAAGACAAACCAATAAAAATAAAAGAAGCACATAGAACTCCTAACAGACAAGATCAGAAAAGAAACTCTCCATGCCACATCATAGTTAAAATGCTAGACACCCAAAACAAAGACAAAATCCTTAAAGCCACAAGAGAAAAACAACAAGTGACCTATAAGGGGAAACCTATCAGAATTACAAATGACTTTCCAGTGCAAACTATGAAAGCAAGAAGAATGTGGAGCAAAGCATTCCCAGTGTTAAGGGACAATAGATGCCAACCCAGGTTACTATACCCAACAAAAATGTCAATTATACTTGAAGGAGAGAGAAAAACCTTCCATGACATAAACAAGATGAAAGAATACATGTCTGGAAAACCAACCCTTCAGAGAATACTTGAAGCAATTCAAAGGACAGAAGAAAGGAGCAACCATCCCCAGGCACCTAGAAAGAGAAATCAATAAAAACATAACTGCAGAAGTAGAAACCTAAACCAAAACCGCAAATGGATAATAAGGCAAAAGGAAGCAACACTAACCTATCAGTCATAACCTTAAATATTAATGGACTAAATTCCCCAATCAAAAGACATAGACTGGGAGATTGGATTAGGAAACGGAACCCATTGATATACTGTCTATAAGAAACACATCTTACCTTCAAGGACAGGTACCACCTTAAAGTGAAAGGATGGAAAAAATATTCCAAGCAAATGGTACCAAAAAGAAAGCAGGTATTGCTATTTTAACATCAGACAAAATAGACTTCAAAGTCAAAGAAATCAGAAGACACAAAGAAGGCCATTACATTTTTTAAATTAATTTTATTTATTTCTGTATGTGTATGAACGCACTGTCTGCATGCAAGTTTGTGCACCCATGTCGTGCAATGCCGCGGAGGTCAGAAGAGGGTGTCGGATTCCCCTGGAACTGGAGTTCTCCTGGAATTGGAGTTTCAAACGGCTCTCGGCCGCCATGTGGGTGCTGGGGATCGAACCCGGGTCCTCTGCAAGAGCGTCGGCGTTCCTAACCGCTAGGCCATGTCTCCAGCCCCAGGCCATTACATTTTTATCAAAGGAACAATTCACCAAGAAGATTTCACAATTATGAATATATATGCACCAAACTCTGGTGCAACAAACTTTATAAAGACAATTCTCCAGGACCATAGGCACAGACTAACCCCAGTACACTCATAGTAGGGGACTTCAATACCCCACTGAGCCCTTTGGACAGGTCAACAGGACAAAGAATAAACAGAGGGACATCTGAACTGAACGAAATGATACACCAAATGGACATCACATACATCTACCAAATATTCCACCCTAATACCAGAGACTACACTTTCTACTCAGCACCCCACAGAACATTCTCCAAAATTTACCACATACTGGGACACAGAAGAAACCTCCACAAATACAAATGATTGAAATAATTTCATGCATTCTATCAGACCACAGTGCAATAAAGCTCAACATCAACACCAGGATAAGCCCTACTGCCTACAAGAACACATGGAGAATAAACAACACACTCTTGAATAATGAATGGGTCAAGGAAGAGATAAAGAAAGAAATGAAAACATTCCTGGAACTGAACGACAATGACAATACAACACAACAAAACCTATGGGATACCTTAAAAGCAGTTCTAAGAAGGAAGTTTACAGCCCTGGGTGCCTACATTAGAAAAACAGAAAGAGCACAAGTGAACAATCTAATGCTGCAGCTAAAAGCACTCGAGAGGCAACAGCAGATGAACCCCAAACGCATCAGACAGGAAGAAACAACAAAATTCAGAGCAGAAATTAATGAAATAGAAACAAAGAAAGCAATACAAAAAATCATTGAATCCAAAAGTTGGTTCTTTGAAAGAATAAACGAGATAGACAGACCTCTATCCCAGTTAACCAAAAGAAAGAAGGAACAACTCCAAATCAAAACAGTCCATGATGAAAAGGGAAATATCACAACAGACAATGAAAAGATCCAGAAAATCATACTGGAATACTTCAAAAACCTATGCTCTATCAAGTTTGAAAATCTAGAAGAAATGTATGAATATCTGAAGTCCCGAGAATCAACAAAGCTCAACCAAAAAGAAATTGACAGCTTAAAAAGACCCATAATATATGAAGAAATTGAAAATGTAATAAGAAACCTCCCAACTAAAAAAAGCCCAGGCCCAGACGGCTTCATGGCAGAATTCTATAAAACATTTCAAAAAGGCTTACAACCATTATTACTCAAATTGTTTAGAAGGATAAAAACAGAGGGAATTTTCCCAAATTCCTTCTATGAAGCCAGCATCACTCTATTACCAAAACCAGGCAAAGATACAACCAAAAAGGAGAACTATAGATCCATTTCCCTAATTAGCACAGATGCCAAAATTCTAAACAGGATACTGGCAAATTGCATACAGACCCACATCAAGAAGATCATCCATCATGACCAAGTTGGATTCATACTAGAGATGCAGGGATGGTTCAACATACGAAAATCAATAAATATCATCAAGCATATAAATGAACTGAAAGACAAAAAACACACCATCTTCTCTATTGATGCAGAAAAAGCTTTTGACAAAATCCAGCATCCCTTCATGCTTAAAGTCCTAGAGGGAATTAGATTGGAGGGATCATTCCTCAATGTAATCAAAGCCATATACAGGAAAACCACAGCCAATATCATCCTAAATGGGGAAACGACAGAAACATTCTCATTAAAGGTAGGAACTCAGCAAGGCTGCTGCCTGTCACCACTCCTCTTCATTATAGTGCTTGAAACACTTGAAACACTGAATCCAAAAGTTGGTTCTTTGAAAGAATAAACAAGATAGACAGACCTCTAGCCCAGTTAACCAAAAGAAAGAACAACTCCAAATCAATACAATCCGTGACAACCAAAAAGAAATTGACAGCTTAAAAAGACCCATATTATATGAAGAAATTGAAAATGTAATAAGAAACCTCCCAACTAAAAAAAGCAATAAACACAGGGCAATATGGCAAGAAAAGGAAATTAAAGGAGTAGTAATTGGAAAAGAGGAAGTCATGCTATCCCTTTTTGCTGATGATATGATTGTTTAGTTAAGCGACGTTAAAAACTCCACCAAAAAACTCCTAGGAATGATTAACAGCTTCAGCAAAGTGGCAGGATACAAAATTAACCTTAAAATAATCAGTAGTCTTTCTTTACACCAACAACAAGCAACTGAGGAAAGAATTCAAGGAGACCTTCCCACTCACAATAGCCTCAAAAACAATAAAATACCTAGGAACAAACCTAACCAAAGACACCAAAGATCTCTACAACAAAAATTTTAAACCCTTAAAGAAAGAAATTGAAGAAGACATCAGGAGATGGAAAAACCTCCCACGCTCATGGATTGGGAAAATTAACATAAAAAATGTCCATTCTGCCCAAACTCTTGTATAGATTTAACGCAATCCCAATTAAAATCAAGAGTTTCTTCACAGGCTTGGGAAAAAGTCCTTAAATACATTTGGAAAAACAAAAGACCCCGAATAAAACAACCCTGAGTGAAAAGAGCAACAAAGGGTGGATCTCTGTACTAGACTTCAAACAATATTACAGGGCTATAGTCATAAAAATAGCGTTGTACTGGCACAAAACAGATCTGTTGACCAATGGAACAAAACCGAATATCCAAACTTGAACACATACAATTTCAGCCATTTCATTTTGACAAGGGGGCCAAGAAGCCACAATGGAGAAAAGACAGCATCTTCAGCAAGTGGTGTTGGCAAAACTGGATCACCACTTGTAGAAGAATGAAATTAAACCCCTACCTCTTGCCTGTACAAAAGTCAACTCCAGATGTATTAAAGACCTCAAGGTGAAACCCCAAACTCTGAAGGCGATAGAAGAAAAATTTGGCAGCAGACTACAAGACATAGGCATAGGAAAAGACTTCCTAAATCAGATAGCAGCTGCGCAAAAATTAAGGTCGTCAATTGACAAATGGGACCTCATTAAACTCAAAAGCTTCTGTTCATCAAAAGAAACAAGGAAGTGAAGAGAAATCCCACTGAGTGGGAGGAAACCTTCCCTGCAGATCATCTGACAAAGCATTGATTTCCAGAATATACAAACTACTAAAAAAACAACAACAACAATAAAAAAAAAAAACAACAAAGAAAGAAAACAAATGATCCACTTGATAGATGGAGCAAAGAGTTGAACAGAGACTTCACAAGTGAGGAATAATTAGAGATGGCTGAGAAACATCTTGAGAAGTGTTCAATATCATTAATCGTTAAGGAAATGTAAATCAAAACCACTCTACGATATCATCTTACTCCAGTAAGACTGGCTAGGATCAAGAAAACAAATGATACCAAGTGCTGGAGTGTTTGTGAGGAAAGAGGAACACTCATACACTACTGGGGGGAATGCAAACTCATACAGCCACTATGGAAAGCAGTGCAGAGAACCCTTGGAAGACTTGGAATGAACTTGCCACCTGACCCAGCCATACCACTCCTGGGCATGTACCCACAAGACCCATCCTACTGCAGAGATACATGCACAGCCATGTTTATTTCAGCTCTCTTCACAATAGCAGGAACTGGAACCAACTCAGATGCTCCTCAACTGACAAGTGGATAGAGAAAATGTGGTACATCTACACAATGGAGTTCTATGCAGTAGTAAAGAAAGATGACATCATGAGCTTTGCAGGTAAATGGCTGGAGCTAGAAGATATCATGCTGAGTGAAGTAACACAGTCCCAGAAAAACAAACAACGATTTAGCTTTTGTCCAAGTAGTTGGGAGTGATGCATATTGGAAACAACAACAACAACAACAACAACAACAGAAAGGTCTGCATCAAAGAACTGACTGAAACTGTGAACTTCTGCTCAAAACAGTCAACTTCCACATGGAGAATTTTTAGAAAGACTGAGAAAGAAATGAAAAGCATGTTTGGTAGAATGCATGAGCTCTGGTGGGGTGGGGGGTTAGGGTCGGGGAGACGGGTCTAGATTTGATTAGTAACATAATCTTGTACAAAAATATATATAATAAAAAATAAAAAATAAAAAAAGAAACTTGAGCCTCTATTTTGTTCCTCAATTACTGCAGCTGTTATTTTCTTTTCCCTTGTAGACGGTGGGCTGCGGCTACCTAATTTTTCACAAAACGCCTTTGGTTAGCTTTGCAGCTGTCCTGGCTTACTTCTTCCTCCATTGTGGATGACTGTTCTTGTAAAGAACATATTTAGGAATTAACATACAGTTAATTCCCAGTGGTCATAATTTTGATACATATGTGCTGTTTATATGGGCATTATTTGGAGCAATACAAAGGGGAAAGAACAAAAAATAAGTATTGATAGCTTTATAGAATAATTTCAGTATAGTCCCTGAGTTACTGAAATATTATAATAATGTATAGTTTACATTGTAAACTTATTGTAAAATTTATATTAAATTCTTATAGAACCTTCAAACAAGTACATTAAAACATACATCAACTTACTATGTAATTTAGAATGTAAAGTTATATTTCTTTTTACCTGCATGCAATTTTACTGTCAAAATATGAATCCCTAAATGTGTTTTGGAATTAACCTATAGTTTATTTTCAGACTTGGTAATTTTGATTTATGTGTGGAGTGTATATATGTGTATTTTGGAGTAATATAACATTAAAGGGAACAAAAAAAAGAGAAAAAAAAAGAACAAGGAGGAAAAGAGAAAATGCTTCTCCCAGGTGTCACTACAGGAACAGCAAAGATTTCAAAAGATTTGTTACTATGCCCTAATCCCATTTTCTCTTAAATTGTCTTTAATCATATTTTTCCAATCAAATTAATGACTTCTAGTCAAGGTCATGGACAATACATCACCTGTGACATAATGTTACTCAATCTGACCCCAAGCCCTATGACAGCTCCTTTCCACATTCTTTTTCAGTTTGTAATGAGGTCCCATGTGCTCCCTATATGTCAACATAAGGCAAGAAATGATGGTTTCACGACTCTTCTAGCTTCCTCTATGAAGTTATGTGCAGTTTTATTGACATATTTGCAAATTATCCCAATATGTTTCTTATAGGTTTCTATGTCTCCAAATATTTCATATCTTTAAACTTTTGAGAAAGTTATTCTATACTATTTAATATGATAAAATATTTCTGTTACTTGTAAATCTGAAGTCCAAATATGCTTTTCTGATTATTTTTCCTGATTATTTTGGTACAGACAGACAATTTAAGTGGAAGACTCCAACTAACATGTGTAAGTGAAATGTGAGAAGAAAAAGACAATCTTCTTAATGTTATATTTCTCATATTAGCAACAATAAGCTGGTAAGATTAGTGATTATTTTACAGGAATCCAACCGAAATTTTGGGGAGGTATCTGTGTGAGCATAGGGGCTGCATATCTACAGGTCTGGTTAGATTGCAAAATCAGACAGGGAATATACCAGCATGTGGGAATCCAAAAACACTGTGGCAAAAAAGATACACTGAACACTGATTGAACAAAACCAGGATGAGCCAAGAGCATGAGATGTGTGAGATCAGTATGGAAATAGATGTTTACTGAATCATATTGAAAATGTATGCTAGCAAGACAAACAGTTCTGCTTCATTTCTAGTAACCACACCAAGCATCTAAGAAACAGAGATGAGGGAAGTTACAATCAGCCATTGCAAAGCATTTAAAAGCCCCAAATGTTCTTTAAGTGGTTACAAATACCCGGTCTTCTAAGAAAATGAATGCAAGACAGCAAGGTACATTGGAGCAGTCTTATAATTGTGTTAATTCACCTAAGGTTAATGTCCAGTGCATTGAACATGTTATAATTGAACTGTTGAGAAACAAATTAAAATTTTAATGATCTTTTCTCCCTTTGGAAGTAAATGTGGTTCACTATTACCAGGCTACTGAATCTCCTAATATCACAATCTAATCTGCACTTAATTATCCACTCTCAATGTGTCTAATTTTACATAATTAATATTGTTCAAAAGAGGATTTTAATGTTCTGTTTTTTATATAGTATATGTTAAGGAAATATAAACAACCTATTACTACATCCTTATTTGGAATTTCCCAAGATCTTGTTACGTTTAATTTATAGATATAGGTAACATGTGTTCTGTCTATGTGGACAAATTTGTCCACGTAAGTATTTTCTCTTGCTTACCTCCTATCCCACCCTCAGTATAAAGACCCTTTATACATTTGCTTGAGGAAAAGGGGACAAGAGAATGAAACAAGAGAATGAAGTAGGATTACAGTGTGGGTAAGTGGCCAGCTTGGAAAAATGAGAAGGATTTCTCAGGCTCACATTCATGGCAGGAAGGACTTTCAAATGTTCAAATCAACCTGTGTACCCAAGCAGTAATAGAGAAGGCTGTGTATTTAACATGCCCAGCGAGATTAGCCACCAGTAGCTCGAGTGAAAATGAAGGTCGAGGAGGACCTTGCCAGTTCTATAGGCACCAATCCAGTATTCAAAGTTGCCTGAATCATTGGCAAGTTTGTAACCCAGATGAATGTAACAACCTAAAGAATCTGGAGAATACGTATGGATTTATACAAACCATATGGGACTGGAAACTCCAGAACAGGAAGTGACTTACTCATTGCCAGTGGCATGAGTCTGTTTTTAGTATGTGACTAAAGGCATGACAGGTGTGTAATGCTTTCAGAGGGGTGTAGAGCTTTGCAGGTGGTGCTGCCTGCAGCAGAGAGTAAGCTCCTCAGAATCGCTGCCTCCTCATCCCTCTGTCCTTGACGAATATCTCAAATCTTGTTTTTACTCCTTCACCTGATTTTTTTCCTTGCCTGTGTCTCTACTGAAAAAGACAGAGTGATAATTATTTAAATAACATGACTATTTGTCAAAGGCATTTAGGCATAGTAATTTCCCCCTTTAATGAAGTAGGAGTGATATCAGGGAATTTTTACATTTCGTTGGCATAAATGTTCTCAGAAAATTAAAATAAATGCAAAAGATGACATTTTACAAGATTACTTTCCATTCTTAACATAATGAACAATTCAGTCACTGTTGAATAGCCCAATCTATTTTATTTCTTTGAATAAATCCATTGTAAGAACCAACATCATCCATGTACTTCCAAAGCAGAAGGTAATTATCATTACAATTAGATTTTACAGTGCTACACATTTTCCTTATGGCATTGCCTCTCATCTTCACCTTCCTCTCCAATTTGTATTCATATCTTGAAAGTGGTTGTACCGAAAAGATTGCGCCTTCTGCATCTATTACATTGTTCTGTTGAGAAAGTCTGTAGAGACATTAAACTATACCTAACTGTTGTTGGAGTCATTGAAAGTGCATTTTAGACAATGTAGAAGGTCACACTATAGTGACATGGCCTTTCAAAGATACTGAAGAAACTTCAGAAATATCGATACTACCTTATACCAGGGTAAAAAATCAGAGACATTTTTCTTTGTAGATCTGTAGAAAACATAAGACTTTTAAAGTGGTTCTCTGACCTCTATTATTCCATGACCCTAAACAATATTCAGAAAGTGTTATAAGATATGACTTAGAAGAGATAGGAAATAAGCAGAAAGTTAGAGACATGAGACCTTTTGCTTTAGCTATAAAGCTTGGTAGGCAGGGTGGGTCCCATATGAGATCATTGTGGCCCTCTCCAGCATGCCAGATCATCTGAAAGGTTAATGCATTCCACTTGATTACTATAAGTCAAGTGTCCAGAATCAACTCCGTCTCCCTTAGTGACAGAGGGAGACAGTACAGCAAGGATACATCATGTGAATGTATCCGCACCATCATAAGTTTCACAGTCTCTGATCAGGTATTTGATGTTATAAATTCATGTGGGTGGTAATGAGAGGCTCTATCAAAGTTGAGAAACAAGATAATTAAGATTACTCTCAATAAGGTTGACTATAACAGTTAACCCTATTCAGAGCATCAGGACAGAAGACATCTGTGAATCTAAATAGAATGTCTTATTGGAATCAAGAATTGAGTGTCTGAGACTAGAACCTGCAAAAGTAACAAGGGTGCATTCAGCAATCAATGGGAGCCACTCCATCTCTACTATTTTCTGGGAAGAGAGTAAATGCATTAACAGAAAGATGAAGCCGGCTCAGTTTTGATGGCACAAAATCCCTATTTTCACTGACAATGAATCTGTCAGAATCATGACAGAATTAAATATTGAGATAATGGACTAATTCACCTTATCCTGATTTTATACTAACCAATGATTTTATGAAGATAATTTTATTACAAAGTATGTAATTTTGCTTCAGGGAAAGCAAACCAGCTGGAGTATGTAGTGCTAATCTCTCTCCAGCTTAGTTAGTCTGACTACGTACTTGAAATACAAATCCCCATTGCTGTCAACACTGAAACACAATGATGGCAAAACTAAAGAATTATAGAAGTGAAATCAACAGAGAAAATAGCTGCTTATAAGGCTTCTGACTCCGTGCTAGGGAACCTTACTGATAACAGCACACTCTATACATTGATGGAGGTTGAGAACCTCAAGATTCAGAGTGAGAAGCTATTTGTAGCTCACTTTTGTTTCCCATACTAAGCCTGAAATGACAGGTAGCACCGTGATGAGTGTGAACAGCCAGAGAAAGCTTGGTATAAATTCAGAAAAGTGTGATCTACAGGCCACAAAACTAGAAGCTGTTTTTAGTGGAGAATAAGGAAAGATATTTAGCCTAGAGACTAGAAGTAGGAGTAAATAAGGACAGAACTGCCATTATAATCAAAACAGTTATTAAGTACAGGAAGGCCTAAATCAGTTTTACAGAGATATAAGATTAGAATGGAAACAAAAAGGTGACTGGACACCTTGGCACACACCCTTAATACAGCACTTGGGGGCAGAGGCAAGTGGATCTCTGTGACATCAAGGCCAGCCTGATCTACATAGTGAGTTCCAGGCCAGCTGGGGCTGCAAGTTATATAAGGAGTACTTCTCAGTAGCCTACCCAAGAGTAAATGAAATTTCGGGATCATCAGCTATTCTAGCAGAAGCTGTACAAATGTAACTTGGTAGGGATATTGAGAGCAGAAGTGTAGAGTAGATGTTTTTCTACCTAAAAGTAGCATTTTATACAATTTCACAATTTCTCATTTTCTGCTTTTATAAAAATAACTGAAAGACTGAATTGTTTTATTGTTTGAGACAGGGTTTCCCTACAATCTGGCCTGGAATTCACGTTGTACACTAGGCTGGCCTTGATTTTATAGAGAGCTGCCTGGCTCTGCCTCCCAAGTGGTGGGATTAAAGGAATCTGCCACCATGCCTGAAAAACTGAAGATTTTTCGTAGTATATAAGGACTGAATTATAAGTCATTCAAACATGTAATATGGGAACTGTGGACTTGGTTTCATACAAAATGACACATTTCAAACTTATTTTCACAGAATTAAGTTGATCATTATCATTCATCAAATATCTCATCAGTGATTAAGATTCCTGCAAACTGTTTATATGCTGTAATCAACCCAAGCAAACTACAACCATGACATCAAATGAATCATTGGATACCTGGGAATAAATCTACAGAAACTCTCATACAGCCTACACAGAGAAAATAAATGGCATTTAAACAAATTAGTGAAAACTGAAATAAGAAAAGGATGCTAGGATGTTACCATGTTCATAGACTGAAATATCAAAAATAGTGAACATATATTTTTCCTGAAAGTAATCAAGAGAAAGATTTGAACAACACAAATTGGACTCAGTGGTCTCAACACAAAAAAGAAGAGGAAACAAAATTGGAGGTGTGCTGGATAGCTTTTGTGACAGCTTGACATACCTGGGCGGAGGGAGCCACAATTGGGGAATTGCCTTCATTGGACTGACCTGTGGCCATATCTGTGGCATATTTACAAGGATTTTCTTGATTGTTGAATGATGTGGGAGGGCCCAGTCCTGGGCAGGTTTTTTTTGTATAAGAAAGCAGGTCAAGCATGGACTACGGGAGTAAGCCTGTAAGCAGCATTCTTCCATGGCCTGTGCTTCGGCTCCTGCCTCCAGGTTCCTGCCCTGAGTTCCTACCTTGGACTCCCTAAATGATGAACTGTGACCCTGGAGATTTGAGCCAAATAAACCCTTTCCTCCCCAAGTTGGTATTGGTCAGAATGTTTTATCACAGCAATTGAAAACAAACTAGAACAGGGGGCTAGGGAGATGTGGGAAGATTTGAGAGAAGACGAGGGAAGAGAATCAATATTATTGAAATACATTGCATAAAATTCTTAAAGAATTAATAAAATATTTTAATGTTTTATTGAGTTTTGGTGTAGTTAATATAATAGATATTGATTAAATCTAAGCCCACCTTCCCATCCATGTTCTCCCAAAGACCCCCTCCAGATTTCATTTATTCCGTCATGAATGTTAAGTCAAGCATTTGTGCCAGATGTCCTTCAATGCCACCTTGCTCATATGAACTTGCAGCAACGGCAACAGCATGCGCAAAATTCATGCCAACTCAATCAGACAAATCTCAGCATAGAATGAGGGAAATCGGTACGTAGCCCCAACCCTAGCCTAGGAATTATTTGTAACTGATTACTGCTGGGTGAAGGAGAGTAGATCTTCTTTAAGGAGAGACTCTGGTGAATGAAGTTGTACTGAAGAACATCATGTTTAAATATGAAAAAATAAAGTAAAATTTGCAAAATAAAAAATTTAGAGACCCATTTGGACTAGAAATAAAATCTAAATATCCATAAGTTTAATTATTTTGTGTATATGTTTCTGTGTGGAGTTGATTCTAGAATTTTTTGAAATACAAAAGTTAAAAGTTAATAGTAAGTAAAATTTTAAAGATAAATACAAAAATGAAAGACTCATGGATGTGAGGTGGTATTACTATACAGTTATTGTAACTGAGTGGTGTTCTAACAACCAACTTGTGTAGACTTCAGAACCAGGCTTTCACAAGCTTTTCATCTGATTTCTGACAAAGCTAATTTTGTGTCTTTGTTAGCAAAGAATTATTGATGGCTGGTTTGCATCTTCTCCAATTACAAGTCTCTCCAGATATGAGGCAGAGCAGCAGGGATAATTTATAACACTGCTACCATATGGAGGAAACAGAAAACACTGAGCAGGAAATTAAAAATTGCTACTAACAAACAGGTAGTTGGGCTCAATTTATCTACAATGGAAACCATAGAAAGTATTAAGTGCTACTAAGGCTACAAAGCTGTAAGAACTCTCAGTGATTTTGATAAAGGGTGAATAGACTCAAATAGTTTGAAAAGTTGAGAAAAAATTTCACTCAAGAAAATACCCCCCAAAATGCATTACTGTAAATACCAAAATATTCACCGTAACCTTCATAGTGTGACAGTCTGTGAGATATAAAATTGCCTTCAGTAAAAACCCTCTTAGTCAAGCTTAGTGCCTATTCACCCCCAAAGTCTGTTTTCATAGGTTTCCATCCACATACTCTTTCACTCATGTGGTAAGAATCTTAATTTTTCTTGCTGTTTGTTGGAGTTTAGTCTGTAATTAACTACCACATTCTTCCAGAAACCCATTTTAGCAAGAAGCAGAATATATATTCTCTAATAATTTTATTTTATTTATTTTTTTAATTTATTATTTTTTGTGTGTATGAGTGTACTGTCTGCATGTAGGTTGGTGCACCCGTGACGTGCAATGCTGCAGAGGTCAGAAGAAGGCATCGGATTCCCCTGGAACTGGAGTTAAAGACAGTTCTTAGCCGCCATGTGGGTGCTGGGAATCGAACCCGGGTCCTCTGCAAGAGCAGTCAGCGCTCTTAAACACTAGGCCATCTCTCCAGCCCCCCTCTATAAAATTAATAATTTTAATAAAAGACATTAGTAACTAACATTACAAAGCCCCAAATTTCCATTTCTACTTATGAAGACACACTAGACAAGATAATAAATAATAATTTCTTCTCATGAAAGTCAGATTCTTAACAGCTTCCCAATGTTAGTAACTAATTTACCATGGTGATTACGAGGTTTGTTAGAGATATTGGCTATATGATCTGATTATTAAATTATTTTAAAATTTGGAAGCTGGAGAGATGTAAAGTGAAAACTGGAATTCAGACTTCAAAATTTGTACTACTTTTTCTGAGACAGAGTTTCAGTCTATATTCCAGTCTGGTCTGGAACTCACTGTGCAGTCTAGGGCTTTCTCAAATCTACCACAGTCCTGCCTAAGCCTTCCTAGTGCTGGGATTGGCAGTATGAGGCCCATACCTGGCTAGGTAAAATCTCTAAAAGATAAAGCTAAAGATAACACTGAAGGGAGGGGTGTGACATAGATTCCCATTTATGGATCTGAACCTTGGATAATTGCGGGTCTCTATGTTAATCACTGTCTACTGCAAAAGAAACTTCTCTGATAAGGGTTGAGAGGAGTACTATCTATGTGCATAAGTCATTAGGTATTGGTTTAATATTGCATCTGTTTAGCAGATCAATAAGAATAGATTCTCTCCTAAGGCCTATGACTTGTCTAATCACATGTTCTTGACCTCAGTAATGGTCCCAGTTACAGGTCCCCTTGTGTCTTTAATTACTCTCATGACATTTGTGCCACTGTTGCACCGGTGGGCGTATCTTGCTAGGCAGTTTGTACTGTACCTCACAGGATTTTAGGGTGAGTAATATTAGTGATTGTATTTCACTTCAGATAGCATCTATAGCACCTTTAACACTATGAAAATATCCAGTAGGGATAAAGCTTCAAGGTCAGTACCAACTTGATTTCTCCATATTCCAACCTTCAATTATGCAAGGTATTCAGTGATTGGGTCTTATAGTATTACATTCTGCAGGGTAATAAAGATCAATGGAATTAGGCTGTAAGGTTGGGGACCATGGAAACCCCCCCACACAAACAACTCTAAAAAGAAGCTAGCTTTTCATTTGTTAGATGAGGAGTTTATGGGAGGCATTGTCTCTCTGTTGAGGGTAATTATACTTAAATTATACTTGTAAGCTTCCACTTATGAGAGAAAATATGTTTGTCTTTCTAGGTCTGAATTTCCAGGATGTTTGTTTCCAGGTCTATCCATTTACCCGTGAATTACATAATTTTATTTTTCTTAACAATGCAATAATATTTCATTTTATAAATTTTACATACTTTCATCATTTCATTTTATAAAAGTACCATACTTTCATTATCTATTCATCTATTGGTGAATATGTACGATCTTTCCATTTCTTGGATATTTTAGATAGAGTAGCAATGTATTTTGATGAATTGATACACTGAAGTAGGATATAGAGTCCTTTATGTATATGCCCAGGATTGGTGTTCCTAGATCATGTAGTAATGTGTTTCTAGCTTTTTGAAGAATCTCCACACTTATTTCCATAGTGGCTCTACCAGTTTTCACTCTCTGAGTAGTAAATACGTGTTCACCTTTCCCGAAATCCTCGCC
>VZQC01012420.1:767108-812278 GCA_009823505.1 Rhizomys pruinosus | reverse complement strand
GGAAAACCTTAACAAAAAAAAAAAAAAAAAAAAAAAAAAAAAAAAAAATATATATATATATATATATATAATACATGTATTACAAATTTTCAAATGTTAATGCATCTTATTTGAAGAAATTGAATAGATAAATTATAATTCATTAAAATTATATTTATGAAACATATGCTATAATTATCTACCTATTTACTCATCTTGATATAGCCTGCTAATGTAAAAAAGACTGACTAAAAAATCCATAATATTTTACTAATCTGTAAAAGACAGATAAGCTCTTGAAACTCTGGTGTACTATTGGGGCAAGAAAAATAGGAACTGGTAAATCTTTGCTTATTCATATTTGTATTTATAACCTTAATCAAAATCCTTGGCCTTTCTGAAAAGACAGAATTGGTTTGGTGAATTTCAAAATCAATATCCCCCTTTGGTTTCTGTGTTGTCTTTCCCCATTTTCTGAGCATGTGTCATTGTACTAAACCTGTCACATAGATTCCAAAGATGGACGTTTCTTGACATTTCATCAATGCGTTACGCACCTTGAGTTATTGTTTTATTAATGTTTTCCCCCTCATTCTTTTCTTTTTGCTTTAGGGGAGAAATACAAATGAAAATGTCAGACGGACGGCCTTGGGATAATAAGACATAACAAATCGCCATAGAAATGATCAAAGTAAAATCATTCTACACACTGAAAAAAAGTTTGACATTTTAGTTTGTGAAAAGCTCTGAGTTTTCTACTATGCCTATTATGTAGGCTTTTGACTTGTTACATCTTGATGAAAACATGTGACTTAACTAGAGAGCCAAGACCTGAGGTGTTTTAGGGAACAGCCATTCCTTCCTCCAGAGAACACACCATGCTTCCAATACAACTCTACCTGGTAGGGGCAGATAAGGAGCAAGACATATGAGATAATACCTTCTGAAGTGCGGACTAAGGGAGATATTAAATTGCTAAAAAGAAATATCTTACCTTGAAGCTTCTGCTTAGCACAATTATGTACCTCAATTACCAATTTTTTTTCTGAGTCAGGGTATCACTGTAGCCACAGTTGGGCCTAGAACTTGCTATGTAGATCAGGCTAGCCTTGAGTTTATAGAGATCAGCCTGTCACTCCCTCCTTAGTCCCGGGATAATGCCCTGTGCCTCCATGCTGGGGTGGATTCTGAATTTTTAACTGTAACTTGATTTGTTAAACATGCTTTTTCCTACTCACATATTTATTTTCAGGAAAAAACCCAGCTGTGTTATCCCTAAAAAGGTGATGATACCCTAAATGTGAGTTATGGCTTAGTGCACCTTATGGTTATGGCACCTTATCCTCCCCATAACTTTATAATCCCAACCATAATGCTGCTTTTCCTACTCCCATCTGCACTTGTTACATAATGTTCATTAGAAGAAAAGGCTGAATATTTAGATAGAGTGAGGAGTATTATGGAACTGTAACAAAAACAAAGAATAAAAGAAATGATAATACAGAAATATCTGGAATTATATGTGGTTTGAAAAATTAACCAAGAAAACAGAGTATTATTAAAGGCCATTACATAGTAAATGATTTTTTTAGAAATTTAAAACAAGGAATAGCTAATGTCTACTCTGAATTGTGTATGACCTGCATTTTTTATGAGGCATACTCTTTGCCTATGTTAATATATTCCTTAAAAACAATTAATAAAGTAGACACTAGACACTATTGTGTTGAACAGGTAAGTAATAAGGAAAAGACATGGAGATCATCATAAGAAGTAATGCGTAAGGCACTTATTATTAAGTGTGCAGAATCTAAAGTCAAATAGCCAGGATTTGAACCATAGTTTTGTTTTGTCCCAGCTCTTGGGTCTGGGAAAGTTACATTAAACTTCCTCAGCTTAACTTCACTTAGCCATACAGTAGATGTACACTAATACCCTAAGGCAGGGATGTAAGGATTTCCGAGTTAAAGCAAGCATAACATTTAGAGCAATTTCTGGCCTACTGTAAACAACATGTGGTTTTGTTGTTATATGTATTGTATTAATAGCCTTAGGGCTTGAGTTGGAATAATAACCCAAGTAATCAATTAGGCAACATGACATTCCCAATGCCAAAATCTTCCAGCTTCATTACACTTTCTTTTTTGTTCTCTCTCTCATCAAACACATATCCAATATACATAATCTATATAAATAAGATATTATTTACTATACCTATTTTGTTGCTTGAGACACTATGAGTTCAGAGTGATCAGTGGTTTTTCATGGTTCATGAAATAGTTAATGAGCTCTTTGGGTTCATGAACTGTATATTTAATGTTATAAATCTCCAATATCTTTTGAACTAACTGCTCATTTAATAATAAATTGTATACGTTATATATATATATATAACGTTATATATATATANTATATATATATATATAACTAATTAGTCAAATAGTGGCCAGAATAAGGCTCTAGCTATAACAGAAGAATGCTGAGTAAAGTGTAGACAGTATATTTTTCAGTAAATTTACAATTGAAACAAGTATTTGCTAGTAGATCTAACTTTAAGTTGGGGTCAAGAAGAATGAACCAGTTCATATGCCAATAAAAAATCTATTGTTTTAGACATAATGCCAGTACTGAAGAGGCTAGGACAGAAGGATCATGAGTTTGAGGCCAGAGTTTGGGCTACAGAGCAAGATCCTGACTCGAATACATGTTTTTCTCTGAGAAAACCAGAGCCACATTCCTTGGGCTTAAATATCCTTAACATATATGAATAGAGAGATAACACAGCAAAGTGAGAAAGCAAGACACATTTTAGGTGTGAAATGGAAGTGCTGATGTGTGAATCCCCAACGCACTGTTGAAGTTGAGATTGAGGGAGGTGGTGAGACTCATGATCCTCCCCAGCCTCTATGTGCTTCTTGTCTTCTCTTTTTCCTCATTGTAAATGACAACACTTGTCATCTAGTTTTTATAGAACACCCTTAGAAATCAATGTTGTTTGACCGACATCTTCAGCTTCACATTCAGCTTGGTTATATCAACATTTTATTTGTCCTGTGGCAAGATGTGTACCACAGGCTTTTTGCTTTATTCATCATTAGTCTTCTTTAATCCTTCAACACTGCAGTTAATCTTATCTAAAGAAATGTTTTGAACATTATTTCCTAGGATTTTTATTATATTTCCCTACTCTGTTTTACAGCAGACATGGAACCCAGGGCCTCATTCATGTTAGGCTAGATTTCTACCAATATAATTCTAATCTAGTAGGGATTTTTTTCTGTATTTCCAGGAAATGGCTTATGTGACATATTCTTCCAGCCACCTCTTCCTGTGTTCAAGAACTCTTTCAAAGTTGGGTTCTTGTTGTGTGTGCTTTACATCATTTGGCATTCCACACTGTAGTTCCTGAAGATTGCCATATTTCTTACTCATCCTTAGTGTCTCAATTTAGGTGTAGCAAATCCTCATACACCTTTTAGTTTGCATTAAATAACCAAGTCTGTCTCAACCTCCTGATGATTCTACTGCCTTAGCCTCCTCAAAACTAGAATGACAGGAAGTGTGTAAATTTTCTAAAAACTAAATTTTTAAATATAGTCTCTCAGCTTTAAGAGAGAAAGAATCATGTACCCTATGCTTGGTACTACATATCTGCTGGCTGGGACATCATTTTTGAAAGGGCTAATGGAATTCATGGTTATTATCGAGAATAAGGAGGGTTGGGGATGGACCATTTTCATTATGGTGGTAGTTAAAGAAGCACTCATTTTTTCAGTAATTTTAATTATTTTAAGTTAGTCCTTTAAAAATAAGCTGAGTAGATTCCACTGGATGAACTTGTACCAAAGGATGACTGGGTACAAATGCTTGACTGGAAGGATTTAGCATATATGAGAGAATGCATGAAATCTGGTGTGGGGGAGTGTTGGGGAGCAGATGTGAGGGGAGATCTAAATTTGATTAATATCTATTATGTGAAATGTATACAAACAAAATATTTATAAAAGAAAAAAGTAATAAGTTGTCAAGGCTCAACCAGGGGCATAAGAAAACTTGAGAGATGGCAGTTAGCTTCAGGAATGAATGATTTCATATGTGAAAAACTTCTCCTTGACACATTGCACTAGACATTTTTAAGGTGTGGACAGATAGAAAGAGAAGTGAATGTCTTTGATAAATGAGTATGGATAATTGGAGTTTTGGTAGGTGACAGAAAAGGGGAAATATAGAGATGTAGACAGATGATAAAGAAATTTTGAAGAGTTTGGGGATAAAGTATTCAGAGGGTAGGAAGCTAAAAGTACCAAAAACTCCTACACATCATGATACATAGCAAGTCATGAAAAGA
The DNA here is from genome assembly GCA_009823505.1 of Rhizomys pruinosus. Classification (NCBI taxonomy): domain Eukaryota; kingdom Metazoa; phylum Chordata; class Mammalia; order Rodentia; family Spalacidae; genus Rhizomys; species Rhizomys pruinosus. Next base: position 807,951 of record VZQC01012420.1, on the reverse strand, counting down.
GCTATACTATTATTAACACTATTATTAATGATATTAATGCTAGTACTATGCTTGGAATTTGAGTAATAAATAGTTAATTTGCATTTTCTTAGTTATTAGGGATGTTGAGCACTTTGTAAGATGTTTCTCAGCTATCTTTTCTTCCTCACAGGTGAAGTCTTTGTTCAGCTCTTTACTCCATCTTTTGAGTAGGTCATTTGTTTTCTTCTTTGTTTTTTGAATAGTCTGTATATTCTGGATGTTATCACTAGGGAAGGTTTCCTACAACTCTGTGGGTTTTCTCTTCATTTCCTTGATTGTTTTCTTTTGCTGTACAGAAGCTTTTGAGTTTAGATAGGTCCCATTTGTCAACCTTATTTCCTGTGTGACTGCTGTTTGATTTAGAAAGTCTTTTCCTAGCCCTTGGGAGGCAGAGGCAGGTGGATCTTTGTGAGTTCACGGCCAGCTTGGTCTACAGAGTGAGTTCCAGGACAGCTGGGACTACAGGGAGACCCTGTCTCATATCATGGAGGTTGCTGACAAATTTTCTTCTATCACCTTCAGGGTGTTGGATTTCATGTTGAGATCTTTGATGCACTTGGAGTTTATTTTTGTACAGGGCAAAAGATAGGGGTATAATTTTGTTCTTCTACAAATGGTGATCCAGTTTTGCCAACACCATTTGCTGAAGATGCTATCTTTCCTCCATTGAGCTTTTTTGGCCCCTTTGTGGAATATGAGGTGGCTGAAATTGTATGAACTCAAGTTTGGATCTTCAATTTTGTCAATGGGTCAGTTTTTGTGCCAGTACCAGGCTGACTTTATGACTATAGCCCTGTAATATAGCTTGAAGTCTGGTAATGTAATTCCCCTGTATTGCACTTTTAACTCATGGTTGCTTTAGTTATTGGGAACTTTTGATTTTCCATAGGAAATTAAGGATTTTTTTCCAAGTCTGTGAAGAAGTTCATGAAGGTATTGATTGGGATTGCATTGAATTTGTATATTAATTTGGGTAGAATGGACATTTTTACTATATTATTTTTTCTGATCCATGAGCATGGGAGGTTTTTCCATCTTTTGATGTCATCTTCAATCTCCTTCTTCAGGGTCTCAAAATTTTTGTTGTAGAGGTCTGTGCTGTCTTTGGTTAGGTTTGTTCCCAGGTATTTGTGTGTGTGTGTGTGTGTGTGTGTGTGTGTGTCTGTGTGTGTAGCTATTGTGATTGGGAAGGTCTCCTTATATTTCTTCTCTGGTTGCTTATTGTTGGCATAAAGAAAGGCTACTGATTTTTGTAGGTTAATTTTGTATCCTGCCACTCTAGTGAAACTTTTAATCATTTCTAGAAGTTTTCTGGTGCAGGCCTTAGGTAAACTATCATATCATCTGCAAAAAGGGATAGTTTTACTTCCTCTTTCCAGATTAGTACTCCTTTAATTTCACTTTCTTGCCTTATTGACCTAGCAGACATTTCAAACACTATATTTAAGAGGAGTGGGAATAGGGGGCAGCCTTGCCAGGTTCCTGCCTTTAGATGCCAACCAAGATTACTGTACCCAGAAAAAAATGTCAATTATAGTTGAAGGTGAAAGAAAAAATATTTCACGACATAAGAAAAAAAATGAAAGGATAGATGTCAAGTAAAACAGCACTTCAGAAGATACTTGAAGCAATTCAAAGAACTGAAGAAAGGAGCAACTATGTCCAAGCAACTAAAGAGAGAAATTAACAAAAACAGAGTAAATAGAAACCTAGACCAAGAATGCAAACAAAATGTAAGGTAAAATGAAGCTCTCAATAATAATCTTAAATATTAATAGTCTAACCCCCCCAATCAAAAGACATAGACTGGGAAAATGGATTAGGAAACAGAATCCATCTATCTGCTGACTACAAGAAACCTATGTCACCCCCAAGGACAGATACCATCTTAGAATGAAAGGATGGAAAAAATGTTCCAAGAAAATGGTACCAAAAAGCAAGCAGGAGTTGCTATTCTAATATCAGGCAAAATAGACCTCAGAGTAAAATTAATCAGAGGAGATAACCAGGGCCATTACATCCTTATCAAAGGAACAATTAACCAGGATGATTTCACAATCTTAAATGTTTAGCATCAAACTCTGGTGCACTGAATGTTATAAACAGAATTCTGCAGGACCTCAAGACACAGATTAATCCTAGCACACTAATAGTGAGGGACTTCAATACCCAACTGAGCCCCTTGGATAGATCAACTAGAGAAAAAACAATCAGAGGGACATAGGATCTAAACAATACAATACAACAAATGGACCTCACAGACATCTACAAAATATTCCACCCAAACACCTGAGAACATACTTTCTACTCGGCACCTCATGGAACATTCTCCAAAATCTACCACATACTGGGAAACAAAAGAAATCTCAACAAATGCAAAAGGACTGACTTTATTTCATGCATTCTATCAGACCATAGTGCAATAAAGCTCAATATGAACACCAGAACAAGCCCAAGTAGCTACAAGAACACATGGAGACTAAACAACACAATCTTGAATAATGAATGAGTCAGGGAAGAAAGAACAAAATAAAAGTATTCATGGAACTAAATGAAAAATAAAATACCACACAAAAAAAACCTGTGGTATACATTAAAAGCAGTGCTATTAGGGAAATTTATAGCCCTGAGTGCCCACATTAAGAAAAACAGAAAGGGAACAAATAAATGATTTAACACTGAAGCTAAAAATACTTTAACAACAAATGAACCCTAAACCCAACAGACAGGAAGTAATAACAAAAATCAGAGCAGAAATCAATGAAATAGAAACAAAGAAAACAATACAAAGAATCAATGAATCCAAACAGCTGGTTCTTTGAAAAGATAAACAAAATAGACCTTTAGCCTAGTTAACCAAAAGAAAGAAAAAGCAATTCCAAATCAATAGCATTTGTGATGAAAGGGGAAACGTCACAACAAAGAAAAGATACACACAATCGTATGGGAATAGTTCAAAAACATATACTTTACTAAATTTGAAATTCTAAGAGAAATGGATGAATATCGGTAATCCGAGGAATCAAAAAAGCTTAACCAAGAAGAGACTGACAGTTTAAACAGACCCATAGGGCTGGAGAGATGGCCTAGCGGTTAAGAGCGCCAACGGCTCTTACAGAGGACCCGGGTTCGATCCCCAGGACCCACATGGCGGCTGAGAACCATCTGAAACTCCAGTTCCAGGAGAACTCCAGTTCCAGGGGAATCCGACACCCTTTTCTGACCTCCGCGGCATTGCAGGACACGGGTGCACAAACTTGCATGCAGACAGTACATTCATACACATACAGAAATAAATAAAATAAAAAATAAACAGACCCATAATATTTGAGGAAATTGAAGATGTAATAAAACAAAAAACTCCCAACTAAAAAAAAGCCCAGGCCCAGATGGTTTCACAGCACAGTTCTATAAAACATTTAAAGAGGTCTTACAACCACTACTCAAACTGCTCAAAAGGCAACAGAGAAAAATCTCCCAAATTCCTTCCATGAAGCCAGCATCATTCTAATACCCAAACCAGGCAAAGACAAAATCAAAAAAGAAAACTATAGACTCATCTCATTAATGAGCACAGATGCAAAAATTCTCAACAAATTATTTGCAAATCACCTACAGACCCACATGAAATAGATCATCCATCATGATCAAGTTGGATTCATACCAGAGATGCAAGGATGACTCAACATACATAAATCAACAAATATCATCAAACACATAAATGGACTGAAAAGACAAAAACACACAATCATCTCAATTAAGGCAGAAAAAGCCTTCTACAAAATCCAGCATCCCTTTATACTTAAAGTCCTAGAGGGAATTGGACTGGAGGGAACATTCCTCAACATAATCAAAGCCATGTACAACAAACCCACAGCCAACATCATCCTAAATGGAGAAAAATTAGAATATTCCCCTTAAAGACAGAACAATCTTAAAAGCCCCCCAGTCCTTAAAAACACTTACAAAGTTCAGTCTATTTTAAAAGTCACTTATCCGTGGATTCCTGTAAAGTAAGAAACAAGTACTGTCTTAATTCAAAGGGAAGAATCAGACACATCTAAGCAAAACTTAAGTCCAGCAAAGAAACTCAAGACTGGACATCTGGGACTCAGTCACCACGATCTTCTGGACTCCAAAGGGTTTCTGCAGCTCCACTTCTGTGACTCTGTCATCCATAGAACACACAGCTCATCTCATAAGCCCAGAACAGCTCCATTCCTCACCTGCTGCTGCTCTTTGTGGTCATCCCACAGTACTGACTTCTCCAAAAAGCTGAGGTCCATTGAAACTGAGGATGCACCTTCAACAATGGGCACTTCTGAACTCCCCTGGTGCAACTCTTCATCTTCTCTTAATGACCCTTGAAATCCTAGGGTCTTCACTGCAACTGAGGTTCACTTTCACCAGTCGCTTTCCTGGCCTTTCATAGTGCCAAGCCTCCACTGCTTTCTGTGACTCCCTTCACATTTCAGCGCAGAACCATATAGGAGATCCATATTACCAAGTCCCCCTTCTCGCTTGAGATGGAGGCAGGGATTTCCTCTGGAACAAAGATTCTATGTGTTGATGGGGAGGAATTCTTCACAGATTTCACTTCAGTGATGCTGGTCTCTTGTTACTTACAGCTGATTTTTTTTTTTCTGCCTCAGCTAACCAGCATCAATTGTCCCATTAAACAAAGGTTTCACTTCAGGCTCTGCTCTCTTATTACTTACAGCTAATTCTTTTGCCCCATACCCAAACCCACAATTTCTCAATTTAAAAAGCATCATATAAACAGCCCTGATAGTCTCTGTTTCCTTTCGAAGCTTCAAAAGCCTGGCCTCCATCTTCTACAACTCTTTCACCATAACTTTTACAAGTTCCACAGCAACAAATTCTATGTACTTAATGGCTTTTCTAGCCCAAAGTTCCAAATGCTTCCACAATTCTCACCAAAACACCAAGGACTGGTCTGTCACAGCGATAGTCCACTCTCTGGTAGTAATTTCCACTCTAGTTTGTGTGTCCATTGCTCTGACGAAACACATTGACCAATACCAACTTGGGGAGGAAACATCTCTCTGGTTCACCACTTACAGAGCCCAAGGTAGGAACTCAGGGCAGGAACCTGGAGGCAGGAGCTGAAGCACAGGCTATGGAGGAAGGATACTTACTGGTTTGCTCCCCTGTCCTATGCTCAACCTGCTCTCTTATGCAACACAAAGCAACCAGTCCAGGGGTGGCACCACCTACACTGCGCTGGGTCCTCCCACAGGGATTGACAATCCAATGGTGGCAATTCACCAGTTGCGGTGTGTCAAGCTGACACTCAAGCTGTCCAGCATAGATGCATATATGAAACCACCAAGGTTAAGTTCAATAAAAAGAGAAATTTAAAACACAAAAATATGATTCATTGATATTTCTCAGTGGATACAATCCCCGCCACCAAAGCTGAAGACCAGAGAATGACCTGATGAACATCCTCAGGGTCTAATTGTGTTCAAGGATAAATTTGATTGTGCAAGTTGTCCTTTAACCACCACACATGTGTCATGGCATGTATACACACATATACTAATAAAAATTTAATAAAAACATAAAATTAAATCTAAATAAATAGTAAGTACATTTTAATAACAGTAAAAATATGATTTTAAATAAAAAAAAAAATTTAGGAATCTTTAGATGGACTTGACCTCTATCAATCTGCAGCCCTTGCTTGTTCATCCCTACCTTTTAAGACTAATAAAGGTGTCATAAGGACACTGCAGAAGAAATGGTCCTCTTGCAATTCTCAGTTTACAGCAGAAGGTAAAGAACAGTAAATATCATGAGAAAGTCTGCTTCCTGACATTTACAGCTCAATTTTACCTATTCAGAATGTTTGAATAAGCTTCAGATAAGCATCCAAGCTAATCTGAGGTGACCTTGAATTCTGAGACTTCTAAAGTCCTATCATTGTTAATCCTGCCTTCGTTTTGAAGATTCTAGTCATAACGGCCCAGGGGAAATCTCGGTTTGTCTTTGTACCTCACTATCAAGGATGAATAAGGTCACATAGTAACCACGTTATTAAAAATATGAGATTAGGACATCCTTAGAAGAAAATTCTGTTAGAACTCCTTGGCTGAAAGAAGTGGGGAGATTTTGATAACAACCAGTTCTATCAGGCTGTGCAACTCAGCTATTGCCTTTCAGACTTCTATTATATAAAGTAAAAACAATATTTACCAAGCAGATATAATTTTATGTACAGATAAACATATTTGTGTCTGCAGAATACATACGACAGATCAGGATTCTGAAAACCTAACACTTTTATAGAATAAATAGAATTACACAATGGATAACTCTCGAATTTTATGCATGAATGTAATTAAATGCTACATGGAGCCTCTCTAAAATATATTTCTTTACTGTGTATTCTATGCCCTCTATATTCTACTACAGGGGAGCCTTGAATGAAGGTCAAGTTGTTAAGGCCCTGTGTAAAAACTGGTTTACCGCCACCTTTCTAATGGCCTTCACTGCTAACCTCCTTAAAATTCTCTCAGCATTGAAAAGTCAACTGATAAAAAGGTTTCAAATTAAATTTCTTTGAGTTTTGTACAGCTGAATAGAAACTAATTTTTTGTGGTTGATTTTCTTTCTTTAAGTTTATGTAAAGATAATCTTAAAAGGTACGTTGTCTGCAATGTTTTATTATGACATTCCTAATTACACTTTCCTGTCTACAAATTAGCTTTCTATTTTACTTATAAAAATATCAGTAGTTAAAAAACAGTTTTTGTACAACATTTTTATTAAGCTCAATGCATTGTATGTAATTTTTGAAAAGGATTTATAGGAATTATCAGGCAAAGGAGAATGTAATGTGAGTGTGATCTTCTCTGTACTTCCCTTTTAAAGAAAAATCTGAAACGCCTGCTATTTTTTCTTTCTAGTCTAGCAGACTAACATCTGTGTAATTATACAACCTTGAAAATTACTTTTTTTCTGAGTTAATTGCTTTAGAATTATAATGAAAATCCTGAAATCTAAATGAAGAGAAATGTAAGGCAAAATTAATTGGTAAACTTTATGATTCATATGTAAATTTTAATGTGATAATTTGGATAGGAAATCTTAAAAATAAGATAAGGGAACAGAATTGTTGAAAAATATTAATTTAATCAATCAGTTTCTGTAATTAATAGCTGTATTTCCAATTAAATAATTGTAATTTACCCTCCACCCCCCCATTTTTTCCCATTTTATGAGACTGCTCTTAGGAAAACAGAACTGAGTTGCATTATTCTCTTTGTTTCAAAAAGAAAAAAGAAAACAATCAAGACATAAAAGATTAAATGGCTTTATTTTTATGATATATTTGAATATGAAAATCAGCTAAAATTTTTGTTGAGAGCACAGACTAACAGAAAGGAATTTGGGTTGATTTGTTTGATCCATACTTTTTTCTATTTTTAATTGAATTTTGTCCATTTCTGACAAAACATCTTAGTCATCTTTATAACTTCTCCCCCATCCATATCCTGTCATAGCCTCCTCCCCTCACCATATTTCTTGCATTCTGTCATATATGTTAAGGTCTATAGGTTCAAGTCATTATATCCAGAGAACTGTCAGTGCAAATTCATCCACTGTGTCTCGGTGGCCTATCCAGAGTCTCCTCTTTAAAAAAGACCAAAGCTACTTCACCCACTAGTAATCAGCTGCCAATCATTCTTTGGTTAAGATTGGGAACTGCTGTGCATTTCTTCAGTTCTATTCTGGGCTTTTGTCTGATTGAGTTTGCCTGGGTCTTCTGCATGCTGACCGCATTGTTTTAAGTTCATAAGAGCCAGACCCAGGAGCTTTTAAGACTATTGCCTTATGTTCATGTACTTCCTCCCCTGGGTCTTATAATCTTCCTGTCCCTTCTTCTGTAACAATTCCCAAGGTCTGGAGTGTGGGTCTCTAGATGGGGCACTTATTAAACTTGACCATACATTTTAATCACATGTCATTATTTGCAATTTCCAGTCTCGAATTTTAAATTTTTAATAAAATAAATAGAACTTACAAGAAGAATGGTGTGGTGGTTTGAATGAATGTCCCCCATAGGCTTTAAGTATTCAGACATTTTGTCTCCAGTTGGTGGCACTGTTCTTGGAGGTCTTAGAAGGTGTGGCCATGCTGGAGGAAGTACATCATTGGGGGCGGGCTTAGTGAGTTTAACAAGCCTTGTGGTCTCCAGTTTCTCTCTCTCTCTCTCTCTGCTTCCCGTGATCATTGCGAGTTGTGACCCTCGGCTTGCTGCTCCAGCCCTGGCCACCATGCTTCCCACCACAATGGACTCTGATTCCCTGGAACTGTCAATCATAAGCTCAAATAAACTCTTCCTTTTATAAGTTCCCTTGCTCATGGTGGTTTTATCACAGCAACAGAAAAGTGACTAATACAAATGGTGATAGCTGAGACTGGAAATGAGATAGGAGGAACAGGGCCTCATACTTTACTGTACAGGTGGGAACTGGAGTACCCAATATTTCAAGAGTTAGAAGAAATTTCTTGAATGTTTATATCACAAGAAGAGAGTAGAGGTCTGGCAAGGTGAAAATACCAGCTCTGATGTACACAGTTTACAGTGCACACTCATATAGACACATCATAGCACCTTATAAATACACACAATTAAAAAAAAATGAAGTGTTCACATGTCCTCAAGCACATTGTGTCTATGCTCAACGTTTGTTACACAGGAGGACCTTTCTATATGTTTCCTCTTGCACTTTTGTCCTACTTATTCTTTTCCCTTTTAAAGGTCTTAATTCAGTTATGTCTTTCCCATTGATTTCCTGAACTCTTTAAGTGAACTGAATAAATAATTTATATATGGCTCAATTTTCCTTCAAGTGTGGTTTCTCATCTCTTGGCCCTGTCTCAGGATCATGTCAGGTAGTGTTTGGACCCAATGGGGAACAGAGAGCTGAAGTCACCTGGCATGGCAAGGGTAACAGAAGCCCACAGCAGCCAGTGAATGCCAGTGTAGCTGAGTAGAGCTGATTGTACCTGACAGGATCATAATAAGTTGTAATAGAAAGACGGAAGTGGTATTTGAGCATGAGCCATCAACCCTTCCATTGACCTTCACACTGATTCCCAGAGTTGCCTGCACCTGCTGCAGAAGTTGCATTGGCTGGCTTTGACCTGGGACATCTGAAAAGGTACCCCATGGCACTAGGGAACCTGGCATGGCTGGAGGAACTGGAGCCCACTTACCCTTGGGATAGACAAGGGCCTGGCCTCAGCCAAGACCTAAGACATGATGAGCACATCTACCCCTATGCATGCCTGTCTGTCTACCATGGTCACCACTGTAGCCTCTGTGTGAGGCCCTGGAGTTCTGCTATCATGCCCAGAGATGGACAAGGAGCTCTTTGAAGGGGAAAATGACGTCACCCTCAGTCTGCTGAAGAACGAAGCCAACTTGAGATACTGATGAGAAATGGCCAGGAAGCAGGCTCAGGAGACCCAGAGCCAGGGTTCTGCCTTCCAGGACTCCCAGTGCTTTCCCTAGCAACTAGAATTATGCTCCAGCATATGCGAATAGGCAAGAAGCCTCAGCCCAGTGCTACTAGTGGGCTGGGGCACCGTCCTTGTGCAGTAGTCCCTAGTCTGCTTCAGTGGTCAGGTGAGACAGAAGGTGGATACAGTGAACCCTGAAGCAGAGGTAGTGGAGGACCAGGAGTCAGGAATGAACCATGTGAGGGCCGTGTGCTCCGTGTGCTCCCTCCTGGAGGGAGTCTGAGCCAGACGAGCTGTCACCGCCCAAGAATCCTGCACTGTACAAGAGCCCCAGCTCTGGTCAGGGGGCAGGCTCAGGACTACCCCCGGAAACCAACCAGCACTGTCTTGGGTACTCTCCATGGTTCTAAAGTCTGCAGTGCTGCTCAGAGACCAGCTCCAGCAGCATCCCCGCTCTGAGCACTGTGTACTCACTTTCCAGAGAAAGAAGATGAAAGGCATTCTGCTGGTGGTAAGATCGGTTCAAGAGCCACTCAACTGAAATGCAGATGAAGACGCAGAAGGTGCCCACACCCAGCAGCTACACTACTCTCTTTCCTAAGTAACAAGAGCTCTGAACTACTGGGCATTCAATTGGTGATGGAACCCAAGCCGAGTGCTCACTCTGGATCAGGCCTCACCCTTGTCCCCTACTTGATCCCAGACTCTACTCAAAGTCTGGAGGGCCCCAAGTCTGCTCTGCAGTCTATTTACAAGCTACATACCAGCACTAGGAACCTAAGATTAACCACAACCCATACCCCAGGGGCAGGACTATGTTCTCTCGCTCAGAAAAACAGTCAACCTGTTCAAAGGTCTGTGTAGCCAATTATTAAAGATCCAACCCCTAAAAGTCAATGAACACAACCAAGAGTTCTGGTCAGGCCCCAGCACTCAGGGTTCCTCCTACATGGGGTTTGAAGTTGCTCTAGATCCCACCTGTAACCGTGGGAACCAAGGACCCCATTCAGCCTCTGGAGGTACATTTCTGCATTTAAATTTCATCCTCAGGTAATACAAATCTCCAACCCCCAAAAGCCTAAGTACCACTTCTTGGATCTGGAAACACTAACTTAGGTGTCTCCCTAGCAAGACAGTGTGGGATATGAAGCTTAATTAGTTGTGAACAAGATGGCTTATGGTGTCAGTATCTTTTTGAGTGTCATGAATTTTAGTATTGCCTTTTTTATGTATGTGAAGAAAGGCACTGGTATTTTGATAGGAGTTGCATTGTAGCTATAGATTGTTTTGGATTTTATGTATTTTAATAATAATGGTTCTTCCTATCAATAGACATATTATAGCTTCTCATTTAATTTTATTCTCTTTGATTTTGCATATTAACTTTAAGGATAAATTCTTTTTTATCCAAAAAGGTAGTAATAATGATGAATTATTTTCATCACAATGTATCTTCATGTTTTCTTCTCTCTTTTTGTCTGTTTTGTTTTGTTTTAAGACAACATAAGCAGCAAACTTCAGGATACAGGTGTAGGAAATACTTTCTAATTAGATATCAGTTGCTCAGGCATTATGGTCAACATTCAACAAGTGGGAACTCACTCAGCTACAAGTACAGCCAAAGAAACAACCATGGAAGTAAAGGGGAAACTCAATGAGTGGGGGAAAACTTTCACCAACTACACATCAGACAATATTAATATCCAAAATATACAAAGAACTCAGAAACAAAGAAACAAACAAAAATAAACATTTAAATAATAAAATGGGCTATGGATTAGTTCTAGTTTGTCTTCCATTGCTGTGACAAAACACTCTGACCAACACCAACTTGGGGAGGAAAGGGTTTATTCGGCTTACATCTCCTGGGTCACAGTTCATCACTTAGAGAGCCCAAGGCAGGAACTCAGGGCAGGAACCTGGAGGCAGGAGCTGAAGCACAGGCCATGGAGAAATGCTGGTCACTGGCTTGCTCCCCTGGCTCATGCCCAGCCTGCCTTCTTATATGGTACACAACAACCTACCCAGGGTGGCACCACTCATTGTGGGCTGGGCTCTCCCACACTGCTCAACCATCAAGACAATACTCCACAGATGTGGCCACAGGCCAATCCATTGGAGCCAATTCCCCAATTGAGGCTCCCTCAACCCAGGTGTGTCAAGTTGACACTAAAGCTATCCATCACAGGATCTGAACAGAGAGTTCTCACAGGAAGAAATAAAAGTTGCTAAGAAATACCTTAAAAATGCTTACTATCCTTAGTAATTAGAAAAACGCAGACAAAAACCACTTTAAGATTCCATATTACCTCAATCAGACTAAGATCAGGAGAATGAAGGATAGCAAATTCTGGCCAGGATATGGAGAAAGTGCAATGTGGTATGATTACACAATTGAGTTCTACTCAGCAGTGTGAAAAGATGAAAGTATGAAATTTGCAGATAAATTAATGGAACTAGAGACTGTTATTCTCAGTGAAGTAACACAAATTCAGAGGATCTAGGAACATATGTTCTCCTTCATTTGTAGATCATATGTGAGTGTATATCTAGTCAGGGTGGGGCCTACAGTGCTCCTCTTCCATCTATGCCAGAATTGTGCTGTCTTGATCTAATTTTTGGGCAAGAAACAGGAGATGCTGTCACATTCACAAGTGTGATAGGCATGTCATGTCCAGAACCCCATATTACAGTGCTCTTTCCTGTCCTTCAGCTTTTACATTATTTCCTCATCTGTTAGGTGTATCCTGAACACTGATGGAAAGAGACTGCACTTGTTAAAGATGTCCCATTTAAGGCTATTCTGACTGGATTTTAGGCCTTCTTTACAGGAGGGAATTTCATTCTTGGAATTGCAGTCTTGGTTAAAATCCTATGTCTGGGGCTGGAGAGATGGCGTCTTTAACTCAATTTCCAGGGAAATCCAATGCCCTCTTCTGACCTCTGTGGAATTGCAAGACATCGGTGCACAGACCTACATGCAGACAGTACATTTATACACATAAATAAACACACACACACACACCATGTATAAGTTCATAGGCCATGGGTTTATTGATTAGCTAAAAGGTCTTGTCAAATGGACTTCTTAATAATTATATTTATGGCATCTATCTCAGCTGCTGTCAACCTTGGTTGGAAAAGCTTCTTTGTGCAGTAGGCAGTAAATGCAGAGACTGCATATGTGTTACAATTTGAGTGAACCTAGAGGTCAGTATGTAAAATAGTCTAGTCACAGAAAGACGAACATTACATAGTCATAATCATATTTGGAATCAGATAAAGTTGAGTACCTAGAGTTTTGATGTAGGGTTATCAGAGGAAAATGGATCCCTGGGAAGAGCAGAAAGGAATAGAACCTGAGATTTTTGTCAGCAGGTCCTAAGTTACGGTTGAGAGAAATAAGAAATATTAGTGTCCAGTGCACACAAAGCAGCTAACAACCATCCATAACTCCAGTTTCAGGGGATCCAATATTCTCTTCAGACCTCTGAAGGCATTGTACAATACAGGTACACTTACATACATGAAAACAATACACTTGTACACATAAAGTAAAAATAATATATAAAATATATTTAAGGAATTGTTAAGAGAATAGATAAGCTACTTACCCTGATTTGATCTTTACTGAATACACACATGAATCAAAATATCACATTTGCCTGATAACAATAAAGCATGATATATTAATTAAAAAAATAAATAAAAAGAAAAAGTTCTCCAAGGGACCATGAAAAATTATAGTGAAATTAAAATTGTGAAAACAACCTTTACAAATATGCTGTTTTCTCCCAAATAAAGCTATTTTATTACAATGTTATGAATTAAAACAAAGATTAGAAATTAATATTTTCTATAAATTCCCTCCCAGTGCTAACTGTTTTAATAGATTCTTCAGCAAATTCGTGTGCAAACATGTGTGGTAGAAAATATAAGGAATTTTAAAATATAAATAAAACACTAAATCAATTTTAGAGTGTAAGTGTTGTGAAATTAGGGAAGACAAAGCAAGTTCATTATTTATGGAAATACTGGTAGACATTTCACTTAGTTTTTTAAAATCTGTCACATGGCTCATGAAGATGTGTAGCTTCCACTGAATTCTGAAGGAGTCATGTCTCTGTCAGTATGCAAGAGAAACCATTTATCATGGGTTCATTGGAGATATGGATCAAACAACCCATGTCTCCTTGCTTATGTTGAATCTGTCAAATACTTCATCATGACTTTCCATTTGTTAAATACAAACTAAACTTGAAGGGGTTATTTGAATTTCCTTTGAAGCAGGTAGAAAGAGCATGGTTTTGCCAGCTTTGAAATTATTTCTTGCTATCTTATGCCAAATCATAAAGATTTTAAAAAATGAAAAAATCAGTTTGAGTCTCTAGATTAGGTCTTTGTTCTTTCCATTTGATTTTTCAAGTGTCTTCTATAAAGACAGTTATTTATTGTGCATTTCACTAAGTAGAGCAAATATAAATATGTGTCTCTGAGTGATTATGTTCTTTTATTTTTAACTTCAATATAATGAAATATAAAGTCTGCTTCCTCAGCTTATTTATGTGTATCTAAAAGAATAGACAGAAAATAAATTTCTTTTATTCAACCAGAAACAAAATGGAATCAACTATGAAATTCACAAGAACTAGTATCCAATACTCTCCTCCTTATCAAAGAAATGCTCCTTATAAAGATTTTTTTTTCTCTTTCACATGATGGGAGATTTCTAAGGAAAGGGACTTCACAAAGCTTGGTAAATCTATGACACTTAAATCTTCCTATCCTGTGTTTAGGGAAATCACAGTAATGAACAAACATTTTCATATACTGTTCTGAAGCATTGTCAAATATTAGAATTTCCAAACATATTCGCTTTATTCTTTCTTTTAAATTTTTCATTTATTTATCTTTCATTTTATATGTGAGTGCTGTCCACATTCACATGTATTACTCATCATTTTGTCTTTAATTTTTAGAAAGCTTAAATAACTCAAAGGTTAAATTATGAAATTATTTATGGTAGTCTTTTGTTATCTACATTCTTTTCCATAAATGCCCTAATCTCCTGTGAAATTATATTTCTATTTTTGTAAGGGTTATTTCTGCCTAAAATAAAAGACTGTTGCCATCTGTTCACAACATTCTAATATTTTCTCGTCTCTTCCAGTTGACCTTGTGGTATGTCACTTGAGGATTTAGAGCAACACATTTAATCCTTCCTTTTTTTCTGCAAGTGTTTATAGGTAATAGCACTAATAGCCTTCATGCTTCATTAACTATTATATTTAATTTGCTGTACAAATTCATATGATGTGCACCATTAGCTGTCTTCCGAGCCTTTTATAATTGGAAGTTCAAACCATCAATAATATGCTAATATGACTGATTTTCACAAAGATGTGATCATAATTCAGATTTCAAAATCAGAGGAAATGATTATTTTTAATGATTTAATAATTAACTTTAGGAACAATTAGCATTTTTATTGGCTTTGCTACTGTGAGTCCTTTCCCCTTGAAGCTTCTGCTGCATTCTCCACAGCTATCAATTCTCCAGCATCATCATGCTCATTTTCCATTGCAGTCTTCCATCTAAGGCAGATATGTACTTTATGGCTCCAGTAAGTTTTGCTTTCTAACATGAGTATTTACAGGGAAGTAGTATTGTGTAGCCTGCAAATTATTGATTCATTTGTTATAGAATTATGACTGCTAGGCACTTCTTTATTTTCAAATAGGTTTTAGAAAATGTCTTCAGTGCTTTTTTTTTTTTTTTTTTTTTTTTTTTTTTTTTGAGACAGTGTTTCCCTATAGCTCCAGTAGCCCCAACTGTCATGGAACTCACTACATAGACCAGGCTGGCCTTGAACTCACAGAGGTCTTCCAGGTTCTGCCTCCTGAGTGCTGGAATTAAAGGAGTACACCGTCACTTCTGTCAGGTGTCCTCATTTTGAAAGATCCTTCCTGTAGTCAGGAGTGCTTGAAATTTGACTAGATTTTTCTATTGAAGGATTTATTGATTTGTTATTTGTATGTGTATGCATGTGTGCCTATATGAGTTTACATGCATCACATGCCTGCAGGAATCCTCAGAAGTTAGAATAGGGTGTCACACAACATGGAGTTGGAGTTATACTAATTCTGAGCCACCATTCTGGTGTTGGGAACTGATCCCATATCCTCCGTAAGAGTGTTAAACCCTTAACTGCTGAGCCATCTCTCTAGATTTTTGATTAGTTTTTCCCACTATAAGTTTTGAACTATTAGGATTATATATTTCATTTTACTAAGATTTTAATGAATTTATGAATAATAAATTCCATAATTTATGGTAAATTGTGGCTGGCTTTAGATTACAGAATAATGCAGGAGAGAACTTTCAGAATAAGTTTATTTCTTTTCCCCATTTTTTAAGATATGTTTCCCTGCATTTCATAAGGACATACTTTGGACACAGGACTTGGAACAGTGGAGCTGGTATTGACCTGGAAGCCTCCTCCCTGAAGACTAAAGCTCATACTTTTAGATGATACTATGCAAGCTGCTAAAGAAGAAAATTTATCTCTTAATATAGTAAAGACTACCACTACAGAGTTAGCTTGTGAAGTTCAGGATTCCTAGAAACAGGCTTGGATAATTATCAATTAATTATTTTCCAGAAAACTCAAGATTTGCATCTCCTCCCAGAGACTGACTCATGTCCCATTCTTCTAGCCAGTAATAAAAGTTCTCCAGTTCTAGTCCTTAGTTTCATAAGCTTTTGATTAAGAGAGCAGAGTTCAAACCTAATGTCCTCCAAGTCTGTGTATTATCTAGCCAGTTATCCAATACTAGAAGAATGATGCACCTTCTTGTTTGTATAATTTACCTAGAAAATGATAAAGCATCAGAAGCATGAATTCTGCTCTAACTCTATCAACAATGTTTGGCTGTCTTAGTGTATTTCTTCTAAATTAACTTTATCTCATATTTTTATATATCATTTTCATATTTTATCAAATAAATCTTCATCACCACTTTCTCCTTTCATTCTCAAGTAATGATCAAAGCTTCCAGAAGAAACAAGATTACAGACAAATGTATTTATCAATAAAAAGTTAAGGAAACCTTTCATTTTTATACTGCTTAACATTATTTCTCCCTTGTTAATAGCTCCTGATTTACAGTTATATTAAATAGTTTAAGAAAAAAAACTTTTGATATTAATTGGCTTTATAATAATACCAAAAATGATTATCAAAACTCAGAAGAAATTAGAATTTTTCTTCTTGAATATGACAAACAGAAAGAGTTTATGATATGTGTGGGGCCTATTAATTATAAATTATGGACTCCTGAGGAAACAAAATCAAAAGATTTTTGGCAACATTTTATCTTTGAATACAAATTTTATCCATATAGTTGCTGTAATTTTTTCTAGATATCCAAGAAATATACACTCTTAATTTTTTTAGTCTAATTTACAACTATCTTCTAGAAAGTTATATATGGAACAAATTTTATATTTCCAATTCATCTAGGAACTTTGGCCAAGCTCTGTTATCCAAATCCCTCATGCAGAGGACCAGCCTCAGTCACATGTTGAAAACATAGCACAACTCTCTGTAATACTCCATGAGAAGCCAGGTCCTGCCCAAGTCTCAAGCTCTCAGATATGTAACATGGAAAGTCTGAGGGTTTTTTAAATTTTTTTTAATTTTTTTTTTATTAATTTCTGTATGTGTATGAATGTACTGTCTGCATGCAAGTTTGTGCACCCGTGTCGTGCAATGCCGCGGAGGTCAGAAGAGGGTCTCGGATTCCCCTGGAACTGGAGTTCTCCAGGAATTGGAGTTTCAGACGGTTCTCGGCCGCCATGTGGGTGCTGGGGATCGAACCCGGGTCCTCTGCAAGAGCGGTCGGCGCTCTTAACCACTAGGCCATCTCTCCAGCCCCCTAATTTTATTTTTTATGTATATGAATGTACTGTCTGCTTGTAGGTTTGTGAACCCATGTCATGCAATGTCATGGAGGTCAGAAGAGGGTGTCCGATTCCCCTTGAACTGGAGTTAAAGACAGTTCTCAGCCACCATGTGGGTGCTGGGGATCAACCCAGGTCCTTTGCAAGAGCAGTTGGCACTCTTAACCGCTATGCCATCTCTCCAGCCCCAGAAAGTCCAAGTTTTTATGGAGAGAATTATCTTAACATTTGTTCTCTAGAAGAGAATTATATCATTTCCAGACCTAAAACTGCAATGATCCTTATGTCAATTGTTAGGCTTGGAGGTCCTCTCCAGTGGATGAACTTGAGCTTCACAGAAGAGAAACAGTAACCTGAGCTCTGAGTGTTCAGGTGCCTCCAAACTACAAGTTTCTCAGAACCAAAACTCCATTTCTCATCAGCTTCGATAAAATGTTATAGCCAATTCTTTGAAAGTGGTACAACTTGTTTAATTTAATATCATTATGAGGTATAGTTTGTGGGAAGTAATTTTTATTTTTTTTTTTAGACAGAATTTCACTATATAGACATGGCTGGCCTGGAGATAGTTAAAATTAAAGATGTAATAAGAAACGTTCCAACTAAAAAAAAAGCCCAGGCCCAGATGGTTTCACGGAAGAATTCTATAAAATATTTCAAAAAGACCTACAACCATTATTACTGAAACTGTTTAGAAGGATACAATCAGAGGGAATTCTCCCAAATTCCTTCTATGAAATCAGCATCACTCTATTAACAAAACCAGGCAAAAATACAACTAAAAAGGAGAATTACAGACCCATCTCCCTAAAGAACACAAATGCCAAAATTCTAAACAGGATACTGGCTGTTTTAATTTGTCTTCCATTGCTGTGACAAAACACTCTGACCGACACCAACTTGGGGAGGAAAGGGTCTCCTTTCCTGGGAGACATCTCCTGGGTCACAGTTCATTACTTAGGGAGCACAAGGCAGGAACTCAGGGCAGAAACCTGGAGGCAGGAGCTGAAGCATAGGCCATGGAGAAATGCTGTTCATTGGCTTGCTCCCCTGGCCCATGCCCAGCCTGCCCTCTTATATGGACACAACAACCATGCCCAGGGTGGCACACCACCACAGTGGCTGGGCCCTCCACATTGCCCAACAATCAAGACAATACCCACAGTTGTAGCCACGGGCCAGCCAATGAAAGCAATTCCCCATTGAGGCTCCCTCAATCCAGGGGGTCAAGTTGACAACTAAACGCATACAGCACAACCCTTTCAACTTGACACACAAAACACATCACTATTAAACCAACCACCTTTCCATTCTTATCCCCAAAGTATGATGTTAACATTAGTACAAAACCAAGACAGTACAAACTTTTTTTAATTTTTTTATTTAATTTTTATTTATCTGTATGTGAAATGTACTGTCTGTGCAGGTTTGTGCACCCAGTCGTGCAATGCCTCAGAGGTCAGAAGAGGGTCAGATTCCCCTGGAACTGATTCGTCCTGGAATTGGAGTCCTCAGATGGTTTTGGCCACTATATGTGGGTGCTGGGGATCAAACCCTGTCCTTCTAAGAGCGGTCGTCACTCTTAACCACTAGGCCATCTCTTCAGTCCTGACAGTACAAACTTAAAAGCCCCACAGTCCTTAAAATGTCCAAACACTTAAAAGTTCACAGTCGTTCAAAGTCTCTTAACTGTGGGCTGCTATAAAATCCAAAGCACATACTGTCTTATTTCAAAGGTAAGAATCAGGGGCTGGAGAGATGGCCTAGGCGTTAAGAGTGCTTGGAAACCTTTCTCCCCAGCACCCACATGGCGGCGAAACTGTCTGAATCCAATTCCAGGAAAACTCCAGTTCCAGGGAATCCAACACCCTCTTCTGACCTCTGCAGCACTGCACGACACGGGTGCACAAACTGCATGCAGACAGTACATTCATACACATAGGAAATAAAATTAATAAAAAAAATTTAAAAAGATCAGGGCACACTCAAACAACCCAGTCCATCAAAGTAGCTCAAGGCTGGACACCTGGGACTCACTCACGATCTTCTGGGCTCCAAAGGGTTTGGCAGCTCCTCTTCTCTGACTATGCTGTCTGTGGCATACACAGCTCAACTCACAGGCCCAGGCCAACTCCATTCCACACCTGCTGCTGTTCTTGGTGGTCATCACATGGTCCCAGCATCTCCAAAAACCTCTGTATTAGTCACTTTTCTGTTGCTGTGATAAAGCACCATGACCAAGGAACTTATAAAAGGAAGAGTTTATTTGAGCATACAATTGACGGTTCCAGGGATTTAAAGTCCATTGTGGCAGGAGGCATGGTGGCTGGAGCTGGAGCAGCAGGCCAAGGGTCACATCTCACAATGAGCACAGGAAGCCAAGAGAGAGAGCAACTGGAGACCACGAGGCTTGTTAAAACTCACTAAGCCTGCCCCAGTGACACACTTCCTCTAGCATGACCACACACCCCAAGACCTCCAAAACCAGCGCCACCAACTGGAGACAAATGTCTGAATACCTAGAGCCTATGGGGCACTCATTCAAACCACCACATTCCACTCCCTGCCCCCATAGGCTCTCTGCCATATAAAATGCAAAATGCATTTAGTCCAACCTTAAAAGTCCCCATAGTCTTTACCAGTTTCAATGCCATTCAAAAGTCTACAGTCCAAGTCTCTTCGAGACTCAGGCCAATCTCTTAACTGTAAGCTCCTATAAAATCAAAAGACAAATTACATACTTCCAATGTACAGGGAACAGAATACACATTCCCATTCCAAAAGGGAGGAATAAGAGGTATAGTGAAGAAATACTGGACCAAAACAAGACGAAAACAGCAGGGCAAACACCAAATCCAAGCCTAGCTCCACATGCAACTTCTGGGACTTGACTTCCAAAGGCTTAGATGGCTCAGCTCTTCCAGCTTTGCTTGCAACATACATCTCTTTTCCTAGGCCGGTACCACTCTCTGTATGCAGCTCTCCTTGGCAAATATCTCACATGTCTGGCATCTCAAATGTCTTTCTGGGGTCTCCTGCTGCCAACCACAGACTTCACATCACAGCTTCATGCAATGGCCTATCAGGGCCTACTTTATGCAGGGACACCCTGCGCACTCTGCCTGACCTTGGTAGCTCTCTGAAACCGTAGAGGAAGAATGATGACCCCTTCACTCTTGCAAAACTTCATGCCTCTAAAGCCAGCACCATGTGAATGAAACTGCAGAGTTTGGCTGCAATTTTGGGATGGACCCTGGCCTATTTCAACCATATTTGCAACTTTTCTCTGCTCTGGACTTGCTGGAGGATTAGCTGGGTATGGTCTTGCCCTGAAGGTACTGATTCTTTTGTTTACTTGTAAATCTCAAGGCCCTTCCTAATCCTTTAATCTCCTTATCAAAAGGAAACTCTCCTTCACAAGCCTTGGCCCCACCTTAATTCTTCCAGTGCAGTTATCAGATCCAAACTGTACATTTTGCATTTCTTTCTGCCCCATCTGCTCTTCTTCACTGTAGAATTGCACAATATTCACCATTAAAAGCCACACCACCATTTCTACATTAGGCTGTCTTGAAATATCCTTCACCAAGGATATCAGTCCATTGTTTTTCAACTTAACATCAGGCAAGCATTTGGGCTGTGGGCAAACTGCTGACAGACTTTTTATCAAAATATCCCAGTTGCTGCCTAAGTCTTTATTTTCCCCTGGAAACCACACATCTTTTGCAGCCATGCTTTCTTCCAGGCTCCACTAGAATGGCCCTTTAAGCTCTGCTTACATTAGTCAACAGCCTTTCTAGCTCAAAGATCATTTCCACATTTCTCCCAAACACCACTTGGTCAGTTCTTCACAGCCAACAGCCCACTCTCTGGTACCAAATTACTGTATTATTCACTTTTCTGTTGCTGTGATAAAGCACCACGACCAAGAACTTATAAAAGGAAGAGTTTATTTGAGCTTAAGATTGACGGTTCCAGGGAATTAGAGTCCATTGTGGTGGGAGGCATGGCGGCTGGAGCTGGAGCAGCAAGCCGAGGGTCACATCTCGAAATGAGCACAGGAAGCCAAGAGAGAGAGAAACTAGAAGACCACGAGGCTTGTTAAAACTCACTAAGCCAGGCTGGAGAGATGGCCTAGCTGTTAGGAGCACTGACCGCTCTTACAGAGGACCCGGGTTCGATCCCCAGCACCCGCATGGCGGCTGAGAACTGTCTGAAATTCCAATTCCAGGAGAACTCCAGTTCCAGGGGAATCTGAGACCCTCTTCTGACTTCCGCAGCACTGCACGACACGAGTGCACAGACTTGCATGCAGACAGTACATTCATACACGTACCGAAATAAAAAAAAAAAAGACATTAAAAAAAAAAAAAAACTCACTAAGCCTGCCCCAGTGACATACTTCCTCCAGCATGGCCACACACCCCAAGACCTCCAAAACCAGCGCCACCAACTGGAGACAAATGTCTGAATACCCAGAGCCGATAGGGGACACTCATTCAAACCACCACAGTCGCCATTGAAACTGGGGTTGCTTCTGACCTCTCCTGATGAAAAAACTCAGTTTCTCTTCCTGACCCCTGGAATCCTGGGGTCTTCACTGCAACCAAGCCACACTCTGACCAGTGGCCTTTCCTGGCCTCTCATAGTGCCAGACTCAGCTGCTCTCTGTGACCCCTTCATGCTTTCAAACCACCAGAACCTATAGGAGACTTTACACATTACCAAGTCCTGCTTCTGGCTTGACATGGAGGCCTGCCCTTCTGGAACATAGCTTCTGTGTGCTACCTTAAGAATTCTTCCCAGAAGATTTCACCACAGTGATGCGTTCTCTTGTTACTTACAGCTGATTTTTCAGCCCCAGCTAACCAGCATCACTTGTCCCAGTACAACAAAGATTTCCCTTCAGGTTCTGGTCTCTTGTTACATACACCTGACTCTTCAACCCCAGCTGACGAGAACCCACAGATTAAACAAACTTGATGATCTCTGCTTCCCTTTCAATGTTCACAAGCCAGGCCTCCATCATCTACAACTCTTTCAGCAAAACTGTTCCAAGTTCCACAGCAACTATCTTTAGGCATTCTATGATTTTTCTAGCCCAAAGTTCCAAACTCTTCCACAATCCTTCCCCAAAACACCAAGGTCAGGTCTGTCACAGCAATACCCCACTCTCAGTACCAAAAGTGTTCTAGTTTGTCTTCCATTGCTGCAACAAAACACTCTGACCAACACCAACTTGGGGAGGAAAGGGTTTATTCAGCTTACATCTCCTGGGTCACATTTCATCACTTAGGGAGCCCAAGGCAGGAACTCAGAGCAGGAACCTGGAGGCAGGAGCTGAAGCAGAAGGCCATGGAGAATGGCTGTTCATGGCTTGCCCCCTGGCCCATGCCCACCTGCCCTCTTAATGGTACACACCACCCATAGTGGGCTGGGCCCTCCCACATTGCCCAACAATCAAGACAATACTCCACAGATGTGGCCACAGGCCAGTCTAATGGAGCCAATTCCCCAATTGAGGCTCCCTCAACCCAGTTGTGTCAAGTTGACACTAAAGCTATCCAGCACACTGGCAATTCAGGTACAGACCCACATCAAGAAGATCATCTATCATGACCAAGTTGGATTCATACCAGAGATGCAGGAATTGTTCAACATTTGAAAAAAATCAATAAACATCATCAAACACATAAATGGAATAAAAGACAAAAACCACAACAATCATCTCAATTGATGCTGAAAAATGCCTTGACAAAATACAGCATCCCTTCATGCTTAAAGTCCTAGAGGGAATTGGACTGGAGGGATCATCCTCAATGTAATCAAAGCCATATACAGGAAACCCACAGCCAATATCATCCTAAATGGGGAAATGACAGAAACATTCCCTTTAAAGGTAGGAATGTGGCAAGGCTTCCCCCTGTCACCACTCTTCTTCAATATAGTGCTTGAAATAAAATAAATACTTGAAATAAATGCTTGAAATAAATAAAAACTTGCTAATGCAATAAGGCAAGCAAAGGAAATTAATGGAGTACTTATTGGAAATAAGGAAGTCAAGCTATCATTATTTGCTGATGATATGATTGTTTACATAAAGGATGCAAAAAACTACACCAGAACACTCCTAGAAATGATTAACAGCTTCAGCAAAGTGGCAGGATACAAAATTAACCTAAAAAAAAAAAAAAATCAATGGCCTATCTTACAACCAAGAACAAGCAACTGGAGAAAGAGATTCAAAGAAAACTTCCCACTCCACTCACAATGCCTCAAAAACAATAAAATACCTAGGAACAAACCTAACCAAAGACACCAAAGATCACAATGATAAAAAATTTTAAAACTTTAAAGAAAGAAATTGAAGAAGACATCAGAAGATGGAAAAACTTCCCATGCTCATGGATTGGAAAATTAACATTGTAAAAAGTCCATTCTACTAAACTCTTGTATAGATTTATGAAATCCAATCAAAATCCCCAAGAGTTTCTTCAACAGGCTTAGAAAAAAAATTCCTTAAATTCATTTGGAAAAACAAAAGACCCTGAATAGCCAAAACAACCCTGAGTGAAAAGACTTCACAGGGGTACTCTATCCCAGACTTCAAACTATACTACAGGGCTATAGTCATAAAAACAGCCTGGTACTGGCACAAAAAACAGACCTGTTGACCAATGGAACAAAACTGAAGATCCAAACCTGAGCACATACAATTTCAGCCATCTCATATTTGACAAGGGGGCCAAGAAGACATAATGGAGAAAAGACAGCATCTTCTGCAAGTGGTTTTGGCAAAACTGGATCACCAGCTATAGAAGAATGAAATTAAACCCCTACCTCTCGCCCTGTACAAAAGTCAACTCCAGATGGATCAAAGACCTCAATGTGAAACCCCAAACTCTGAAGGTGATAGAAGAAAAAGTTGGCAGCAGACTACAAGACATAGGCATAGGAAAAGACTTCCTAAATCAGACAGCAGCTGAGCTATAATTAAGGTCAACAACTGACAAATGGGACATCATTAAACTCAAAAGCTTCTGTACATCAAAAGAAACAATCAAATAAGTGAAGAGAATCCCAAGAGTGGGCAGAAACCTTCACGCGAAACTTCGGACAAAGCATTGATTTCCAGAATATAAAAACTTCTCAAAAAAAACAGAGAAGAAAAAAAATGACCCACTCAAAGATGGAGCAAAGAGCTGAAAGAGAGACTTCACAAGTGAGAATAGAGATGGCTGAGAAAACACCTTAAGAAGTGTTCAACATCACTAATCATTAAGGAAATGCAGATCAAAACCACTTTAAGATATCATCTTACTCCAATAATACTGGCTAGGATCAAGAAAACAAATGATACCAAGTACTGGAGAGGTTGTGGTGAAAAGGGAACACTCATCCATTGCTGGTGGGAATATAAACTTGTACAGCCACTATGGAAAGCAGTGTGGAGAACCCTTGGAAGACTTGGAATGAACTTGCCACCTGACCCAGCCATACCACTCCTAGGCATGTACCCTCAAGCCCACCCCACTGCAGAAATACATGCACGCCATTTATTATTCAGCTCTCTTCACAATAGCAAGGAGCTGGAACCAACCCAAATCCCCCTCAACGATGAGTGGATAGAGAGAAATGTGGTACATCTACACAGTGGAGTTCTATGCATCGTAAAGAAAGATGACATCATGAGCTTTAAGGAAAATGGCCTAGAGCTAGAGGACATCATGCTGAGTGAAGTAACACACACTCCCAGGGAAAACAAACAAAACAAAACAAAAACGATGAATGGTATCCTCATCTGTGGATGCTAGTGCTAATTACCTGGTTGTAAGATTTCTTGTGCATGCGCCTTAAGCTTTTGTCCAAAGCAGTTGGGAGTGATGCATATTGGAAACAACAACAACAACACAACACAGAAAGGACTGCCAAAGAACTGACTGAAACAGTGAACTCTTTCTGTCAAAACAGTCAACTCCACAGGAGAATATTGAGAAGACTGAGAAAGAGAATGAAAATGAATGTTTTGCAGAATTGCATGAGTTCTGGGGGGGTGGGGGGAATAGGGTGGGGACACTGGTCTAGAGGTGATATATATAATCTATATATTACATAAATATATATAGTATTTCATATATATATATATATATGAAAAAAACAAAACAAAACAAAACAAAACAAACCTGGAATAAGCCAGGCCTGGTGGCCCACACCTTTAATCCTAGCACTGGGGAGGCTGAGGGAGGTGGATCTCTGTGAGTTCAAGGCCAGCTTGGTCTACAGAGTGAGCTCCAGGCCAGCTGGGGCTAAAGGAGAGCCTGTCTCAAAACAAACGAACAAAAAAATCCTGGAAGTGTTGTTATAGATTCGGGATAATGGAGGTTGGGTGGAGGAACGGCTGGGAGTAGAAAAACTGAGTTAAAGGAGAGAAAGCTATCTAATAAGGGTGTTACTTTTTTTTTTTTTTTTTTGGGTCTTTTCGAGACAGGAAGTCCCCTGTAGCCCAGATGTCCTGGAACACTCTGTAGACCAGGCTGGCCTTGAACTCACAAAGATCTGCTGCCTCTGCCTCCCAAGTCTAGGATTAAAGGCATGCGCCACCATGCCCAGCAGGTGTTACATTTTAAAAAATCTCAGGTGAAATTTCTATTGCGAGTAATTCATATTAGAATTGTAAAGATAAGTCCGTGATTTTCCAAGGTGTCAGAATCTATGTAACAGAAATGGCAATAAATTCACAAACATCACCAATTTTGTGAACTTAAATTCACTGAGAACTCATTTTACTCAGTGTTGATGTCCAGTGGCCAACATAGGTTATTTTATCTCAATGTTAATTACATTAACACATATCACATTATATTTCACATAGGTCTCAAAATTACTAACACTCAAAATATGTCTAGAGTATTGATGGAAGAGACTTGGAGACGGTTAAGTAAGACACTAACATAAGCAACATGTCACAGGACTGTGCCAGCACAGGCCTGTCAAAGCTTAAGGTTGGTTCAAGGTATAGAACTGGTTCACAGGGGCTAGAGAGATGACTCAGCAGTGAAGAGCACCGAGTGCTCTTGCAGACAACCCGGGTTCCATTCCCAGCACCCACATGGCAGCTAAGAACTGTCTTTAACTCCAGTTCCAGAGGAATCCAATTCCCTCTTCTGACCTCCGCAGCATTGAACAACAGGGGTGCACCAACCTACATGCAGACAGTACACTCATACAAGTAAAAAATAATTTAAAAAAGAAAGAACTCGTTCACAATACCTTGCTGAGTGTTGAGTTACTGGGAATGGACCAGTAATTATTTGATGATGTGATCTTATAAGTCAGGCAGATCTCAGTGAAGCCCTAGGGATAGCTTCATAGAGAGCTGTTTGTTCTGTTGTGTTGATTGCGTGACATATGATGATGATGAGTCAGTGAATGCTGCTACATTCCATGTGAGGTATGATCCAGGGGAAGGAGTTATGTCATTTGTTGTGTTCAGTTAACTGATAGATCTGGTTTTCTGTGATTTGCAAACAAGGTATACATGTGCTCATTTAATTTGAGAAACTCCAAAGTAGTAGTATTTTCTTATATAAATAAATCTTTTTCAGTCTTCCCTCATGGTCTTTGCTCAACGGATGGTATTTGCTTACTCGCACAAATAAGACATGGAGTCACTCTTCCTTAAGCCTTTGCAGTAAACACGGAGCAAACCACTGATTTATAAGATGAAATCACTCAGGGCAAAGGACATCAGGAAGGCCACCCACCTTATGGACAGGGCAGGGCACTACCCCATCTCCATGAATCCTGGAAATTTCTCGAGTAAAGACCTACATAAGGGCAGCTTAGAAAAGAATAATGTGACATAACAATACACAATATGTACAGGTTGGTTGGCCCAGGGAGCAGAATGCTTCTTGGCACCTTAGCCAGAGGCACTACTGCACCAGCTCTGGATTCAACTGCAGTGCGCAGGCGATATCCCCATGGAGTCTGCCTCACAAAGACTCAGTGATAGGTGTTTGGGTTTCCACAGTCACACACAGGATTTGAGCTCTGTGTTTAACTCCTCACTGACTTCCTTAACGGTATTAGCTGGGTAATGTTACATTCGTGCCTCTATTTCTTTTTTATTTTTTTAATTGAATTTTTGTGTTTTTCATACAGAACATTTCAATCAGTCTTCATAATCATTATACCCTCTTCCCCACTGTGACCCTCCCATAGGCTCCCCTACTGGAATTCATACATTCTGTTATTTGTGTTAAGGTCTATTTTGTCAAGTTAGTACCCTGAGACATTCCTCATTGCAAGGTCACCAAGGTCTAGTCAGCTTATCTACAGTTCCTTGCTTTAGATAGGTCAGCTCTTCCTCAGCCAACAGTAATCAGCTGCCAAAATTTCTTCAGCTAAACTTGGGGTCTGTTACCCATTTCCTAGTTCTATACTGGGTTTTTGTCTGCTTGAGTTTGCATGGGTCTTGCACATGCTGTCACCATTGCTGTAGATTCATACAAACAGGGTCCCAGGAGCTTGTAGGACTATATTTCCATATGGCCATGCATTTCTTCTCTGGCTCTTAACAATCTTTTTGCCCCACTTTCACAGTGGTCCCTGGGGCCCAGGTGGGTAAAATTTAATACAGGAATTATGTTCAAGGACCCACACTCTGCGGCTCCTATTCTCCATGGTTTGGCCATTCATGACCCTCTCTGTTTCTTGCCCTCTGTTGCATGAGGGAGTTTCATTAATAAAAATTGAGATATTCATTAGTGTCCTCTTTACCCATTGTTCTATGCTGTGTGAGCCTTAGGTGTAGACATTGCATTGTAGGTGTGCCACTTAGGCTTGGGCAACTCACAGGCAATGCCTATATGTGACTAGTTGTGGAACTCTGTAGTAGTCTCCATCTGCTGCGAAAGAAGCTTCTTTATGAATGGTGACTTGGATATTTATCTGTAAATATAAGGATATTTCTCTTTTCAGATTAGCAATGTGAAATGAAATCAAGCTAAGTGTCTCCTCGTCTGAAGAGTCGATAATGAAAATATGGTGCATTTACACAGTGAAGTTGTACTCAGAAAGAGGACATTATGAAATTTGTGGGTAAATGGGTAAACGTATGGAATTAGAAACTATTATGCTAAGTGAACTAACACAAAATCAGAACAATAAATTACGAATGTTCTACCTCATATGTGGAACCTAGTGCCAAGTCTTTATTTGTGGATATGTATCCTATTGTAAATTCAGGAACCAAGATAATGGAAAGGAACTGGGCAGATAAAATGAAAGAAGGTAACTGAGAGAGAACTATAGGAGGCAGGTGTTACTGAGTCTATCTGTAAGAAATAATAACATGTACTTTATAGACTGAGTCTGAGGAAATATTAAATTATTGGAATATTTCTTTTAAAAATATTTTGTTTATTATTTTTATTTTATGTGTATGTGTGTATTCCCTATGTGTGTATAAGTGCACCTATGTTGTGCAATGCACACGGAGGTCAGAAAAGGGGTCAAACAGAGGACCATTGTGAGCTGGCATGTGGGTGCTGGGACTTGAACCCAAGCCTCTGCAAGAGCAGCTGTTCTTCTTAACTGCTGAGCCATATCTCCAGCCCTGAGTAGCATTTCTCAACAAGTTTTATGAACTACTTTCATAAACATTAACTGTTAATTGGTTTAAATATGTGGAAACTTTATAGAGCCTTTCTTTAAATGTTAAATAAAGGAAGCACTACAACTTTGGTGAGAACACTACTAGGTATTTGATCAGAAATATTAGGTTTATTTTAGTAGGTGCATATACCTTCATTTGAACTAATTGTTAAATTCCACTTTGAAGTTAACAATTTACTTGTCCAATTTAAGTGTTCTAATATATATATATATATATATATATATATATTCTAATATATATTAGAATATATTCTAAAATGTATGTATCTTCCATTCCTCCATTCAGGAAATGACTCTAAAATATTTATTGCTGTAGCAAAGGAAGTGACTACCATTTTCTAATTGAAATAGTGTTTCCATGTGGTCACCCTCAACACTCCTTGATGGTTTCAAGACAAAGCATTTTTCTTTAGGACTGTCATAATTCAGGAAGGAATTTTACATTATATCTGTCTTCACCTAGCTTTTATATTTTATCTTTATGGACATAGGAGAATAATACTATATTTACACAATACCATGACGCCTAACATGCAAAAATAACAAGTTCATTAATCCTCTACATTACTTGATTTGGAAAAGTAGTTGCTTGGTGTGGGATCCTGCCCCACATGGCAACCAGATAGAAGGGGAAAGACAGGTACAACAGGTGCACAGTCTGCTTCACCTCGCAGCCTCACATGTCCCTGAGACACTCAGACAGACTGGGAATCAGTCACAGCTGGATCTTGTTTATTGTAAGCACTACAGCAGCTTATAAAGGCAAAGACCACAAGGGAACAGCCAATCATCTTAAAGGTCAAATAACTGGAGCCAATTGGAAAAGTTTCAAAACAGCCCTGGCCACGCCTACCTTACTTCCCTTAGCCCCGTCTTGTTTACTTAGGACCAGCTGGCCCATCTACCTTACTTCCTTTAGGTGCTGTCTTTAGGGTGTTGTTGCCTCTCATGCCCCTTCAGCTCCCTCTTTTTATTTTATTTCCTTGCCCGGTGAAGCCCTTCATCTGGAGCACGCTAGTCAGTGGTGTGCAGTTAGAGCTAAGGTGGCTACCCAAGATATGGGGGATGATTCAGCTTGAGGCCAGCAATGGGCTGCTTAGACCCTGGTGTCTGACCAGTTCGGGATCCAGTAATATTGAAGGCAGAGGGTCATAAGTTGGACCTTTTCTATCTGGCTTTTAACAAAGGCTACAACATTATTAGTGATGCATGGTCCAAAGTTGAGGAGGAGCAGGAGAGTAACAAGAGGTCCCATGAGTGTTGAAACCAGGGTAGTCAACCAAGGGGCTATTGGTACCAGGATTCAAACCAACCCTGCTTCTGTATCAGATCTCCCTTTTTGCCAAAGTTACCCTATTACAAAGGTCAGGCGAGTTGTACATACATTTGCCAGATTGTCCGCTCTTGACCTTAATTAGGCCCTTTGGGGAGTTTTGGTTAACCCAGTAGCAAGTCCCGGTCTTCTTCACATCCCCAAGCTTTACAGCAAAAGTTCTGTCCATCCCCGCATGCCCCTGCAAGCTTTCTCAATGTCTCCTGCAGTCCATTTATGGAGTCCAGTCTATATTGCTGTAGTTCCACAATTACCCCCAATCTCAGCCATTACGTTCTACTGTGCCCCCTCTTCCATGGATTGTCCCCTAGGCTTTAGGAAAGGGGCACAAGTGGGTGAGAGGCAAAACAAGTCTTTCTCTGGAGAAGTCATTCTGGACTCTGATCAGTTCAGGCTGTTTTCTTTCATAGGTTGGCAGTTTATCCAGGAGTATCTTTTTAATCCTACTAATGAAGCACAAGCAATTAGAAATACAGAAAGTTTCTTGTATTGAAACTTTGTGGCACCTGGAAGGTAACTTCATTAGTCCAGAGGAATCCGACACCCTCTTCTGACCTCCGCGGCACTGCACGACATGGGTGCACAGACTTGCATGCAGACAGTACATTCATACACATACAGAAATAAATAAGTGCCGGGCGTGGTAGCGCACGCCTTTAATCCTAGCACTTGGGAGGCAGAGGCACGTGGATCTCTGTGAGTTCAAGGCCAGCCTGGTCTACAGAGTGAGTTCCAGGACAGCCAGAGCTACAGGGAGACCCTGTCTCAAAAAGACAAAAAAAAAAAAAAAAAAAAAAAAAAAAAAAAAAAAAAAGAAAAGAAATAGGATCCCGTGGGGGCTGGAGAGATAGCCTAGCGTTAAGAGCGCGACGCTCTTGCAGAGGACCCGGGTTTTGATCCCCAGCACCCACATGGCGGCTGAGAACTGTCTGAAACTCCAATTCCAGGAGAACTCATTTCCAGGGGAATCCGACACCTCTTCTGACCTCCCGGCATTGCACAACACGGGTGCACAACCTGCATGCAGACAGTACATTCATACACATACAGAAATAAATAAAATTAAAAAAACAAAAAAAGAAATAGGATCCACAGAGGTGTTTGGTGCCTCTAGCTCAGGGAGTTTAAGGCTTTCCTTCGTTAATGTTCAGATGGGCCAGCTTATCTGCTGGTATTTTTTGGTACATTCTGCACAATGCAAAGCTGTATCTTTTCTTTCTCAGCCATTAAATTGATGACATTTTGGCCTGTGGGAACATGCAAATCTTTTCCCATAGTTAGTTTTAAGATTTAATTTGAAAAATTTGACAGAAGTTTTAATATATAACCATATCCCCCCTTTTTTTAATTTTAGGTTTCTATTTTTTGACCCATGAATCTCAAAAAGGCAGTTAGTTGTATTACACATACCTGTAGGCAGGAATTAAGGTGTAAATTTTCATTAAATTTACCTAAGCTGTTTATCATTGACTGTATGTTAATTTGGGAAGCAAACTTAATTCCCTTAGTTAAATCATCCTACAGGTAAAAGTAAATGTTACAAGATGATACTGTACAACACAAAAATTTATAGAAAACGTTTGTATGTATTAATCTCAAAGTTGTTGTTATACATATTATTAAGTAAAACAAATGTGGACAACAATTTATATTTCCAGGTAGCTTAAATATATTATCATTTTTATTAGAACCCTTTTAACCAATGTTGTTTAATATAGACATTATTACTTTTACTAAGTACTAAAATACCATATAATATGTAGACAAAGTTTTGGCAAATTTGGATACCTGTTAATCACACATCAATTAAATGTTCCTTAAAATTCTTTTAAAAAATAATAAGAAAATAAAATAAAATAAAATTCTTTTACTAGATTGTGACTTTAGAGAAATCAAGTCCATTAGCTCATATTTATTTATTTGTATTTCTGTATAAATCTCTACTGAAATACCTCTATATAAATGTATAATACTTGTTTTAAATATCATTATAAATCTTATAAAGTGGGTTTATAACAATTATTTTCCTTTCAGTCCTTGGAGGTGGTTTTTCCAGGCCTGGCACAAAACCCTGTTTTAAAGATGCTTTACTTAGTTGTTAAATGTTTTACAATACACATTTAACCATACTTTAAATTATATCTAAATTAAAATAAGATTATTGCTTAAAACCAATATTAGTTTTTGTCTCAGGCATTGAGGGAGTGTAGTTGATAGTGGTACCATACACCCATAAAGTAGCTAACTGTAACAGCATTTGCACAATCAGTAATATTTTAACCAAGAGAAGTAAATTACACAAATGAAAATAGAATAGAGCTGCATCTGAGTTGGAGGGGCCAGGTCCAGTTCAGAGGCTTTTAAGAATTGTACAAATGCATATTAACATTTATATAAATCCAATTAAAGTTTGTTAACATCAAATGTATAAACCAAGTTTTGTATAGGTTGAATTTGTAAAGTGAATTATAGTTGACCTTTTTAAAACACAGGAGTTTAGAAAGCTATAGGGGTTAAAACAAAATAATCATACATCCATACACACATGTGCATGTGTACACATACATACAAGCATACACAAACATATGTACAGAGGAAAAAAGTTCATGAGATCAATCTGTAGGTAGAAAGTTACATTATTGTCTTATACTCAATGAGAAAAGGTTATTTACACAATTAAGGCTGGGCTTGAGTCTTCGAAGAGGTCTGTCTTCTGAGTAGTGGAATAAAAGCTTCACCTTTAAAACACAATGAAAGATTCTCCAGGGCAAGAGCTTTTCCAGTCACACAGAGACTACAGTAAAGCCAGCCCTTTCCCCACCAGCCATCCACTGTTTCCAGAACAGGAGAGGGGCACAGAACAAACATTGTACTAGATTAACCAGAGTATTTACAAATAGCTACAAACTGAAAAGCTTAATATTTTGCTTTTGGTCTTTTCAAGGCAGAGCCTGCCCACAGTCAGAGCTGGCCTGACAAGGATGACACTGAATTTACAGGTATCTGCTTGGATTAAAGTCATGGGCCACCAAGCCAGGCCTGGAATTTACAAGCTCAATTTGCATCACAGAAGACTGGCCTCTAGAAGAGTTTTGGGGAGAAGTTTAGAAGACAAAAAGAAACTTTAGCAGAATTAAGCACTACCTTACACAATTTAACACTATTTACAGAAAAAAAATTTAAGAAGGAACTTTTTAAAAACACATTTAGACTGTTGCTGGCTTTTCACAAGCTTCCATAAAAGCCAATGTTGGTAGACTAATTCCTGGGTAGTTGCCTCTACAACCCAAGCCGGTCTGTGCAAATATGTAACTTTTTAGAAGGCTGGCAGCAAAAGGCTTGAGCTTGCTCCACCTACACGCCCATCCTCCCAGCCTCTGTGACCTTTGCCACCTGGACTGTGGCCAGAAGGCAGAAGCTAGGGCTTCTCTTAGGGGCCAGAGCCTAGGCTGCAGGGCAGGTTCTGAGCCCATTTCAAGATCTCTAGAAGGCAAGAGCATGGGAGAGGAAGTGCTCCTCTCACAATTTCTCTGAGTACCCACAACCTGGGAAGGCTGGGGAAGCAACAGATGCCCCCAATCCAGGGAAGCCAAAACGGCACCCACAGGCTCCATAATTGTGTCCTGCTGAGTGGGTGAAAAGCCACAAGAGAATGTCAGCTTCGCAAAGCCTATCAGAGAAAGGGTCTCTGGCACACAGGCCAAATCCCCATCAGCTCCATCCACAGGTGCACCAGCAAAGTCAATATGAGAATTCCCTCTGCCTCCATCCTTAGTCTGTGCCTTCACTGATTTGGAAATGCTAAACTTTCTCCATGCCACAACTTGAAACACAACAGCCACAGCAAACCGTAGCACACAGCCAACAAACACATGCCATACATCACCAAACAATTCCTCCTGACTGTGGGGAGCTGGCCCCCCCTGTAAGCCTCGCCAAGCCACCCTCCCCACGACTCCCACTTGGCTGCCTGAGGCTCGGCTGCCTAGTTCCTGTTGAACCCCAGTGGCATATACATCTGCCACCTTCCCCCCTCCTGCCAGGCCACCCCCATCTGCTGAGATGCAGGCTTTAAGGGCAGCCACAGTAGGGTAAAACCCCAGTGGGGGTCAATTCCCAGATGAGACTCCCTCTGGCATGCCAGGCCCTCAACTCTTACCCACGTGTTGGCTTTAAAAAGGTTGGTGCCTCCTATCCATGGGGCTAGGAGCAGGACCATGTCCCATATCTTCCCCACATTGGAGTCAGCAAGCTCCAACCTACGGCTAATCAACATGTAGCACAGTGCCTGTAGCACTGGGTATCCCTTGGAAGTTGCATTACCCATCTTTTCAGATCTCCCCTCCCCTGGTATCCTCGATTGCCCCCTTCCTGTATGTGGTTCCTGCTTCCTTTGTGCCTCAATTGGGTGCCAGATGCAGGGTCCTGACCCACAGGACAACCAGATAGAAGGGGAAAGACAGGTGTGCAGTCTGCTCTACCCTCAAAACCTCCCATGTCCCTGAGACACTCAGGCAGACTGAGAGTCAGTCACAGCTGGATCTCATTTATTGTAAGCACTAGAGTAGCTTATAAAGGCAAGGTCCACAAGGGAGCAGCCAATCATCTTAAAGGTCAAATAGCTAGAGCCAATTGGAAAAGTTTCAAAACAACCCTGGCCCATCTACCATCTACCTTACTTCCTTTAGCCCCCTCTTATTTACTTAGGACCAGCTGGCCCATCTACCTTCCTTCCTTTATCCCCCTCTTATTTACTTAGGACCAGCTGGCCCATCTACCTTACTTCCTTTAGCCCCCCCTTATTTACTTAGGACCAGCTGGCCCGTCTACCTTACTTCCTTTAGGTTCTGTCTTTAGGGTGTTGTTGCCTCTCATACCCCTTCAGCTTGGTTCTATTGATCAGAGAATAAGTATTCTTATTCTAGTGCTGAAATTGCCTTTCTTTACCATACACAGAAATTTAATCCTGAATTTGCACACAGAAGTATATTATATATCATTTACCTTCATTTGGAACATTAAATTGTTGAATTTAATATGTGTACCTCTGATCATGTAATTATGTAGAATAATCCTGCATGTGTAAAGAGGAATAAATGAAAAATATCATGGAAATTCTTGTGGTAAGAAAAATCACCAAAATAAACTATTTACCAATAATATGAAAGTGACTCACTTAGTTTTCTGCACAAACATATTGTAGCACCCAGTTGAGTTTGCAATATCATTTATTCCTTGAGAAGTCAAAACTTTGGTCATAAAGCTAATATGTTTTTCTTTCCATTTAATCCCTATGTATGTTACTCTATTGAAGTTTACTGAGAACTATAAGATATTGAGTTATATGCTATTTATATTCTTTAACCAATTACAGATATTATGATACGAGCCACATTTACAAGGGAAAAATAAAGCAAATGTTCACTGGTTTCATGGATTTTATATAAGCATGAAGGTACATCCTTTTTTGATGTAACGGACATTAGCACAAAGAAAATTATATAACATTATAGGTGACTTTTCATATTTTCCTTTCTTAGATAATTTTTTCACATTTTTCTCCAATTGTGAAGAACAGTGGTGAGATGTGGAATCAAATGCAATTATAAACATTTTATCAGGCTATGAGAAGTTGTGATTATCTGATCATAACTCTGTGTATTTTCTGCCTTAACACTGAGGGAAACCACTGGTCTCTATTTGAATGCAATTGATGACAGAAAAGACTAATATTTTATATTATCAAGTAATTATTGCATTGCATCACAAAATGCCAAAATAGTATTAATTATAATCAGAGAGTCATTTCCTTTCTTCAATTGACTAACTGATCTTTTTATCATATTTAATTGTATAACATAAGGACTTGTTCATGATATTCCATTCGTGCATATAATGTGCTTTGATAACATTTGCTCCCTCCACTACATTTATCAACTCACAC
Source organism: Rhizomys pruinosus (assembly GCA_009823505.1). NCBI lineage: Eukaryota > Metazoa > Chordata > Mammalia > Rodentia > Spalacidae > Rhizomys > Rhizomys pruinosus. Next base: position 771,517 of record VZQC01012420.1, on the reverse strand, counting down.
TTTTCCCTTAGCCTTCCATGTCATTAGTAGTCTCTCTTTTACTTTCATATCCTTCCTTCACTCCTTAGATTCCACACTAGATAGAAAATGATACTTTATATGACTGGACTCTTGTTTCAATTATTGAGTTATTTATATAGTCTAGATATGAAGGACTTGCTGATGATTATCTGGTAAAGACTTTTATTCACTCTGTAGGTCATCAAATGACAATTGTTTATTTTCCTATGTAGATACTTCTAATTTGAGTTACTTTGATTCATTGAATGTTATCATCAAAGGAGCAATCAAACAACAAATGCTGACAAGGATGAAGGATACAGTAAACTCATTCATTTCTGGTGGGAACACAAATTAGTCTCTCCATAATGAAAACTCGGATGGAGATATAGCAAAAACATAAATGGTACTTCGACCTGACCCAGCCATGCAACTTCTAGGAATATATCTGAAGGAATAGGTCAGCTTCCTACATAGACACCTGCATAATGATATTTATCACCATAATATCCATAATATCACAACAGTGAAATTACAGAATCGATTACAAGAATTGTCATGCAATGGATTAATGATAATGAAAGTGTAGAACACACACACACACACACATGCACACACACACATGCACACTGGATCTTTACTCAACCACAATGAAGAATGAAATCATGTTGTCTGTAGAATGAATGGAATCAAAGAACACCATGTACCCACAAATCTTAAATATTCACTGTAGATAAGAAGTGCATATTAAATATTCATTCCAGTCCTTTCTTTTAGCCTTCCACACATTTATATTATGTCATGAGTGAAGTTAAATTCAGTACTACAAAAATGTGTTTAAGGAGACATGGAACTATTAAATATTTTCCTTATTAAAATGATTTTACCTTATAATGATTTTTTTAAATTTATTTTTATTGATGCTTTGTGTATTTCATACATCATTTTCCAATTCAGTTCAGGCATATATCCCCTTCCCTTCCCCCCCACCCTACCCCTACCCATCGCAGATCGTGCATTCTGCCGTAAGTTTTCTGCATCTTTCTCTGCTTTTTTGTTTTGTTTTGTTTTCATTTTTTTTACAAATAGGTGATAATTTGTGAGTACAAGCATCCTTCATGTAAAACCAATTTGCAAGCAGTTGTGCCCAAACCCACACAGCTCATGGGTCCCACCATCCAGCAGGGGGGGCTTGTATGTTCAATCAAGTTGATCAAATGAGTGTCCAGTCTATATTGTTGTAGTTTCACCATTNTTATTTATTTTTGTATGTGTATGAATGTACTGTCTGCATGCAGGTCTGTGCACCCGTGTCGTGCAATGCCGCGGAGGTCAGAAGAGGGTCTCGGATTCCCCTGGAACTGGAGTTCTCCTGGAATTGGAGTTACAGATGGTTCTTAGCCGCCATGTGGGTGCTGGGGATTGAACCCGGGTCCTCTGCAAGAGCGTTGGTGCTCTTAACTGCTAGGCTATCTCTCCAGCCCAACTTTTATAAGATAAGTTGAACACATAGTTTTACTTTTAAATTATTTCTCTTGTGAACTTTCTATTCTTCTGTCCAAGAATAAATGCAGGCTTTCCTGTGTGTGTGTGTGTGTGTGTGTGTGTGTGTGTGTGTGTGTGTATGTGTGTGTGTGCGTGTGTGTGTTTGTGTGTGTGTGTGTGTGTGTGTGTTATGATTTGATCTAATATCATTGCTGAAAGCATTGGGGTTGAAAGAAACATATTACTCATAATAAATATTAAAAGCAATATTGGGCCTAGATTGATAACACCTTCTTGTGCTTTTGTATGCTGTTCTGGATCAGTACAGGGGGTCATAAAAGGAAGCTTTTTTCCTTGTGAAACTCTGGCAAGTGATTCTTTAAGACAAAGTGCCTCATTCATTTCCAATCATATGCTTGGCATGCTGTTGTGTAGAGAGAAATCCCTTCTTCAGATATAGAAAGTATCAGAACAAATTAGACCCACTCTTAATCCCAGGAGCTATTTTTCTTTAATACAGCATTACAACATTTTCTAAAAAGAAAGCATCTTAAGAGAAGAAAAAAATCTATATTTTTTCATATTCAATACTTAATATAATGCTTCACATCCATATGCAGTGTTAAATGTATGTGTTAGAGAATAAATAGCATTGATTGCATAATGCGAAAATATATGGAGCCCATATCATGGAATCCTAAAATCAAATTAATGCTTAGATAGTTATAGGAAAATCATTGTGTGAGATTTATTATTATGAGATTAAATTTCTTAACAGGAATGAACTTATTTGATTTATAGAATACTTCTAAGTGTACTACCTTAGGAATCAGTAGTTTTGTCTAAATTATAAAAGTAAAGGAATAACATACATTTTTTTTTCTAATCCTCCTTACAAAAAGCCCAGAGGTAATTCCTGCCTCATGAATAAGTTAACACAGCATGTGTTACAGAGAAATTTAAACCTCTTATTAAAGTATATATCTTTTCTGATTTGTTTTAAATTATATTTTGTTTTCAGTTGATAAACATGAATTGTTTGTATATGAAGGGTACAATGTGAGGCTATGATACACACAAATACAATGGAATTATTAAATCNTATTGATTTTCTTACAGGATAGAGTGTGAGTAGTCCAACAATAGGTCTGTCATATGTGAGAGGCTGAGAATCCAGGGAGTTGCTCAGTCCATGAGGCTGGATTTCTCAGTGCTGAAGGCCCAATTGATTCTGTGAGGTCTGCCCATATTCAGTGTACGCTGGGATCCAATGAGTGGATCACAGGAGCAAGACATACTCACCAGTGAGAGAGAAGGCAAGCAGCAAAAATGGGACAAGCTCCCTTCTGCCATGGCCTTTAATATTGGCTGCCATCAGAAGGTAACACCCACATTTAGGGTGGGTCCTCCAGCTTGAGATAATCCAATATGAAAATCTCTTTCTCATATTTGTTCATCCCAAATCCAGTCAAGTTGACATCCAAGATTAACAGGATTAACCATCACATGCAATATTCCAAAATAAGGGGTATTTATTATTGGTTTGTTAGATGTTAATAAAATTTGGATGAAGCTTCAAATGTGGAAACAGTGCTTGTTAGTAAGTAAGGGCAATACATAAAATGGGTAAAATAGATAGATGATGATAATAGATAGATACATAGATAGATACATAGATAGATACATAGATACACAGACAGGTAACATTAGGAAATAATGATGTTTGTTGTTATTCTTTCTTATTTCCCACATACTGAATAAGTATTAGTTTCAACTTGAAATTGTACATAGATTGGGAACTTTATTAGCAGTGATTCATGAGTTTTGCACATCAGTAAAAGCATAGAAACAAAAGGCAGCAAAGCCTGAGTTTCATATGACTGAGTAAGTATAGTTTAAGAAAACAAAGCAAAACACCAGTGTCACCTCACCACATGAGCAGATGAACATAAAGTCTCCAGTAACTTGTCACTTGGAATTTCATTACTACCCAGACAAGACAAAGCACATATAAGTTATGAGGACATAGTTTTGATTAAATATAGATCTGTATTAATATATATGCATCTATAAACTAAGGCTGAAGTATGAGAATTCAGATATCATTGGTTTATTTTGGTGTATAATACCTCATGATGTAAGTAGTTTTTTTTATTTTATTTTATTTATTTCTGTATGTGTATGAATGTGCTGTCTGCATGCAAGTCTGTGCACCCGTGTCGTACAACGCCGCGGAGTTCAGAAGAGGGTCTCGGATTCCCCTGGAACTGGAGTTCTCCTGGAATTGGAGCTTCAGACGGTTCTCAGCCGCCATGTGGGTGCTGGGGATCGAACCCGGATCCTCTGTAAGAGCGGTCGGCGCTCTTAACCGCTAGGCCATCTCTCCAGCCCGATGTAAGTAGTTATAACAACCCCAAATTTAATATAACTGTTTATTTAATATTATGCTTATCAATAATATATATCAATATTGACTTATGTACTTTATATTTATATTCTTTAATTGTGAGGGTGATTTTTATGGGTATATGTAACTTTTGCAGAATCTTGTAACCCAGTTAATCATATGCTTTGAGATCATTTAAGCTATGTATTCAATCTATTTTCCTGCTGTGTACTCAACTTCTTTAAATTTAGCTGGGCTTTCTGAAAAAAAAATGTACTTAAAAAAAAAAAGTACTCAATCTTATCATGGTTTGGATTACCCATGTAATCAACTTTTTAAAAATTATTTATTTATTTTTGTATGTGTATGAATGTACTGTCTGCATGCAGGTCTGTGCACCCGTGTCGTGCAATGCCGCGGAGGTCAGAAGAGGGTCTCGGATTCCCCTGGAACTGGAGTTCTCCTGGAATTGGAGTTACAGATGGTTCTTAGCCGCCATGTGGGTGCTGGGGATTGAACCCGGGTCCTCTGCAAGAGC
>VZQC01012420.1:710910-759297 GCA_009823505.1 Rhizomys pruinosus | reverse complement strand
TAACAAGAGACCCGAACCTGAAGGGAAATCTTTGTGTACTGGGACAATTGAATGGCTGGTTTAGCTGGGGCTGAAAAATTCAGCTGTAAGTAAAAAGAGACCAGCATTTCACTGTGGTGAAATCATCTGGGAAAAATTTCTTCATCGGCCAGCACACAGAAGCTGTGACCAAGAAAGGGCCTGAGCCTCCATATCGACGCCCAGAGCAGGACTGGGTAATGTGTAAGACATCTTCCTATATTGTCTCCGCGGATTTGAAATTTCAGGGGTCAGCAGAGACAGCCGAGGCTTGGCCACTATGACGAGAGGTCAGAAAGACCATTGGTGGAAGTGCACCTTCGGTTGCAGTGAAGACCACAAGATTGCAGGGGTCATGAAAAGAAGCTGAGGCTTTGTACTAGGAGAGGTCAGAAGAGATGTTTGGTGAAGGTGCTGCCTCAATTTCAGTTGGTGACCCAGCGTTTTGGAGATGCCCGGACTGTGTGGGGGCATGACCACCGGTAAGAGCAGTGGCAGGTTTGGAATGGAGTCGGCCTGGGTGTGTGAGATGAGTTGTGTGCTGTGCACGGGATAGGCAGAGTTGGGGAGGGGGAGCTGCTGAGACCATTTGGAGCCCAGAAGATTTCATGATGAATCCCATGTGTCCAGCGCCTTGAGCCTACTGCTAAGACTTGGGTTTTGTTTGAGAGTGCTAGATTCTTCCCTTTGAAATAAACAGTACTTGTTTGGGATTTTTACAGCAGCCCATCAAGTTAAGAGACTTTTTTAATAGACTGAAATTTTAAGCGTTTTGACATTTTAAGGACTGTCGCGGCTTTTACGGTTGTACTGTCTTAGGTTGTGATTAAATGTTAACATCATACTTTAGGGATAAGAACTGGAAAGGTGGTGGTTTAATAGTGATGTGTTTTGTGTGTCAAGTTGACAAGGGAGTCACTCAATTGTGCTGGATAGCTTTAGTTGTCAAACTTGACACACCGGGTTGAGGCTAGCCAGAGAATTGGGGAATTTGCTCGATTGGATTGGCCTGTGGACACATCTGTGGAGTATTTGTCCGTTGATTGTCAGGCAATGTAGGAGTGGTTCCCGTCTCACATGTTTGAGTTAGTGCCACTTGGGCAGTTTGTTTGGTTGTACTGTTATAACGAAGGCAACTTGGGCCATTGAGCCAGGGGATGCAAGCCAGTGGGTGAAACAGCATTTCCTCCCTGGCCTCTACTTCAGCCCTGCCTCCATGGTCCTCCCTGAGATCCTGCCTTGGGCTTCCTTCTTGAGTGTTATGAACTGTGACTGGCATGGATTGATGTGAGTCTGAATAAAAAGTCTTTCCTTCCCAATCTATCGGGTTTTTGGAGTTTTTCTTGGTGGCCTGGTGTCAGTCATCAGAGTGTTTTGTTACATTCAATGGAACGACAAACTAATTGACATATTCCTGATGTAACCAAATTGGCTGAGGCACCTAAAGGATAACATTGTTCCTTGACCTCAGAGGACAACCAAGTCATAGGGGAATATGCATGGGAGCAATTCTTGAAATGTCTTCCTGAAAAGTGAGTCTCCTGTTTCAGGGAGTTTTAGGAGATAAAATGATGGACTTTGGCCAGTGTTCCCAAGAGGAAAGATGAAAGTCTGCTCTTGCTTCACAAAGGATAGCCTGGTCTAGCAAATCTGATTTTTTTCTCGAGTGGAGAAAACTAGTAGAATAATAAAGCTAAAGGTGAAATGCCACCCCCCCAAAAAAAACCGCTAGAGACCCCTAGACAAATCCTCCATACTGACCTCAAGAAAACAACGAAACCTTGGTTAAATCTGGCGCCAAACTGCTTGTGGCCTTAAAGCATCCAAAAGTGTAACATTTTAAAACCTAGAAATAAAATAATCAATTCAAGACGCTTAGAAATTGTTATCTGTCCAGTTGTTTAAAACTGTAGATTTACTTAAGTAAAAGTCAAGAAGTATGAAAAATTAGAGTATCACGGGTTGGCCGGTCTTCAGTTCTTACTGGCAGGTACATCTACCCTGTGGCTGCTATGTGCTTTTGCCATCCTTCAAAAGACATGAGACACAGCTTTTTAACATTTCAGTGTGGACTGAAGACCAGTGGCTCTCTGGGAATCCGTTAGGCTTTCAGTGGCAGACTGTGATTGCTAAAGTATTCAGCTTGGGGACTGAACAGCTACCACTGTGTTTTCAGCCTCTTCAGAGTGTTGATTGCCATTGTTGGATTACCCATGCTGTATCATGGAAACCAGTGCACAGGGATTGAGACAGGATGCCTGCTTACCGGACTCCATTTGGGGGACCATAGGAGGGAAAGAGCCCAGTGTGGAGCTCCAGAGGGCACAGATTGAATGGTTGTTAGCTTGGCAAAGAGGAACCTTTGAGCACTTCCCTAAGGAAAACCAGCGACATTCTTTAGAAAAAAAAATCCTCCCATTCCAGGTGATATGTGTATATGTATGTATGTACTGATTGTGTGTACCATATTTATGCTATATATATAATTTAACTGTATTATATTATATATATATATTATATATATATATATATATATTAAATATATTTACAAGACATACAAACACCAACAACAAAGAACTGGGAAAAAAAAACTCTGGAACATTGCAAAAAAAATGATACCAAGACATACATGGCAGAGGTGCAGGGATTCAGGTGGGGTGGGAGGCATGAAAGGAAGTGACTCTAAATTCGATTGAAGAAACTGACTGTGTATGATTTATAGGAAAATTTTAATAACAATAAAAAAAGAGAAAAAAAGAAAAGAGATATAAGGGGCTGGAAGATGAGTCTGCTGTTAAGAGCACTGGCTGCTCATACAGTGGACCTGGGTTCGATTCCCTGCACCAACAGGATGGGTAACAACTGTACTTAGCTCCAGTTCTAGGGAATCTGACACACTCTTCTGACCTCCATGGTCACTGTATGATTCCTGTGTACTTACATACATGCAAGGAATACACTCATAACAAAAAATAATAAATAAAATATTTTAAAAATATAAAAGCAAAAGGAGAAGCAGAATCAGGTAAAAGCTACACTCTCCCAGTGTCTGCGCTCAAAGGGGCTAAGTGTGGGAATTCTGGAAATGAAAACACCATTAGCTCATTAAAAGACTAATTGTTCCTCCAACTTATTTAGAATAGCTTGAGGTGTACCTGCCTTCCTAGGGTTTGCACTTCTTTCCTGAGCAGAGGTCCCTTAACATCTCCCAAACCAAAGATTTTATCCTCTTGACAGAAGGAAATGGTTTTCTCCTAAAGGACCTTATTGCTGCTGTGTTATTCTCCCCTCCAGAAGAGATGACCCTAATATTATTGAAACAGCTCCCCTAATTTACATTTTTAGCAGCAGGGTTATCTTTGTACATCTTCATCAACACTTTCTGAGAATGTCCGGTTATATCTCATTGTGATATTAATTCTCAGTATCTCCAAGTTTAGAAACACTGGCACTTCTAGTTCATCAGAGTATTATTTAGAATAGCCAATACAAAACACCACCACAATACACTTCAGTGGAGGAATGGGTAAAGATCCGCTTCTTCCTGTACAGAGCAACACTCTCAGAAACTGCATAAGATGATAGATCTGGTATCAAGCCAGGATTCCTAGTTGCTTTGGTGAAATGCAGCGTGCTACAGCTCTTAATCTCCCACTCCACATTTGATGATCACCCATCTGTTTGTGACAATGAATTTGGACTCTCTTATTATCAAGAATTTATGCTTCTTTCTAACTGCCAAAGTTTTAATCATTTTCATCTATTAAGTACACTTCCTTTATGAAGCTGGGTTCAGAGATTATGCGAACACAATAACACAGTGGCAGATGCATCTTAATTGGTCTTAGTAGTCCACTTGGTAATATCAATCATTGTACATGGGTCACAAACATATTTTTGGTTTCATATATTGATATAAATACATTGATCCATACACTTTGCCTTTTGTAGGATTCAACTAACTCATTTTAGAAAATATGCTTTAGCATATTTTTCAATATATTTCATATATTGAAAAACTATGTGTAGGTCTATATAAACAGAATTAGAAAAAGAATAGAAAGAAATCCAATTATTGTTATACAATATTGATATAATGATTGTTAGGTTATAAAAAAAGCCATGTACCTCCAGTCACCAGCCCCCAGCACCCAGATAAAAAGCCACATGAGGCATAAGTCACTGCAGGAACAAGATTTACTTCCATGTGGAATTACCAGCAAGGGCTGCCTGCAAGGGCCGCCTGCAGACACGTGGTGGAACCAAACAGCATGGCAGGCAGAGAGAGAGAGAGAGAGAGAGAGAGAGAGAGAGAGAGAGAGAGACTGGGGCCCACCCACTTATAACCAGGGGGCGGGGCCTCAGGTACAGAGGAAGTGGTCAGAAGATTGACAGCCTCTGGAGGAAATGGGTGCCTGTGTCCCTTGGGATTCTGGGAAGCCCAGACCTAACAATGATGTGATGCTATTTGTTGGCTCCTATTTTTTACATTTTTCTATACAACTAAGAAAATTATTTTTAATTTACAGTCATACAAAATCATCATTAAGAATTGAATATAACTTTAACAATAACATTCAAATTTGTTAATTTTTAAAGTCAACATTAATTCCTCTATTCAGAATTGCTCCTGTATCAAATAAAGCCATATTTCATTTCGTACATTTAGTAGTCAGTTAGTATTCAATGCTGAATTTTTAGTAGAAGTCTCTCCAAGGGTTCAATATTAACTAATCATCTACTTTTGGAGTGCCTTTTATTTTTTCTTTCTATTTTCTCCATGCTGAATTAGTTGTTTCTAATTCTCTACTTAGACTTAACGTGCCAGGAAATATGCTGTGATACATCATAGTAAGCCTTACTCTCTGTTTTGTTTTTGTTTTAGTTGATAAGTGAGAAAACAAAGAAATCATAGAAATGGAGAAATCACAAAAGAATATAAATTTATTGTGGTGGTTGTAGTGGAAAGTGCTCCTTTTAGGCTCAAGTATTTGAACACTTGGTCAGTTGATGCTGCTTTGGGGCAGGGGATGGTGGGTGGGAAGGTGTCATGGAAACTTTGGAGGTATGACCTTGCTAGTAGAATCATGACACCGGGAAAGGCTTTGAGAGCACATAGCCTGGGTCCGCTTTATGTTTCTCTCTCTTGTGTATACATGCTTGAAGATGTGTGCTCTCAGGATATAGCTCCTTCTACCACACCTGCTGCTTGCTGCCATGACCCCGCGATGATGCACTCTTAAGCTTCTGGAACTATAAACCAAATACACCCTCCCTTCTATAAGATGCCCTGGTCATAGTATTTTATCATATTAACAGAAAAGTAACTAATCTAAAATTTGGTACAGGAGTAAGATCTTGCTGTAAAGAGCCCAATTATGTTGTTTTTATTAGGGGAAATGTGGGTGACTTTGGGAATTAAGACTAAAAAAGCATGTTGTAAGCAGAGATTAATAGGGCTTTCTAATTGCAGCTCAGCTCAAGATGTTTTAGAGATGTAAATAAAGACTTATACAGTGACCAAAATATTTTGGCAATGACTTTGGGGACCATAAGCCCTTGCCCAAGAACTTGGATGAGAATAAATTAAGAAGTAATGCACTCATTTCTTTGGCAGAGGAAATTCCTAGACAGAGTATCATTGAGTATATGGCTTGGTTACTATAAGTTTTATGAAGGTCTATCTACAATGAAAAAGAACAAATGGAGCAGAAAGAAATGGAAAATGTACAGTTTTTAGAGAAAAAAAAAAGACTAGGAAGCCTAAAGTTCCAGCAAAAGCAATGAAGCCTTTGCCCTAGAAGAGAGGGGCACATTGTTATGAAATTAACATCATTAAGGTCATTAAGTGCCTCCTGCTCTACTGAGCAATGGAAAGAGTACCCTCAGGTTAAAACAAAACCCAGCTAAGCTTCCAATTTGTGAAAAATAAGGCCTAAGCAATTTTCTGCTCCTAGAAAAACTACAACATATGAGCAAGTTCCCAGCCACCTGGAAAATTCTGTTTTCCTGTGGTCATCCACCACCTATCTGTGGCTTTTACAGTATTTCCATCTCCTTTTCCACAATAGCCCCTGAGCCTTGGGTAGCTGAGTTTTAATACAGTGGTCTTATCCAAGAACAGAAAATATCCAGTCTCATATTCTCTAAATGTTGGCAAGTTGTAGCTTTCTGTATTAATCACCATCATCTGTTGCATAAGGAAGTTTCTCTGGTGAGAGTTGAGAGATATATTAATATTCTATTTGCCCCCTGTCCTACTATATTTCCTTAGACTTAGGTGTGGAGGTTCATTGTAGATATGTCACTTAGGGGTAGGTCTGTCTCAGAAGTATGTTCTTTGTGGGTCACTGGTTCTGGAACTCTGTAATTGTCTCTATCGTTTGCAAAAAGAAGTATCTTTCCTTTTTTTTACTTTTTTTATTGATGTTTTGTCTATTTAATACAACATTTTTCAATTCAGTTCAGGCGTATTCCCCTTTCCCTTCCCCCCACCCCACCCCCACCCACCCCACCCCAGATCATGCATTCTGCAGTAACTGTCCTGCATCTTTTTCTCAGTCTTTTTTTTTAAGCTTAGGAATTCATTTTTCCTCCATTAATTTTATATTACTCTAAAATATGGATACATACTCTCCACCCATACACAGTAATTACAGAGTCTGAAAATAATTGGTGGGTGGATTCTAGAGCCCATTGAGAGATTCACATTATAATAACATAGTTGCTTTCAGATAAACAGAAATATAACCATAATGTCATTCAACTTGCCTTTCCCATCTGGAGGATTTGGTGTTAGCATCCACAAATGAGGGAAATCATTCTCCATTTGTCTTCCTTGGACTGTGTTACTTCACTCAGCATAATGGCTTCAAGCTCTATCCATTTACCTGCAAAGTTCTTAGTGCCATCTTTCTTTATTGCTGAATAGTACTCCATAGTGTAGATGTACCACATTTTTGTCATCCACTCATCTGTTGAGGGGCATTTGGGTTAGTACCAGCTCTTCCCTATTGTGAAGAGAGCTGTAATAAACATGGATGTGCATGTATCTTTGTGGTAGGATGAGTCTTTGGGGTATATACCCAGGAGTGGTATGACTGGGTCAGGTGGTAAACTCATTCCAAGTATTTTAAGGGTTCTCCACACTGCTTTCTATAGTGGTTGTACAAGTTTACATTCCCACCAGCAGTGGATGAGTGTTCCCCTTTCCCCACAACCCCTCCAGCATCTGTGTCTTTTGTTTTCTTGATCTTAGCTAGCCATATTGGAGTGAGATGATATCTGAGAGTGGTTTCAATTTGCATTTCCTTAATTATTAATGATGTTGAACACATTTAAGATGTTTCTCAGCCATCTTTAATTCCTCACTGGTGAAGACTCTATTTAGCTCTTTACTCCATCTTTTTAGTAGGTCATTTGTCTTCTTACTTCTTTGTTTTTTGAGTACTTTATATTATTCTTGACATTAATGCTCTGTCAGATGTGTCACCGGTAAATATTTCTTCCCACTCTGTGGATTTTTTCTTCACCTCCTTGATTATTTCTTTTGCTGTACAGAAGCTTTGGAGTTTTATGAGGTCCCATTTGTCAACTGTTGACTTTACTTCCTGTATGGCTGCTGTCTGATTTAGAAAGTATTTTCCTATGCTTGTCTTGTAGGTCATTGCCAACTTTTCCCTTATTACCTTCAGGATTTCAGGCTTTACGTTGAGATCTTTGATCCACTTGGAGTTTATTTTTGTTTGTTTGTTTTGTTTTGTCTTTTTAGAGACAGGGTCTCCCTGTAGCCCCAGCTGTCCTGGAACTCACTCTGTAGACCAGGCTTGCCTTGAACTCACAAAGATCCGCCTGTCTCTGCCTCCCGAGTGCTAGGATTAAAGATGTGTGCCACCATGCCTGGCTTTGGAGTTGATTTTTGTACAGGGTGAAAGGTAGGGGTTTAATTTTGTTCTTCTACAGATGATGATCCAATTTTGCCAGCACCATTTGCTGAAGATGCTATCCTTCCTCCATTGAGGGTTTTTTGCCCTTTTGTCAAATATGAGGTGGCTGAAATTGTATGAGCTCAAGTTTTGATCTTCAATTTTGTTCCATTGGTCAACTGGTCTGTTTTTTGTACCAGAACCAGGCTGTCTTTATTACTATGGCCCTGTAATATAGTTTGAAGTCTGGTAGGGAAATCCCCTTCTGTATTGCATTTTTCACTCAGGGTTGCCTTAGCTATTCAGGGTCTTTTGTTTCTCCATATGAACTTAATGATTTTTTTTTCCAAGTCTGTGAAAAAACTCACAGGGATTTTGATTGGGATTGCGTTGAATCTGTATATCAGTTTGGGTAAAATGGACATTTTTACTATATTAATTTTCCTAATCCATGAGCATGGGAGGTTTTTCCATCTTTTAATGTCATTTTCAATCTCCTTCTTCAGGGGTTTAAAATTTTAGTTGCAGAGTTCTTTGGTATCTTTGGTTTGGTTTGTTCCCAGGTATCTTATTATTTTTGAGGCTATTGTGAGTGGGAAGGTCTTCTTATATTCCTTCTCTACTTGTTTATTGTTGGTGGACATTTTTCTAGGTTAATCATGTAGCCCAACACTTTACTAAACCTCAATCTTTTCTAGAAGTTTTCTGGTGGAGTTTTAGCATCCCTTAGGTAAATTATCATATCATCTGCAAAAAGGGATAGCTTAACTTCTTTTCTGATTAATACTCCTTTTATTTCCTTCTCTTGCCTTATTGCCCTAGCAAGTATTTCAAGCACTATGTTGAAGAGGACTGGCAATAGAGGGCAGCCTTGCCTGGTCCCCCCTTTAAGGGAAATGGTTCAAAATTTTCTCCATTTAGGATGATATTGGCAGTGGGTTTGCTATATATGGCTTTGATCATGTTGAGGAATGTTCCTTTCAGTCCTATTTCTTCTAGGGCTTTAAACATGAAGGAATGCTGGATCTTGTCAAAGGCTTTTTCTACATCAATTGAGATGATCATGTGATCATGTTTTTGTCTTTCAGTCCATTTATGTGTTTTATGATATGTTTTTATTTACATATGTTGAACCATCCCTGCATCTCTGGTATGAATCCAACTTGATCATGATGGATGATCTTTTTGATGTGGGTCTGTGTGCAATTTGCTTGTTGAGAATTTTTGCATCTATATTCATTAGTGAGATGTGTCTATAGCTTTCTTTTTTGCTTGCCTCTTTGCCTGGCTTTGGTATTAGAGTGATGCTGGCTTCATAGAAGGAGTTTGGGAGAATTCCCTCTGTTTTTATCCTTCTAAACAGTTTGAGTAGCAATGGTTTTAGAACCTCATTAAATACTTTATAGAATTCTGCCATGAAACCATCTGGACTGGGTTTTTTTTAGTTGGGAGGAAAACTTCAATTTCCTCAAATATTATGGGTCTGTTTAAACTGTCAATCTTTTGTTGGTTAAGTTTTGTTGGTTCCCAGGATTTCAGATATTCATCCATTTCTCTTATGTTTGCAAATTTAGTGGAGTATAGATTTTTGAAGTATTACCCTATGATTGTCTGGATCTTTTCTTTGTCTGCTGTTATAGTTCCCCTTTCATCAAGAATACTATTGATTTGGAGTTGTTCTCTCTCTCTCTCTCTTTTTTTTTGGTTAACTGGGATAGAGGTCTGTCTATTTTTTTATTTTTTTATTTTTTCAAAGAACCAGCTTTTGGATTCGTTGATTTTATGTAGTGTTTTCTTTGTTTCTATTTCATTGACTTCTGGTCTGATTTTTGTTATTTCTTCCTGTCTGTTGGGTTTCGGCTTCATTTGTTGTTTCTCAAGTGTTTTTAGCTGCAGTGTTAGGTGGTTTATTTTTTCCCTTTCTGTTTTATTGATGTGGTCACTTAGGGCTATAAATTTCCCTCTCAAGATTGCCGTTATTATTTTATGTTTTGTTTTGTTTTGAGTCAGGGTCTTTCTGTAGCCCCAGCTGGCCTGAAACTCGCTCTGTAGACCAGGCTGGCCTTGAACTCACAAAGATCTGTCTGCTTCTGCCTCCTGAGTGCTAGGATTAAAGGTATGTGCCGTCATGCCTGGCTCAAGATTGCCTTTAAAGTATCCCACAGGTTTTGTTGTTTCGTATTGTTTTTTTCATTCAGTTCCATGAATACTTTTTGTGCTGGATAGCTTTAGTGTCAACTTGACACACCTGGGTCAAGGGACCCTCAATTGGGGAATTGGCTCCATTGGATTGGCCTGTGGCCACATCTGTGGAGTATTGTCTTGATTGTCGAGCAGTGTGGGAGGGCCCAGCCCACAATGAGTGGTGCCACCCTGGGCAGGTTGTTGTGTACCATATAAGAAGGCAGGCTGGGCATGAGCCAGGGGAGCAAGCCCAGTAGACAACATTCCTCCTTGGCCTGTGCTTCAGCTCCTGCCTCCAGGTTCCTCCCCTGGGTTCCTGCCTTGGGCTCCCTAAGTGATGAACTATGACCCAGGAGATGTAAGCTGAATAAACTCTTTCCTCCCCAAGTTGGTGTCGGTCAGAGTGTTTTGTCACAGCAATGGAAGACAAACTAGAACAGTTTTATTTCACTCTTTATTTNTTTGGACATTTTAAGGACTGTGGGGCTTTTAAGGTTGTACTGTCTTAGGTTGTGATTAATGTTAACATCATACTTTGGGGATAAGAACTGGAAAGGTGGTGGTTTAATAGTGATGTGTTTTGTGTGTCAAGTTGACAAGGGGTCAATTGTGCTGGATAGCTTTAGTGTCAACTTGACACACCTGGGTTGAGGGAGCCTCAATTGGGGAATTGGCTCCATTGGATTGGCCTGTGGCCACATCTGTGGAGTATTGTCTTGATTGTCGAGCAGTGTGGGAGGGCCCAGCCCACAATGAGTGGTGCCACCCTGGGCAGGTTGTTGTGTACCATATAAGAAGGCAGGCTGGGCATGAGCCAGGGGAGCAAGCCCAGTAGACAACATTCCTCCTTGGCCTGTGCTTCAGCTCCTGCCTCCAAGTTCCTCCCCTGGGTTCCTGCCTTGGGCTCCCTAAGTGATGAACTATGACCCAGGAGATGTAAGCTGAATAAACTCTTTCCTCCCCAAGTTGGTGTCGGTCAGAGTGTTTTGTCACAGCAATGGAAGAGAAACTAGAACACTTTTATTTCACTCTTTATTTCTTCCCTGACCCATTGATTATTCGGGATTGTGTTGTTTAGTCTCCATGTGTTCTTGTAGCTAGTTGGACTTATTCTGGGGTTCATGTTGATCTTTATTGCACTGTGGTCTGATAGTATGCATGGAATAATTTCTATCCAAAAAGAAGTATCTTTCATGTGTGGTGAGAGGTACACTTCTCTGTAAATATAAAGACATATATGTAGCATGCAATAAATAATTACATTTGTCTAGGCAAGTGACAGATGGAGGTTTTTCACTTAGATCTATGAACTCTCCACCAATATGTTCTTCACTATATTTACAAAACCACAGGTGAGTTCCCTCCCATTGAGTGGGCATTAATTCCAATTAGGTAGCTGTTGATTATCTCAAGATAAAAGTGCCACTACAAAACCAATAGAGACAGAGCACTGGTCATTGTTATGGCTATTGTACTTTGCAGTTGGATCCCACCATTGATTGTCTTTGATTGTCCCTTAACAACTTTAATAATAGTCCTTGATATTATGAGAGTTAGTTTTCAGACAATTCCAGGTCAGTTCCAAATTGATTGGTCCAAGTAGTCTGTGAAGTATATCCTCTCTTCAGCAATAGAGTCTTTCATTCAAGTTCTGGGAGTTATTCAGGGGCATATCAATAGCCTGTGTAATTTTAGGAGTGTCTTGGACTACCCTGACCAACAACTCAAAGGAAGGTTTGATCCTCTCTGACACTGTGTTTCTTATATATAGCCTTCAGTTTTATATGTAAAATGTGTGTGTGTGTGTGTGTGTGTGACATGTATTCTTCAGTAGGCTTTTGAACTGAAACTTTAACCTCTGGTTCTCATACCACCTAAGCATGAATTATCTCTTGCCACTGTCTCCCCCTGTATAACTGTCCCTTCCTCCTCTCCAGTTAATGTACCTGCATTTCCCCATTTTCTCCTTGATAACGCCTGTATCATACTTTCCCTACTGCTTAAACTCCTTTTTCACTTTTCCTTCCATGGTTCCTTGTATAACCCTCTCTCCTCCTTTCCTAGTTATTTGGCAAAAGTGTCATGAAAGGAAACTGGGGGAATGGCAGCATCTTTAACAAATGGTGCTGGGAAAACAGCATTTGCATCTAGAGAACAATGAAATTAGAATATTACATAATACCCTGGATAAAAGTCATCTTCAAATGTATCAAAGACAATATGAAACATGCAATTGTGAAACTGTTAGAAGAAAACTTAGGCAGTACCCCACAGAAGACAGGTGCAGGAAGGGTCTTTCTTTCTTTCTTTCTTTCTTTCTTTCTTTCTTTCTTTCTTTCTTTCTTTCTTTCTCTTTCTCTTTCTCTTCTTTCTTTTTTGGTGTGTTTGATATAGGGTCTCCCTGAAGCCCCAGCTGTCCTGTGGCTTGCTATGTAGAGCTGGTTGTCCTTGATCTCACAGAGATTCACCTGCCTCTGCCTCCTGAGTTCCAGATTTAAAGGCATGTACCACCACACACTTCAAGAAGGGACTTTCTAAATTGAACTTCAGTTGCTCAGAAATTGAAGTCAGCAGTTGGCAAGCAGGACCCTATTATATTAAAAAGCTTCTGTACAGCAAGAGGAATCACCAGTCAGATGAAGGGTTAGACCATCTTCACCAGCTATACATCTGACAGAGGATTAATACCCAGAGTATATGGAGAATTTGGAGCAATACAAATGGGAGGGAACAACAACAACAAAAGGACTGGATCAAAGAACTGTCTGAAATAGTTAACTTCTGCCCAAACAATAATCCTCTGCAGAGAAAAACTTTAAGAAGACTGAAAAAAATATATAAGACATATATGTCAGAATGCATGAACTGGGGTGGGGTGGGGGAACATGGAAAAGAGACTGTGTCTAAATTAGAATGAGAAATGATGTATGAAACACACAAAACACCAGTAAAAATATTTTATTTTAAAAAAGAATTCAAGAAATGAAGAAACAAAACAAATTATATAATTAAAAATGGACTATGGATCTGAAAGAGAGCTCTTTTTGAATGATGATGGCATTTTATTTTATTTTTTAATAATGCTTTTATTGATGTTTTGTGTATTTCAGACATCATTTCTCAGTTCAATTTAGGCATATTCCCATTTCCCTTCCCCCAACCCCACCGCAGATCATGCACTCTGCCATAACTGTTCTGTATCTTTCTCTCAGTCTTTTTTTTTTTATTTTTAGGAATTCCCGTTTTCTTCCTTTAATTGTGTATTACTTTAAAATATGAATACTTTCCACTCATATACAGTAATTACAGAGTCTGAAAGTAAGTGGTGGATTGATTCTAGAGCCCTTTAAGAGATTTACATTGTAACAACATAGTTGCTTTTGGATAAACAGAAATATAACAATGTTGTCCAGTTTGCCTTTCATCTGGGGATTTGGTGTTAGCATCCACAAATGAGGGAAACCATTTGCCTCTGTTTTTGTTTTTCTGGGACTGTGTTACTTCACTTAGCATAATGGCTTCCATTTCCATCCATTTACCTGCAAAGTTCATATTGTCATATTTCTTTACTGCTGAATACTACTCCATTGTGTAGATGTATCACATTTTTGTCATCCACTCCTCAGTTGAGGGACATTTGGCTTGGTTCCAGCTCTTCGCTATTGTGAAGAGAGCTGCAATAAACATGGACGTGCATGTATCTTTGCAGTAGGATGAGTCTTGCGGGTATGTATATACCCAGGAGTGGTATGACTGAGTCAGTTGGTAGGTTCATTTTGAGTCTGTTAAGTGTTCTCCACACTGCTTTCCATAATGGTTATACAGCTGGGTGTGGTGGCATGCACCTTTAGTCCCAGAACTCAGGAGGTAGAGGTAGGCGGATCTCTGTGAGTTCAAGGCCAGCCTTGTCTACAGAGAGAGCTCCAGGACAGCTGGTACTAAAAAGGACACCCTACCTCAAAAATACCAAAAAAGGGAAAAATCCATAATGGTTTTACAAGTTTACATTCCCACCAGCAGTGGAAGAGTGTTCCCCTTTCCCCACAACCTCTCCACCATTTCTTGTCTTTTCTTTTCTTGATCTTAGCCAGTTGTATTGGAATGAGATGATATCTGAGAGTGGTTTTAATTTGCATTTCCTTAATTATTAAGGATGTTGAACACTCAGAAAAGGAAAGAGTAATGGCTAAGAAACACCTTTAAAAGGGTTCAACATGTTTGATAATTAGGGAACTGCAAATCAAAAATGTTTTTTTATTTTGTCTTATCCCAATCAGCATGGGTAAGATCAAGAGATAAAATGACATCAGATACTTGCAATTATAACTCTCCTTGGCATATACCTGAAGATCTCATCCTACTGCAGAGATACTTGTGTAGCCATGTTTATTGCTACTCTCTTCACAATGCCTAAGAAATGGAAACAACATAAATGTCCTTCATTTTAGGAATTGATAATGAAAACATACACTTAAAAAAAATGGAAATCATGAGATTTGCAGGTACCTAAATGGACTAGAAGCTCTTATACTAAATGAAATAGCACAGGGACAGGAAACCAAGTGATATATGTTCTTACTCATTTGTTGGTCTTAGCTCCAAATTCTTAGATGTAAGTATATATCCTGATGTAACTGCAGAAGCCTGAAAAATGGAGAGGCATCCTTGGTGTAAAAGAGAAGAAAAGGGGATAGTAGAAGATAGGGAAGGGAACATGGAAAAAAAAAAGATAATTTCCTCTTTTAATTTGCAGGGGCTTACATTTAATAAATTACCTTGAGTCTATGAAGAATGCTTGGCCTCTGCACTCTTGAATAGTATTGAGACTATTAAAGACTATGGGGTTTTGATGTTGAACTTAATGGATTTTCAAAAACAACATTTTATTTATTATTTTTATTTTATGTGCATGAGTATATTGCTTGCATGCATGTAAGTGCACCTGTGTTGTGCAAAGCTAACGGAGATCAGAGCAGAGGGTACTGGAACTACAGACAGTTGTTAGCTGTCATGTGGGTGTTAGGAATCGAACCAGGTCCTCTGCAAGATCAGTCAGTGCTCTTAACCACTGACCCAGCTCTTCGGCTCCCTAAATGCATTTTTAATTGAGTATTATATGGTTATGGACCTATGGGGACCAGAGAATGAAATGTGATGGTTGAAATGACAGTAGTGTCCATCATAGTATCCAAGTATTAGAGAATCCTTTTTCAGCTAATGATGTTGTTCAAAGAGGATAATGGAACCTTTAGGAAGTTTGGCCTTGCTGGGGAAAGCAAATCATGGTCTTGAGAATTCATAGCCTAGTGCCACTTTGGGTTTCTCTTCTCTGCTTCCTGTGCATGAAGAAGTGAGCACTCAGCTTTCTTCTGAGGCTACTTCTGGCATGGTGCCTCCCTGTCATGATGCCCTCATTCAGGAACCATAAACCCAGTAATCTCTTCCTTGAGTTGCAATGGTCATGACATTCTATCATAGCAGCAGAAATGCACTAATACAGCCATTACATTTGCTAAGATCTTATTTTCAATATACTTCACGGGTAAGCAACAGTAATAATTCTTTTGGAAATAAGTGTATTGGTTACTTTTTGTTGATTTGATAAAATACAAGGACCAATGTAGTTAGTAGAAGGAAGACTCTATTCTGTCTTTTGGTTCCAGAGGAAGACTGCCTAATGTCCAGGGCAGCAGGATGCAAGCAGCCAGAACAGGAGGCTGAAGGGTATCGTTTCCATTCACAAACAGGAAGTAGAGAATGAAGTATAAGTTGAATGAGGTTATTCATACTCAAAGTCCACATCCAGTACGTCCTCCAGCAAAGGTTCATCTCAGAAAGAACACATGACTTCCACAAACAGTGCCATCAGCTGGGGAACAAAGCCTATGGAGGATAATTCTCATTCAAACTACAACATTAACTAAATTAAATGTGTCCTGTCAAATAATATGAATTTTCAGAGCAAATAAAAATAAGTATCCCAGTGGCAGAACAAGCATAATGTGTTTGCTCAAGTTTTAAGTCTGTGCTTTCATGTCAGCAAGTACATTTTCTTTTTTATCTACCTATATAATCTATGCTGTTAATGGAATAATGTATGAAAGTGCTTTTCAAAGTTTCAGAAACATTAAATTACTTATGGATACAAATAGATATTATGAATTGCCTTTCTCCTACATATTTTTGGTTTTTCATTTTAAAAGTGAGGGTCAATCCCTCAGACCCGTTTTCCAGAGGCTTATTTGTATGGACTGTTTCTTACATGAACTCACCACTTCTTTTGTTTCATTCATGATATCCAGACTGCAGTTTCAGTCTTTGAATTTAATTTTTCCTTATTTGAATTTTTGAACTCAAATATCCATATATCGGGTCTAGATTTAACCTGATATCCAGATATATTTACCCCATTCCTTTATCCAATTTTTAAATGTTGGCCAGGGGATCCAAGCCCCCACAAAAGGTAAAGGCTCCTTGCCTCTAAATTGGGATACCTGCAAGGAGAGAGGCGATAAGGCCATGCTGCTGAAGACCTGACATTAACATGGGAAAGATGTATTGAGAACAAACATGCAAGTGTACGGATGGCTTCTGGAATACCAGAGAGTGTTACCAAAGGCCACTAAACCAATAAAGCAAATACGGGTCTCCATGAGTCAAGCAAGACTCCACTGTCAGCACCAGCTACACCTCACCTGCCTGGAAATACTGTGCAGCAGAGGCAGTCGTATGCCTGTATATCCCAAATCTAATTGGCTATTGGCTCTCTCCTTGGAGGAATAACCCATGGCTGATGCCATAAGCTTACACCCTCTATAGGTTAGGAGATGTTATAAAGCACAGGAAGACCTGTCATCTTCTACAGACAACAAATGTAATTCCTGGATTAACATACCATCCCAAACATCTGTGTCTATAAAAAAAGTAACCTACCATACTATTAGTGCTGTTTAAATCCTATAATCTAACTGCGTGTTTTTTGTTTCTGCTTCATTAGTAGGATTTGAAAGGTTTATTCATGGACAAACTGTCAGTCCATGAAGGAAACAGCCAGAATTGACCAGCGTCCAAGACAACAGCCCAGAGAAAGTAGACTGTTTACTTCTCTCCCCCTGTGCCCCCTTTCTACGCCTAGGGAACAATCTGCGGAAGAGGGGGCTAGTGGTATATGTAGGGCTGCGATGGGGTTGAATGGTGAAACTACAGACAATTATGTCTGGACAACGCTATATTGATCAACTTAAAAGCCCCCCCCACCCCCCACACCCTGCTGGTGGGGGCTGTGGGAGTTTGGGCACAACAGCCTGCAAATTGGTTTATACATGAGGGATGCTTGTACCACATAATTATCACTTATTGCTAAAAATGAAAAAAAAACTGAGATGAAGATGCAGAGGACAGTTATGGCAGAATGCTATGCTCTTGAGATGGGGTGGGGGGGATGTGGGGTAGAGGGGGAAGGGAAAGGGAAATATAGCTGAACTGAATTGGAAAATGATGTATGGAATACACAAAGCAACAATAAAAAACACTGCATTTTGGCAGAATTAATATTTCCATTCCATAATTTCTTGATTCATATCAACACTTACAATAGCATGAAAGTCACTTTCATTCCTATGAAGACTTATGGAGGTATTCTTAATTATACATTTAAGTGATATTTAGTAGTATCCAACATGAAATGGTTGGTATGTTTTATTGTATTGAAAGAAGTTAGCAATACTGATATTCAAGACTATATAGGGATGAGTTTTTAATGTAGAAAAAACAGGTTTAGGTTAGGCAGGTGTATTTTTTTTTATATGAGTCTGTTGGGATTTATTTTGCAAATTTTACTTCAGAGTGACAATTACAATGATGTGAAAACACATGTTAATTCCATGTTCATACATGCCTAATCTTGGTATCTCTAATAGTGCCTGTAACAAAGTTCCAAAAGTAGAATAACTTTAACATAGCTCATGCAGTTAATATGTGCCAAGACAACTTAATATAGTGACGGAAAAGCACACAGTGATTTAGTTACATACTGTGCATGATACAAAGGAAGGTTGTCCATTAGAACATAGCCAGTTGTAGTTGAAGAGACAGTGGGATTAAAATATGTTAGATAATATGGAGACACAACATCTTGAATTTTAAATTAGAAAAATTAAAAATATATTTATTTTTTTTATGTGTATGAATGTACTGTCTGCATTTAGGTTTGTGCACCCCTGTAGTACAGTGCTGCGGAGGTCAGAGGAGGGTGTCGTATCCCCCTGGAACTGGAGTTCTCCTGGAATTGAAGTTACAGACTGTTCTCAGACGCCATGCGGGTGCTGGGGATCGAACCTGGGTCCTCTGCAAGAGCAGTTGGTGCTCTTAACTGCTAGGCCATCTCTCCAGCCCTAGAAAAATTTCACTGTAAACTATGGATTATTGATGAGTCAAAGCAGGGAAGTAATGAGGAATCCATCGTATATTATCAATCCATTTTGTTAAATTCAAGAATTTGTATCTGCCAAGTAAAATCTAAATGATGGAAAAAGCTAAGATCTATGTGAGCTGTATTCAGGTGGAAGCTGGGGCTCAGGGCCAGGTCCTTCTAGTGACACACGCCTCTGAAAATAAGTCAGTCATCTATTTCTATCATCTCTCCGTAGATAATTAAATGTCTAGGGGCTGTTAATGATATTGACATAACTCTTTGAAATAAAACACTGTGTTTTTCAGAAAGTGGCAATGAGTTTATCACCTGGATTGACTTTTCCATCTCTTGAAATACAGGTGACTAGAATTATAGAGGTTTATTACTTCTGAAAGTGACAACTCCTGTCACAGCTTACAGAATGTTCCAGCCACTAAAATGTCAAAACATGACTAAGCTATTGTCAGACAGTTCAAATATTTATTTTACTTATTTTATTTTTATTTTATGTGTTTGAATGTTCTGCCTACATGTATGTTGTGTAGTTGTGCTCTGCAATGCCTGTGGAGGCCTGAAGAGGACATCAGGTCCCCTGAAACTAGAGTTGAGAAAGGTAATGTTAACCATTATGTGGATGCTAGGAACGGAACCTGGGTCCTCTGCAAGTGCAGGCAGTGTTCTTAGCTATTGAAACTTCTCTCTAGCTACAAGCTCATGTATTTCAATGCCAGTTTTGATTGTGTCTTTTGTTGGGCACACATTGAATGAAAATAGCATAATTTTTCATCAATTTCAAAAAGCAGATAATGGGTAAAATTTATTTATATTTATAGTATCTAATTGAAAGCATCTGACATCAAGAAAGTCTAACCTTCTGGTTTATAAAAATAAGTATTGAAAATGATATTATGCTGATATTAAGCTGTACTTATTGGCTTCTTGATGACTTGTCTTAGAACACTCTTACTGATGTAACAAAATGGCATAAACTAGGCAGTTCAAAAACAGTAGAAATTTACTTCTAACAGTTTTGATAGTGTCGACCCACTTAGTGCCTGATAAGAGCTCATTTTTCAGGTTTTGGGTGTCTGGCTCCTTCTACTTTGTCCTCTCATGGTGGACAAAGAATGAACTCTATTTGGAGACATTCATGAGGCTTTGAATTCCATTGGAGAGACTCGGTTTTCCAGGAGGCCCTCCTTCATCTGCCACCTTTGGGGTTAGGACTTCAGTATATGAATGGGTTGGAGGTGGGGGTTCGCTCGTATCTTTAGAGTACAGCAAATTGCCTCTAGAGGAGTGCTTATGCTTCAGATATGGCTTCAGTGTCAAAGTGTGAGTTTCAAAGAGGAGGAAAGCAACATTTCTCACATATAATTCCACAAGAAATTTATAAATGAAAGATACCACTTGATATAAATGTATGCAACCTTCACACAATTTTTTTGCATATTGCTTTTGTGCAATGCATACCCAGAGTAGAAGAAAAAAATAAATGACACATTAAACAGTGTATCAAATAAAAAGTGTAGAATCCATAGTTTCCCTAAATCCTGGACATATTAAACTCAAATGCCCCAAATCAATCTAGCTTTTCAGTTTTTCAGCTTTAATATTTCCAATGTACTTTAGTGAAAGAGAATGATAGTTGATGCTGTAAGTTCTCCAAATCCTTTAAAGTACCTGAAGTGTTGCCCTGGTAAGGAAGAGAAAATGGTTTTATAATGTTTTTCTGAAATTGGTTTATAAATCTGAATCCTATGTTTAAATATGCTTATCTTTGGGGGAAAGTGAAATATATTCAGTACTGGAATGTTTTTTTATACTCTATACGGGCTCAGTTTTGTAACTGAACATAACTTAAAACTTTGTAAGATATGAAATAGCTCTAACTTAATGTCTAGTCTAACAGATTACTCTGAATAAATTCTGTCAATCCACTTTAAAAAAGTTGTATGACCCTGAAACCTGACAGATTAAAGTACCTGAAAGAATATGGTGAATTTTTTAGAAGCACCAAATTATATACCCTAGGAAAAAATGTCTGCCACATTAATATAGTTGACCTCTTGTCATAGTGTGTCCTTAGATAGTTACTGTTCTATCATTTATATCAAACAAAGAATCGTTTCAAAGGAGGGAAGAAGGTTGGTGGCATTTGTCACATGGTCAGAGAAAGACATCTCCAGTGATTCTCGGAGCCTCTGATGTATTGTGCCATCAGTCTTCATTCCCTTGCTGCCATTTCCACATCGACTGAAAAAAGGGAGATGCCATTCTCTTGGAATCCACAAAGGATTCTAAGAATTAGGTTCAATGAATCATATAAGGCAAGGAAAGTTAAAAATAAGTAAAAACTTAGGTAGTTCTTAATGTGAGAACAGAGAACCGGGATGTGGTCAATCCATTTAAACAACTTTTTGGTGTGTGTGTGCTGTTTTCTAATTATTGGTCATTTTATAAGAATTGTAAGATACATGTTTCACATATAGGTAGATGAAAATAAATCATTTTATGAAGTAAAATGTGCATCATGGATAGTGTATAGTACATTTTTATAATGCCAATGTATTAATGCTACTAAGCAGCATTATTTAACTAAAAGTGAAATTTCACAAGAAGTGCTGTTTAAAGAAACACCTAATACATTTTCAAAATGTATTTAAGTAACCCCGGTGCAGTGTGTACATTGAGAGATTTTTATTTGTAATTTGGACAACATGAGAAGAAAATTCTGATTTGAGGCATGAAATTCTGGTTTTTAAAATATTTTATTATTATTTCATATGTATGAATATATTGACTGCATGTAATTAAGTGTCATGCAATGCCTATGGAGGAGGCCAGAAGACAGATTTCCCTGGAACTGGAATATCAGAGGATTGGTAGCCATCATGTGGGTGATGGGATGTAAACCTGAGTCCTCTGCAAAAGCAACTGAACCATCTCTGCAGCCCCATGAAATGCTGTTTATAAGCCAACCAGCCACATTTGATTAAGAAACACTGCACAATTAGAAATACTGTGAATACTGATGCAATTTTGACATTTAATTTTAATATCTTGAGAATGATACCAAAGTACAGAATAAAAATTATCCTTTGAAGGATTTATTTTATTATACACTGATAGATATTTCCTGCTTTTAAATCAATGCATCACTGTATATGCATGTATCAATAAGAAATAAAATAATCATATGTTTAGAGATTTTATTTTTTAATACATTATCTGAGCTTTCCAAAATAGGGATTTTATCAGAATATATTGTTCAGATCAAACACGGATTTTTGCTTGTACTGAAGTTGTCATTTTGCTGGGAGAAAGATGACTGCTTGGCTCCATGTAGCTGCAGATGTGGAACACGATAATATGCGGTAGAAAAGAAATAGTGATCTGGATTTTCTCCTTGAATGATACAGTAAGTTAGACATGATAAGAGATTTGGTCTGTCATTTTTCCTTTGTTTTGTGTACTCTGGGTCCACTTCTTTTTGCTCCTTGGTAAATATAATGAAGCTTTTATTCAGCAGCTTTGTTATCAGGAGACACTGGCCCTGAAGCACTTCCATGCCTGTTCATTATTTCCTTCAGGAGTTGAGGACAGAAACAGAGGATTGGTGGCCCCACTCTGTCAGTCTTCAGACTTGTATTAGCCTCAATCTCTTTCACAGCAGTTTTGCCGTGAAAATCCAGGCTCTCCCTTTCCTGGGTGGTCTCTGGAATTCCAGTCATCCTTGGATTCTTTTTTTTTTATTGATGCTTTGTGTATTTCATACATCATTTTCCAATTCAGTTCAGCCATATTTCCCTTTCCCTTCCCCCCATCCCACCCCACCCCATCCCAGATCATGCATTCTGCCATAACTGTCCTGCATCTTTCTCTCAATTTTTTTTTCATTTTTTAGCAGTAAGTGATAATTTATGAGTACAAGCATTCCTCATGTAAAGACAATTTTCAGGCTGTTGTGCCCAAACCCCCGCAGCCCCACCATCCAGCGGGGGGGGGGGGGAGCTTGTATGTTCAATCAAGTTGATCAAATGAGTGTCCAGACTATATTGCTGTAGTTTCACCATTCACCCAAATTGCAGCCCTTACATTCTACAAAGCTACTGATCTTCCCCGGGCTGCATCTACCAACATTGTCTGATAATGGGTTAGCATTCTCTTCCATATCCTCTGGAAAAGTTCTTAGCACCAATAGGCTGTTTGCTTCTGTACGTCCATACCCTCAAAGAGCTTAAATTTACCCTCTAAGGTGAAGGAATTTCAACTGGGTCATCAGTTTCCTTAACTGTCTAACATTTCCCAGCAAAATGGTTACTACATTCATTATTTTTCACTTGCAATTCTCATCTTTTAATTTTACTCTATTATTTATTTATTTAATTCAATTTTGATGCAGTCTCATTCTGTAGTCAAACCTGTCCTCTACTTTATAATCGTTATATTGGTCATGGGATTAAGGGTATATGCCACCATGCCTAGATAATTCTAGACTTTTTGTTTTTCTTATTTTTTTTTATATTTCAGTACTTTTTATAAGTTAGATATTTTATAATGATGACAATTTTCTCTACAAATTACTGGTGGATTATTTTGTCTTCAGATGAGGCTCTGGCTGCTATTATTATTACACCATTATTATTAAAAGTTCATAACTTGTAGGAATATATAGTATGTGAACAAAAATGTAGTGAATAAACAAATGCTTGGAAAATAATTTTCACAGAAATGCACAAAGATATTTTTCAGGAAGAATACTAATACGTTCATGGCTTCTTGAAATGTATCTCTTTCATTCCTTTGGATAAGGTGGGATTATATATATATATATATATATAGAGAGAGAGAGAGAGAGAGAGAGAGAGAGAGAGAGAGAATGAGACATAAAAATGAAATAATTTTAATGCCACTATTGATAGCAAATTGTTTCCTTTGCTAATATATTTTATCTTATTTTGATGAACATAGGAAAAAGGGTAATAAGAAAAAATAAACTGACAGAAGATGGGGATGGGGGATGTTGTTCTAGTTGCTTATCCATTGCTGTGACAAAACACTCTGGCGGCCAATACCAACTTGGGGAAAAAAGTTTTTTTTTTTTTTTCCGCTTGCATCTTCCAGATCACAGTACTTCACTGAGGGAACCCAAGGTAGGAATTCAGGGCAGGAACCTGGAAGCAGGAGCTAAAACATAGAACATGTAGGAACACTGCTTACTGGCTTGCTCCACTGGCCCATGCTCAGCCTGCTTTCTTATACAATATGGGACAATCTACCCAGTGGTGACACCACCCACAGTAGGCTGGGTCCTCCCATATCACTCAATAATCAAGAAACACCCCACAGACATGGGCACAGAGAAGTCCAATGGAGGCAATTTCACAGTTGAGGCTCTCTCAACCCAGGTGTGTCAAGTTGACACTAAAGCTATTCACCACAACTGACTCCTTGTCAACTTGACACACAAAACACATCACTGTTAAACCATAAGCTTTCCATTTCTTGTCCCCAAGATATGATGTTAATATTAATATCCTATGGACAGTGGCTTAAAAGCCCCACAGTCCTTAAAAAAAAGTACACAGTCTCTTAAAGTCCCTTCACTGTGGGCTTCAGTTGTGAGACTCCATTTGTGGGGATCCCACTACTGTGTGGGTTCCAATCCTGGTATGATAATATCCACAGCACACAATGAAAACTCTGGGACCTAAGTCAGTTTGCAAGGAGCCATTTAACATCCAGTTTTGCAAGTTTATATAGGCAGAGTGCTTGGGCTACATGAAAACTGCATTTTTAGTTTACATGTAGTGACAATTTCCAAGGTTTAATCATGTAAACAGGATGTGTGGCCTCTCTTTGTGAGAGCCTGGGGTCCTTAATCCATCTAGGGTCCTTAGAACAAGGAACTGTGTAAATGTTAATCAGGCAGGTTACCTATTGCTGGCCATTATGGTTCCACATGACAGAGCCTTGAGACACTTATTTTCAGCATGTTCTCCAGGAACAGCAGCAGCCTGAGTTTTAGAGTTTCAAGTTTGATTTAGCTTAAGACATGCCATTGTGATCTCCAACATTCTGTAAAATCCAAAACAAATACTGTCTTATTTCAAAGGGAAAAATTGGACATACCTAAGCAAAACCTAAGTCCAGCAAAGTAGCTCACATCTGGACATCTGGGATTCACTCATGATCTTTGGGGCACCAAACGGTTTCCACAGTTCATTGTTCCTAACTCTGCACACACAGCTCCTCTCATAGGCCAGGCCCACTCCATTCCATACCTGCTGATTGCCTTGGTGGTTGTCCTATGGTCCTTGCATCTCCAAAAACCTGGCATATCCACTGAAACTGAGGCTGCACCCTTACCAAAGAGTTCTCCTATCCTCTGTTGGTGCAGAGCCTCAGATTCTCTTCATGATCCCTGTGATCCTTGGGGTCTTCTCTGCATCCAAGGCTGTACTTTCACAAATAGCCATTCCTGGCTTTTCTTAGTGCCAAGCCAATGTTGCTCTCTGTGACCCTTACACTTTCAACAACAGAACCATATAGGAACCCCTACATATTACCAAGTTCTGCTTCTAGGTTAAGATGGAGTCTTGGGAACCCTCTGAATCATAGCTTCTGTGTGTTGACCTTGAGGAAATTCTTCCCAGAAGATTTCAACACATTGATGCTGGTCTCTTGTTACTTACAGATGATTTTTCAGCCCCAATTATCCAGCAGCAGTTAAAGTAAAACAAAGGTTTCACTTCAGGTTCTCGTTTCTTCTTAATTACAGCTGATTCTTCAACCCGAGACAATGGGAACCCACAGATTCTCAATTCAAAACATCAAACAAACAGCCTGGATAGTCTCTGCTTCCCTTTGAAGCATCACAAACCAGGCTTCCTTGGTCTACAAGTCTTTTGGCATAATTGTTCCAAGTTCCACAGCAACAAACTTGAAACACTTAATAGAATTTCCAGCCCAAAGCTCCAAAAATGCTTCCACAATTCTCTGCAAAACACCAAGGTCATGTCTGTCACAGCAATAGCCCACTATTGGTAACAATTTCTGTTCTAGTTTGTTTCTCTTTTGTTGAGACAAAACACTCTGATCAATAAAACTTGAGTAGGAAAGGGTTTGTTCATCTTACAAATCCTGGGTCACAGTTCATCAATTAAGGAACCCAAGGGAAGAATTCAGGGCAGGAATCTGGAAGCATTGCTGAACCACGGACCATGGAGGAAAGCTACTTACTAGCTTGCTCCCTAGGCTGGTGCTCAGCCTGCTTCCTTATACAATACAGGACTGCCTGCCTGTGTATGGAAATGTCCACAGTGGGCTGGGCCCTCCCAGATCATTAAATAATCAAGAATATACCCCACAGACATGGCCACAGGCCAATCTAATAGAGGCAATTTCCTAACTGAGGCTCACTCAACACAGGTGTGTCAAGGTGACACTATGGCTATCCAGCACAGGGGAATTGGGAGACAACGATGTTTGACCTTCATGTTTCCCAGACCATCAAAGTATCTTGTATACATTCACAGGAAAGAATGTAAACACAGTCAAATTTTTTGACCATGTGATTATTGTGAGATTTTAATTGTATATGGCTTCTTGTATTCTGAAATTGACTTCCATTAAAATAGAGAACATACTTAATTTGAAGCTAAATTTCTATGAAGCCATGTCAATATTAAACATTCTGCACACTGACCTTAGCTATATAGAATATTGTGATAATGTGGAGATGGGCTATTGCAGTTGAAAATACAAGATAGCATTATACTAACTCAAGTCCTTTATAAAATTTACCTTATTAATCATATCTGTTTTCATATTTCATGACTATTAGGTAAACTTAAAGTGTTTTTATGCTTAACAGACCTCTTGCTTCCACCAATCTTAAATATAAGAATACAAGAATATTTGAAAACTTTAGAGACTATTTCTATTTAGGTAAGTGCACCCATGTTGTGCAATGTCTGTGTAGAGTAGAAGACTGTATCAGATCTCCTAGAACTGGCATTAGGATGGTTGTTAGCTACCATGTTAGTGCTGGGAGTAGAATCCTGGTCCTCTGCAAGAGCAACAAATGCTCTTTTATTATTATTATTATTATTATTATTATTATTATTATTTATTTTTGTACAAGATTATGTTACTAATCAAATCTAGACCTGCATCCTGCACCCTACCTCCCCACCCCACCAGAGCTCATGCATTCTGCCAAACATGTTTTTCATCTTTTTCTCAGTCTTTCTCAAAATTCTCAATGTGGAAGTTGACTGTTTTGAGCAGAAGTTCACCATTTCCATCAGTTCTTTGAGACAGTCTTTTCTGTTGTTGTTGCTGTTGTTGTTATTGTTGCTGTTGTTCTTTCCAATATTAACTGCTCCACCTCCACAATCTCTCCAGCCCCCTATTGGCAAATTTTTGATTTTATAAAAAGAATGAATTATGTCATATATGTTAAGGCATATAGAGTCAAGTTTGTGTCCCCAGATATCTCTTGTTGTGAGTTCACCCACTGGAGCATGGTCAGCCTATCTGGAGCACTCCCTTAAAGAAGATCAACTCTCCCTCACCAGTGATCAGCTGCCAATTGTTCCTCACTTAACATTGGGGCTTCTTACCCATTTCACCAGTTCTATGCTGCGAGATTCTAGTTTAAGTTTGCATGGGTCTTGTGCATGTTGTCACCATTTCTGTAAATTAATATGAGCAAGTTCCCATCTTACTGGAAAACTATGGATAATATCTGGTGTGTGTATATATGGTGGTGTATTAGTCACTTTTCCTGTTGCTGTGATAAAACCACCGTGACGAAGGGAACTTATAAAAGGAAGAGTTTATTTGAGCTTACAATTGATGGTCCCAGGGAATTAAGAGTCCATTGTGGAGGGGAGGCATGGTGGCTGGGCTGGAGCTGAAATCTGAGGTTCACATCTTCCAATGAGCACAGGAAGCCAAGAGAGTGACACTGAAGACTGCAAGGTTTGTTGAAGGCATTAAGCCAACCCCCAATGATGTACTTCCTCCATCATGGCCACACCTTCTAAGACTTCTCAAAACAGTGCCACCAACTGGGGACAAAATATCTGAATACTTGAAGCCTATGGGGGACACTCTATTCCAAACCACCCTGGGGGGTATGGGGCTGGTGCAGGTAGTGGAGAGGTTTAAATATGATTAAGATATATTGTATGAAATTTGCAAAAACTCAACAAAATATATGTATAAATAATTAAATAAATATGTATAAATAAATATGTATAAATAAATATGTATAAATAATTAAAATATGGGTAAATCTAAGGGACTTAAATATTCAAATCTCAAAACTCTGGTTTATCATGGGAGTTAGCCATTGATACTTAGATTTGAGGTATAATGTCCATTCCATGAATTCAGTTAATTAGTTAATTCTCTGTCACAAATTCATGATAATATAATACTTAAAGTATAATACCATGGGTGCTCAAAACCAACAAATACTCAGAGTTTTTAAAACGTTGCTATTACTGATATTCTCCCCCCCTCCCAGGAGAAAGTGCGAATGCAGTCCCCCACTACCACAAATTATATAGTCCAGTTTCCTGCATTTGGGGAAATCGCAGGGGTCAGCACATCCCATGTGCAATGGATGAGCCTCACCCTTGGAAAACCACCTTCTTGATCATGGTATCTCCCCTGCCAGGTAAGTATTATTACTGATATTTTTAACATTAACATAGCTGTGAGATCTAAGTAATGTGTCCTATAAATTCAATCCCAGAACTCAGGACGACCAGGATGAGTTCGAAGTTAGCATTGGCTACAAAAGGAGATGCTGTCTCAAAAAATATATTAAATAAAATAAACAATGAATGAAAGTAAAAGTAAAGGATTAGAACTGCCAAGCCAAAACTTCAGGTAGAGCCATTAGATTATGGGATATTGGTCAATTGTGGAAACCAATTAGTCAGGGGAGATTCCTACCCGAAGTATAGAATTTGAACTCTTCAAAGAAGGTACAGATACATATAAATAAGAGCCTTCTAGTGCCAAGAACATTTCCAGAATATAGAGCAGAGAATGGTGGCTATTGTCAGAAAATCCTGGCAAATGTGAGCTTGTAAGTGATTAAGAAAGATAAGCACCACCGAGTGTGGTGGTGCATGCCTTTAATCCTAGCACTTGTGAGGCAGAGGCAGGAGGATCTCTGTGAGTTCAAGGCCAGCCTGGTCTACAGCTGGGAATAAAGGGAGACCCTCTCTCTCAAAAGAAAAGAAAAAAAGAAAGATATGCATCCCTCAAAATAAACAAAACAACAGGGCCAGCTCCCTAATTTTCTCAGCAAAGTTTGGATCTTCATTATTTTCTTGATGCAGTAAGCAATTATTAAATGACTTTAATGCATTTTGGGTATTGGCTAGAATTTAAAGGGGAAAAAAATTAAAAACTAAAGAGAAATTTTGATCCTTTCAAAAACATCTAAAGCCTATATTTTAAACAACATAAGCAACTTTGATTGGCACTGCTACATTTAAAATGCTATAATTTTAACTAATAAATTATATGGGTTATGCATTCTAAACAGAGAAAGAAAAGAAATAATCATAGTGGGGTAGATGTAATCAAGATTTCTTGCAAGGTTGAATGACATACTAAAAACAAGGGCAGATAAAACTTGAACAAAGTAAAGAAAAGAGACTTACAAGGGAAGTAAACAGATGTATAATTATGGACTTTATAACATATTTGAAAGCTAATTTGTGTTTATAGTATAGGAAAAGTAACAATAAAAATTAGCTATACAGTTAGGTATACAAAAGTTCTACTACAGGGTTGATGGATAGATAGGTGATACAAAGATAATAGGTGATAGTTGGATAGATGATAGAAAGATAGACAGATAGATGATAGGTGATAGATGGATAGAGAGATGATAGATAGTTATAGGTAGATGATATATGTAGATAGATGATAGATGATAGATAATAGGAATATCAACATATAACTGCACTGATGCTTGTATTCACAGGTACATCTGTTTTCTGTGTATTGTTGGAGGTGAGCTTTTATTACACAGGAGGGAGCATTTCTGAGGAATTCCAGTTTCAAGGCTCAGGTTTCCTCCAAGTCAGAAGATGTGGCTGTGACCTCTATATATAATATTATTGTGGGTAAAGGAAGTAACTTTACAAAGTTTAGAATGCTAAATATTATTTTTAGTAAAATAGAGATAAATTATTGAATATAAATTTGCAAAAAAGGATTTAATTTATTTAAAGGGTAGGTGAATACTGAAAAGTGATGAAATAAAATCTCAAAGGTTACACATGAAATTGCAAATCTAACTCAATAAAAGACTTATTTTTACCATAAATAATTCTTTAAGTATTTTAAAAGTGAAAACAAGATGCCTCTTAAAAGAAAATCCACATTTCTCCATCTGTCAGTTGACTGCAGCTGAAACTCAACCGCTTGCTTTGATCAGACTACGTTTTATTTCTTTTTATTTCATACTCAACACAAACCAAAAGTATTGTTTTCCTAGTATCGGACTTTCTTCATTTATTTTTCATTACCTTCCTGATCCCACCAGGCCCTTAAATTTGCCATCTCCAATTAATCTAATCCTGAAGAGCCTACCACTGATAGAGCAGCATATGACTAGTGACAGACAATAAATGCAAAAGATAATATCTCCAAAGAAGGGGTGTCACTATGGAAAAGTTGAAGCTACATTTATATTTGAATAAAACATCCCTAGAGGTAACTCTTAGTTCTCTTACTTTAATATGTTGCTTATAAAGTATGCACTTCAATCAGGATATAAGATGTGTTGCTATAAATAATTCAAGCCAGTAATCCACTATACACTATTTACTATGAAATTGCTAACTGATAAAATATGTAGAAAGATCATTTACATTTTAAAAGCATAGGACCATTGAATCAATCTTACAATGAAGCTTATTTTCTACAAAATTATTCTGTATGTCTTATTGATTAGCACAAATAAATCTATTACAGACCTTTACTTTTCCTTCCCTTACTTCCTTTCTCCCTATTTCCTTCTCCCTCTCTCTTTCCTTTCCCTCCATCCCCCCACCCTTCTTCCCTGCCTTCCTCCCTCTTTCCTTCCTTTGTCACCTTTTTCCTTCATATTTCTTTGTGGTGCTGGGGATTGTGCATGTGGCTT
This sequence comes from Rhizomys pruinosus, assembly GCA_009823505.1. Taxonomy (NCBI): domain Eukaryota; kingdom Metazoa; phylum Chordata; class Mammalia; order Rodentia; family Spalacidae; genus Rhizomys; species Rhizomys pruinosus. The sequence continues at coordinate 728,573 of VZQC01012420.1, read as the reverse complement.
TTTGTATGTTAGATCAATCCTCTGCTTACATTGTATCTCTGGGCTGCCAAACCATTCTAAGTATATTATCTTTTAGAAATGTTGATTTCTCTAGATAGGCAAAGCAAGATAAAAATCGGTTGTGAATGTGTATTTTCTGATAGCTGTACCTTTTCTAACCTGATAGTTTAAATTAAGCAGTTTAGTTATCCCAAATCTACAGGCTATCAGTTATCATAAGATTTTATGATCTCAATGCATTCTTTAAATTTAGTGTCTCACGCATAATCCATAATACAATAGTACTGGTTGCTTACATCACAAGAGTTCCATTCTTGGAGAGTAAATGCATTGTTGAAAATGTGTATGTATTTATGTGCTCTCTTGCACTTTCATTGTCTGCTGTGGAAGGACAGTGTGAATTCTTTGTCACACAATAATTAATTTTAAATTTTCACTTTTTCTCTTTTTTGTTTGAGGAAAGAATGAATTGCACAAGTATTTAACCAAATGCCATGAGAATCCAGCAGCTTCATGGAAATACAGGCTTCTGTGGAGCTGCTAAGTGAACAAGTCAAACACAGTGGTCATTTGTCTGTTGTTGATCATATACATTCATCAAACTTCTTTTACTCCTGTCAGTCTTCTACTACTAGTTAACTCCTTTGGGCAGTCAGTGATTAAGTAATTTTACCATGTGTAACTTTTTCCTTAAATAATTACCTACTCTACTTACTTTCCCCATTGCCTGTATCTTTTTTTCCTCATTTTTTTAAAGAATTTTTAATGTTGGTGTAATGACACTCAAGCAGAAAAATAAGAAAGCATGATACATTGCAGTAAACATGGAAAGCTCTCTCTGTGTATTTGGATTCATACCGTACCATTGTAAGAGAGGCCCACACTGACTCCATTTTGATTATAGCCACCATTTTAAGCAGTTACTGAAACCTGCCCAATTCTGGGAAAAGGTCAATTGCTCAAGGTTTATTTGCAACTGACATTTTCAGGGACAAGGTCAGTTGCTGGAGGCCTCAAGAACAACTAATAAAATTTAAGCTTGTTAAAGATAACTGATGGTGTGTGAGGGCAGATGGACTGGCCAAATACTTCCTCATTCCAGTTCCAGGATTGTGTCTAAAGATAACTGTTGGTGTAAGACCCAAAATGATCCTTACCATTGGGAGACCGCCAAGTGAAAGACACAGAGACAAATTTCGATGCAAAAGCAAGAAGTTTAATTTTTAATTTAATTTAATTTAATTTAATTTCCCTGCTGTACAGGCGAACCCTGGCACACTGGGGTTTGCCTGTACAGCAGGGAAAGGCAGAACCCCAAACAAACCCAGTACTCAGCTTTTATACATTTTGAGCAGAGCAGATTACAGCAACAGCAACAAGTTATTTCTTCATTGGTTACTCGAAGTGACCTTAACACAGATTGGTTACTTTTGAAAATGGGGAAATACTTAGTATGTTGTTATACAGGTTTCCTGGGGGTCAGACCCTCAAGGTGGCTCCTTACTGGAACTGACCCTCAGGGTGGCTTCTTTACTGAAACTGGCCCTCAGGGTGTCTCCTTACTGGAACTGCAACCAACTGTGGCTTCCTGTTATTTTGCCTGCCTGTTATTTGTTAACCTCTTATTCACTAACCTGGGGAGGGGCTGCTATTTTGCAAGGTGGAGTTGTTTATCAAGATGGGAAATTCCATTGGCCTCTTTCTGTCCCTTCATTACCCCCTTTATCTTGAAACTGCTCCAATCCTGGAGCAGCGGATTATATCTCAGTTAAATTTAATTCCTGCCTTGAGTCAGTCCTTAAGGTGGAGTGTTTTTGCCTAAGTGCATAATCTGGACCCTGTTCATAGGATCCTTGATGTAATCATGCAGTTGAGGATGCAGGGTCCAAAAGTCAGAATCAGCAAGAGAATGAGTAATGGTCCCAACAAAGGAGTAAAAAGTTAACCGAGGTAGGGCATCTGGGGGCACCTGGTGGGACAGTCAGCAAACAAGATGGCTACTAAGGTACATTTCTTTATAGGGCCTGGGTGGAACCTCAGGTACACCTGTATGTCCCTTGGAATTCTGGGAAACTCAGACCTAACATTCCAGTCTTTTGATTACAAGGGAATGGGACTCTGTTCTCTCTCTTCTGTATCTGCTTCAGAGCTGAGGAGGAACGAAGTCCTTGATGGAACAGGTGTCAGGCTAGAGAGTTAGAATCTGGTTTCCCATCTGGGCCATTCTAGTTTCCAGGTATTTTAGTACAGATCAAGAGTGGCCAGGAGTTAGTGTATAGTTTTTCTGTAACTGAAAAGACAAGCTGGTTAAGTCTTATATGAGTGTACCAGTGCACCGACTTCACAGTACTAACAGGAGGCCTAGTGGGTACATTAGTGATTGGAGGGTCCCTGTCTAGAATTTCCAGAGGAAGAGAGGACCTGCACTCTATTATGAGGAATTTGGAAAAAGTATTTTTAATACTCAAGGCTCCAGAATACTCAGAACCAGGTTAACCATGACTTGTTTCTGAGTTATTTTCTAGCATGGCACAGTAGATTTTTTCACATATCTCTATGGTATTTTTTTGATCATAGTTTCCTGTTGGGGTGTTTAAAACCACACAGTTAGGGGCTGGAGAGATGGCCTAGCAGTTAAGAGCACTGACTGCTCTTACAGAGGACCTGGGTTCAATCCCCAGCACCCACATGGCGGCCAAGAACCATCTGAAACTCCAATTCCAGGAGAACTCCAGTTCCAGGGGAATCCGACACCCTCTTCTGACCTCTGCAGCATTGCACAACATGGGTGCACACACCTGCATGCAGACAGTACATTCATACACATACCGAAATAAATAAAAATAAAAAATAAAAAAAACACAGTTAGCTCAGATAAATTACATTAGTTTTGGTTTTAAGATCAGTTGAGATTCTGGTCCTCAAGGGTCATTTAGGCCTTGTGCCTGGCTCTTTTTACCAGTTCCATCTATGTGAGGACAAAGTCAGGTCTTGCTTGACCAGAGCTTCCTTTTGAAGCATGAGGAACTTCTCTTCTATACCAACTTTTCTCCTTTGACTGGACAATGGCCAGAAGAAGTCCTCTAAAGTGAATCTCTAAGACTTCCCTGACTCAGGATAACTGGTGACTCACTGCCATAGGACATTTACAAAGGTGCCTATGAAGGACCCTAGGACTTAAATTGACCTTAGAGGGTAAGGGCCAAAAGATTGTCCCTTTAAATCTCTCTTGCCAAATCAGATTGTATATTTAAGTATGGTTGTTAAACCTCCAAGAGGGTCAGTTGAATGCTTTCCTCTATAACACATTGTGCTGGATAGCTTTAGTGTCATCTTGACACACCTGGGTTGAGGGAGCCTCAATTGGGGAACTGACTCCATTGGATTGGCCTGTGGCCACATCTGTGGAGTATTGTCTTGATGGTCAAGCAGTGTGGGAGGGCCCGGCACACAATGAGTGGTGCCACCCTGGGTAGGTTGTTGTGTACAGTATAAGAAGGAAGGCTGGGCATGAGCCAGGGGAGCAAGCCAGTGAACAGCATTACTCCATGGCTTTTGCTTCAGCTCCTGCCTCCAGGTTCCTGCCCTGAGTTCCTGCCTTGGGCTCCCTAAGTGATGAACTGTGACCCAGGAGATGTAAGCTGAATAAACCCTTTCTCCCCAAGTTGGTGTCGGTCAGAGTGTTTTGTCACAGCAATGGAAGAAAAACTAGAACACACATAAATAAAGCTTGAACATTGACTTAAATATTCTTTATAAATTCTTAATTGCTGATGCAAAACATTCTGACTAATAGTGAAAGCTCATGACAGGAGCCTGAATGTCGTAACTGCAGCAAAGGCTAGGAAGGGATGCTGCTTACTGGCCTGTGTTGCTGGCTCACGTTTAACCTGTTGTATACACTATAGAAATATCTGGCCAAGGATGGCACTGCCCACAATGGGCTCAGGCCAGTCCAACGAAGGCAATTATTGAGGTTTCATAGCTCAGTTGTGTCAAGTTGGTATTAAACCTATCCAGTAAAGCACACAATCTGTTCTTTAACATAGTCCAGGAAACAAACTCAAGATAATAAAGAGGCTAAAAACAATACCTTCTAGGACTATCTTAAATGATAGCCACATTACTTATCCCCAGATTTTAAGTTACAGCTTTGAGAAGAAAAAGGAGGGGAGGGCATTAACACATACCTACAAAAGGCAGGAAATGATTAAATCAAGCTTACCAGAATTGGTTTTATTCGGACTGTTCTCATGTGGTCCCCAGAAATGAAACCTAATTTTTCTTAAAAATATTAAAAGTAACATGTGCCAAGTATAACAGATATATAACGAGTTATAGAAGCTAATGTACCAACAGCAAGTCACAATAAACATACAAGAAACTAAAGACTAGATCTGCAACACATTTAAAGAAAAAAAAAGTATATTTCACTTTTAGTGAAAAATAGAGTTTATAATCTTTACCAAGTGATTTTTAACAAATGTTCATTCTATTAATCCATTACATCCATAGGGTGTTAACACTATGTTTATAATTTTTGCCAAATGTAGCATTTTGTAAGTAAGCCAGAATAAACACTTTTATCATAGATGTAGCTAATGATTATTAATTCTTTTTAAAGGACTTAAAGTTTCCCCCAAATTTTATTGCATGCTATTGATCCCATCAGATCAAAAGCACTTGCCAAACTGAATAAGTTACAAAGTAAATAATTTTGGTTCACAGGAAAATGTACAGTGTTCTCAAAACTCAACAGTTACCCATTAACATAACATGGTTTTTCAAGTGAACTGTTTTTTAAAACATCAGCATGAGAATTTGGATATTTTATCTAGCAGCTACACCTTTATTCACTAAGAAATTGTGCATTAATTTTTTTCTAACCTTACCTTAAATTTTGAACTGTCTTGAGGGGGGACAGTACAAACAAACAAACAAACAAACCTTCAAAGGGCAGTTTGAACCTCTGAAATCCAAATGACCTATTTAATACTCAAGTCTAAGACTTTTTAAAAAAGTTTTGAATATCTTTTATTTTACCCTTGAATATCAAACTGATTGTTAGTCACAAAATCAATTTTTATAGACTGCCCACATGTTGCATAGTACTGAGAGTCTCCGGCTGTGGAACATGATTTCTTGTATGTGCTATAACCACATTATAGAATTCTTTTTTTTTTTTTTTCTGTCTTTTCGAGACAGGGCCTCCCTGTAGCCCCAGCTGTCCTGGAACTCACTCTGTAGACCAGGCTGGCCTTGAACTCACAAAGATCTGCCTGCCTCTGCCTCCCAAGTGCTAGGATTGAAGGCATGTGTCACCACGCCCAGCAGCTACATTATAGAATTCTTAAAAGCAAACAGTACTTTATACCAATACTCATACATAAGGTTTTAAAACTTAAACTTATTGACATATTTTAACAAGTGATGAAAAACAATTGTAAATCCAGTTTGTACTGAAGGCTAGCCATTACTAAAGTCACAATACAATAATTAAAGACAGTTTCACCCAGGAAGAAGCTAAAGAATAGGGTGTCAGGAAACATTTAATCCTACCAAGGCAGTACAAAACCAATACAATTATGCAATGAACAATACCAAAAAACATTTTAGACTGTTTCATTGGAGAGAAGAAATTGTAGTTCACAGGTATCCAGGGGAAGCCATGTGCTATTATTTATGGCAGCACAGCTGTCAAAAGCCTGGCTAAGGAGAAGAAAAGAAAACAGACATTTGTTTTAACCATAAGGGGTTAAAAATCAGGTCTTCAGAGGTCTGAAAAACAAGTTGAAAGGAAACTGAAGTTATAATACCTGCAACTTTAAAACAGTTTAATTTGGATATCCAATCCAGGCTTAACAGATAACAAATAAAAACCTTTAGATAACTAGTTTAGAATTTTTCTCTGTAGGAAACTAGAAACCCAGGTTCAAATTAGGCCTTTGAAAAAGTTTAAGAGGCATGCCAAAAATAAACTTAATTTATGTGCACAATACAGAGTGAAAGAACTTTGACATGGCCACTTTTAACAGAAACCAACACAGAAGAACACACATGATAACATCTCAAATGCATGGGAGAGCAGTTAACACAGAGACAGCCCGCACAGACATATATGACTTAATATAATGAGAGATTCCCTTTTTTTTTTTTTTTTTAATCTCATAGAATAACTTGATGTCAAGGCACAGAAAGTTCTCAGTTTTCCAGTCTGCTGCACACCTTGTCTGTGCAGGGCTGTGGAACCATTAATTTTTTTCATTGTCACATTTACACACAGTCATTTAGAGTTTAAGATATTTTTTAGTTAGCTCCATTAAAACACTTTTGTACTCTAAGCCCCCAAATGCTGGGTTGATTTCATTAAATGCCTGTTCCACCTTAACTTACAGTCCTGTTACGGAGGGCCAGATGCCTGGCATCTTACTATGATGGATTTGGTATTTCTAGGGGAGTGGAGCCGTGGAAGCTGTAGCTGCTTGGAGCTCACAACATGAGCCCTTTGTGTGTGTGGGAGAGGGGAGTAGGGGATTAGAAGAAGTAGATTGTCCCATGTCCAAAAAGATTGTCAGTCCAAGTCCACAGAAACTAACACAAACAATTAACACAGATATCAACTGTCCCTGCCATGAACAGAAGATACAAGACAAAGATTCACTAGGTAGGTGCTTATTCACTCTGGTACCAGACAGTGAGCGGTCCCTCTAGGACTCGGTCCCCAGGTGGCTTGGCCAAGAAATTCCCAGTTCAAGCCCAGATGACAGGAGAGTCGTCACGACCCTTCTGTCCAGAACTGGGCATCCACCAGATTCCTTACAGATGGAGACAACAGCCTCCCAGACCGCTCTTGAGCCAAACCGAAAGTCAGAACAGAAACAAACATCAGACAAGACAGGAGAAACAAGACAGACACAAGTGCTGGGGCCTAGTCTTACTCCTCCAAAGTCTGTCTAGGCATCCCCACACAGGGGGGGGGTCTCAATCCTGGACGAGCCCCCAGATGTAAGAACCAAAAGGAGCCTTATCCTTGGGAGACTGCCAAGTGAGAGACACAGAGACAAATCTCGATGCAAAATAATTTGCTGGCATCCTGGAGTTCACCTGTATAGCAGGGAAAGGCAGAACCCCAAACAAACCCGGTACTCAGCTTTTATACATTTTGAGAAGAGCAGATTACAGCAACAGCAATGAGTTATTTCTTCATTGGTCACTCAAAGTGACCTTAGCACAGATTGGTTACTTTTGAAAATGGGGAAATACTTAGTATGTTGTTATGCAGGTGTCCTGGGGGTCAGACCCTCAGGGTGGCTTCTTACTGGAACTGGCCCTTGGGGTGGCTCTTTACTGAAACTGGCCCTCAGGGTGTCTCCTTACTGGAACTGCAACCAACTGTGGCTTCCTGTTATTCTGCCTGCCTGTTATTTGTTAACCTCTTATTCACTAACCTGGGGAAGGGCTGCTATTTTGCAAGGTGGAGTTGTTTATCAAGATGGAAAATTCCTCTGGCCTCCTTCTGTCCTTCATTGGTATGTGGGTCAGGTGGGCTGACATAAGCATGAGCTGTAATCCTGCTATTATCCAATAAGTCTAGAAGTTACCCAAACCCCAGTAAAATTCCCCTAGACCTTGTATAAAAGGCCTGCAAGCCATGTTATTAGGACTGGAGTCTTTTTCCTCCCACCCCAGCATGCGGGTTTACTTTTTCCTGAAATAAAGTCTTGGTTTTCCATCCTTCCTTGTGTCTGGTATGGATTCTCGAACCCTAAACCATGTGTCTATGTATTGTACTTCCCCTCATGTGCTTTCTACAGAACAAGCCATAGGAATAAATGGTGCCTAAACATTGGGCTGCAGGAAATCCTGAAAAATTTGGTATGTGAACCCCATAATCCCGGCTCTTTTTTATTTATTTATTTTTTAATTTTTATTTATTTCTGTATGTGTATGAATGTACTGTCTGCTTGCAGGTCTGTGCACCCATGTCGTGCAATGCAGCAGAGGTCAGAAGAAGGTATTGGATTCCCCTGGAACTGGAGTTCTCCTGGAATTGGAGTTTCAGATGGTTCTTGGACGCCATGTGGGTGCTGGGGATCGAACCCAGGTCCTCTGTAAGAGTGGCTCTTTAATATCAGTCTTTTTCTCCCCTCCTTAGTTTATACTTTGTGCTATGAGGCTGGCTGTCCTGCTTGCTTGGAAAGATGTGAGGCCAACATGGGGACACATGGCTTTTCACTCTTGGGGAAAACTGGCATATTCCTTGCTTGGTTCCTGAGGCAGTCTGCCCATGTGGGAGCCATGGAGGCCAACAATTTCCTGGCCTGTTGTGGCCGGGGAGTCACCAGCTCCCCAGCCACAAGGTTACACACAAACCTAGCAGATTGCATGGGATTCTCTGAAAACCCAGCAATTTTCTTAGTTATGCCTCAGGAAAGGCCATCCCATCCCCTGCCCCCAATAAAAAAGTGGATTCTTAAACTTGGCCAGCTCAGCTCCAGCCTACCTCTTTATATGCAAATTCCCCCCATCCTTGTTCAGGTGCTCACCTGCAAGGCAGGAGCCCAGGCTTCTGTAATGCAAATTTAGGGCTTTTCACATCAGAGACACTCTCTTAAACGTTAGAAAATTAGTATTAGAAACTTTTCAGCAAGTTCTAACTTTTTCAATCTGTCTTGGTCTTCACTCTAAAAGCCTTTTATCTTTGTTTCAACCTCTTTCTAGGTAGAATTGTGTTACACTCTTGGCTTTTCTGTGTTTCTTGAGTCTTTGGATCTCTATAACTCTTTCTAACCTGATCTTGATCCTTGTTTTCCCCTCCTGCTTAATTGTAAGTCTATCCGACTTAGTTGTGGGCTAGCGGATGAGACTGAATATAGGTATATAAACCATCAGTTATAAATTAAGACTTGAGGCCAGCAGCCTCAAGCTTGTGGAGTAATTGGATTGTGAGAGGCCTTATAGAGGGCAAGCAGCTCTCAGGCTGGATTCTGTGAGGCCATCAGTCACACAGATGTGGCCCTGATAGGATCCATCAGCTCTTAGGCCTGTGTGTCTGGCTGCAGCCACACCACAATTTCTTCGCCTAACCTGATCCAAGGTTTCTTATCTAGTGTCCCTTTCCTTTTAGTAGTTGTAGACTATGACACCTGAAGCTGGACAGTGAGCTAGTTTGTTAGTGAGCACATGGCTGGATGTTCTGCTGAAAGATGATCTAATCTCATAGCTGATGATGAAGTTAGCAACGAAAGAAAAGGTCACATGGTTGTGTTGTCTTTAAGTGTTGTTTTCCATCTGGAGATGATTTTTCAGCTATTGTCATTTAAAAGTTTTCTCTTTCCATCTTGGCAAGCCACATTAAGATGTAATATTTTTACATAAATCCCTGGTACCTAAACATTTTTTAAGTAAAATATATGTGCCCAATTAATTGATTAATTTAAAAGTCCTAGGTATTAAAATTCATTTTGGTCTTTCAAATATGTTTCACCTTCAAGGTTTTACTTAAAAACCAACCTTAATGCATTTAAAAAAATTGTTGGGGAAAGAAATTTTTTTTTTATTCACAGACTCCTTGACTACCTCTGACTGGTACTCTGCAGCCGCCTGCCTGCTGTATGCACATGAGCCACTGAACTTAGCATATGGCTTCCCTAGTTATGAGTAACAATTTATCCTAAATCAAGTTTAAATTTACTTTGAATTTCCATTTGGAATTTACTTGAAATATCACAATCTTTTAATTTAGCAATCTAGAGACAGAGATAGGCAGATTTCTATCAGGCCATCGTGATTTAACAAAAAGTGCTGACTCTGATAGATCATATCTTAATTACTATTAGTAAAACTTATCATTAACAACATAAGTTAAACTCTTGGCTCAATTAAAATTTTTTTTGCATGTGGGTGGGAATGCACGTTTGTATTTTAATCTCTTATAACTTTCTAGGTTTATGTATTAAGGAGTCAACTGTAAACAAGGATAAATAGATTCAACACATAATGACTGTTTTATATCTTTTTTTTTTTTTTTTTTTTTTTTTTGGTCCTTTTCGAGACAGGATCTCCCTGTAGTCTCAGCTGTCCTGGAACTCTCTCTGTAGACCAGGCTGGCCTTGAACTCACAAAGATCTGCCTGCCTCTGCCTCCCGAGTGCTAGGATTAAAGGCGTGCGCCACCACGCCCGGCTTACTGTTTTATATCTTTTGGTGTTAACAATTTTTATTTGGTTTTATGTAAATTTTAGTATGTATTTACATCCCAGATTCTGTTAATATAATCAAATAGCTATCAGAGAGATTAATTTCAACAAATGTTATGGTTGTTTGTAATTAATTTATATTTTTTAAGGGTAATTTAAAAGCATGTAAATGTTTAATAACAATTGGGTGTTTTACTAGGTATATGCTGCTGCCTACTGGTTATGCTCTTTCAATAACTGACACAAGAGAGACTTTCCTATTCATGGTGCTAATAAAAAAAGGGGAGGGTAATATGGCTCCCTTTGGGATACAGTTAAATAGAGAACTCTCTAAACTTTGTCAATTTTTCAATTTTAAAATGTAAAAAATGAGAACCCCAATCTTTACTAACTATGGCAAAAGAGGTTCCTTGTATGTTCCCACAGGCAGAGACACAACCAACCTGGGTGCCTGTGAGAGGTGTTTGCCCTTGGACTATAGAAATCAACCAGAGGTCACCAGCAAAGGGATTTGGCCCATGTAGACATCAAAAAAGAATGGGAGAATTCTGAGAAAAGACCATTTCATAGGAAGACGACACACAGGGTGATACATAGGTGTACCTGCTGGCATCTCTCTTTGTTAAGAGACAATTATTATAATAGTGGCCCCTTAGGCAACTTGTTTGGCTGCTTCCTTTAACTAACAGGCATGAGATCCATTGGAGAGATAGACTTTATCTTCCAAATTTAATTAAAGAGTGTACCAGAGCCAAGTATAATTATAAAATGTTTAAAAGCTTAGTGGTTAAATAAAATGTACTAGTGAAGGTGCACTTTCTTACCAGTGAGGGAGTTGATTTGTCTAAACATCTGAAAGGTAGGCTGACATGGACATTTGTGTCTGTCCCTTTGGATAATTGCCCTACCTCTAGATATTGCTTTATAGTTAAGTGAGACATATGGATGGATAAAAGCTTATGTTACTAGTTATGGATTACTTTTAACAAGGAGCTGTTAGCCAGGGGGCCATAAACCCCCCCAAAACAAAGGCTATTTGCCTGTAGCATGCAGCTGATACCATAAGCTTCAATGCTCTAATGACTAAGACATTATAGGGCACTATAAAAATTTGTGGTTATCTCTTGTAACAAAAGCCACAGTTCTTAGATTGAGATACCATCTAAACATTTGTGCCTGTGCCCATAATGTGACTTGTCATGATAATTAATATTTGCTTAAGTGCCTGTACTTCTCACTATTTATGTATTATTAGTAGAATTAAGAAAGTTGGGGCTGGAGAGATGACTCAGCAGTTAAGAGTGCTGACTGCTCTTGCAGAGGACTGTGGTTCCATTACCAGCACCCATGTGGTGGATAAGAACTGTCTTTAAGCCAGGCCTGGTAGCACACACCTTTAATCCTAGCACTCAGGAGGCAGAGGCAGGTGGATCTCTGAGCTCAAGGCCAGCCTGGTCTACAGAATGAGTTCCAGGTCAGCTGGGGCTATAGGGAGACCCTGTCTCAAAAACACCAAATAAAAATAAAATAAAATAAAATAAAATAAAATAAAAAGAAAGTTAACCTTGGACAAGCTGCCAACCTGTTGGAAGGAAAGCCTGGAAAGTCCCAAGAGTCAAGTGACCCGTGCTTCACTTCAAAACCTGGACTATTTCACATCTCACCCTCTCGTGCTCCTTTCCCCAAAGCCTAGGGACACCACTGGCAGAAGAGGGGATGTATCAGATTTTAAGGGCTGAGAAGTTGGGGGTGATTTGTGATATCACAGCAATACAGACTGGTCTCTTATTAAATCAACATGATTGTGCATAGAAGCCTCTCCAATTGGACTATGAGGACCCTATATTGTATAAAACCTGGACAAGGATACTTAGTAATTGGCTTTACATGAATGTTACCTATGTGTATTACTTATGTTTAATAATTGGTTCAAGTTGTGGTTGATTTTTATTTGGGGATTAATCAATCAGCCTATAAAAATAAACAGAACATCTCAGTTATGCACTGCCCCTCCCCTGGCACTCAAAACAGGTTTGAGCAGCTGGCTATTAAAAGTCCAGCTTCCTTTGTGATGCTAACCTCTCCCGTGGGCTCAGCTGCTTCTCAGACAAAATAAAATTAAAAGGGGAAAATGAAGGTGAATATAATTTGAGTTTAGGTATGCATGGGCTAGCATTTCCAGCCAGAGCTTGCCAGTAGCACAAGTGAGAGTCATGAGTCCTTCATGGCCATGCCATGGATTGGGGTGTGATGGGTTTGGACCCTGGGGGGGGTGATGTCACACTCCATATAAAATCTGATCATTTTGAATAAAGCTCTCTCTCTGTATTTGGATTCATACCTTATCATGTATCTGTGTCCTGTGCTTTCCTGTGCACATGCTTTCTACATGGAAAGTCATGGGAATAAATGGGTTGAACTACATGCACATTCTCTAGAAGCATTTCTATTTTTGTCTGTATGTTCACATAGAGATTAAAACTGTAAATTTTTGAAAATTTGTCTTCAACTTTATTCTAGGAAATAACTGACAATTTATATTTACATGAACCTATTATTGATTATAGCTTAATTATCTATTAGCTTGATTATATAGTTATTTAAAATTGCTACACAATGTATGTGAAAATTTAGAGCTTTACACATATGAAATAAAATGTGTTTCAAATGACTCTCTTCTCATAAGAAGCAAAATTTCATAACTGAATATTTGCTCTTGAACAAACATTTAATTGTATTGTAAAATATTGAATTACATATTTTATTTAGATCATAAATGTTACTAAGAATAAACTTCTGAGGGCTGGAGAGATGGCCTAGTGGTTAAGAGCACCGACCTCTCTTGCAGAGGACTCGGGTTTGATCCCCAGTGCCCACATGGCAGCCGAGAACCATCTTGAAACTCCAATTTCAGGAGAACTCCATTTCCAGGGGAATCCGACACCCTCTTCTGACCTCCATGGCATTGCACGACATGGGTGCATGCAGACAGTACATTCATAGACATACAGAAATAAATAAAATTAAAAAAAAATTAAAAAAAGAATAAACTTCTGAAATTAGAAGACATATCCTTATAAACTGATAGGTAGTAGAAGGGAAATGAAATTACATGTAATAATATAATTCTACTAAATGATTCTAAAATTTCTAATGTTATTGGAGTAATAAGCACAAATGATTGTATTATAATTCATTACCAAAAGAACTAAGTATAAAATCCTTTGTGTAAACCAGGCGTGATAGCACATGCCTTTAATCCTAGCACTTGGGAGGCAGAAGCAGGTGGATCTCTGTGAGCTCAAGGCCAGCCTGGTCTAAATAGTGAGTTCTGGGACAGCTGGGGCTACAGGGATACCCTGTTTCAATAAGACAAAACAATAATCCTTTGTGTAATGAATAAATAAATGAAGTTAATATATGACTGTGTTAAAAAGCTTGAGTGTCAACTTGACACATCTGGGTTGAGAGAGCCTCAATTGGGGAATTGGCTCCATTGAGCTGGACTGTGGCCACATCTGTGGAGTAGTCTTGATTGTTGAGCAATGCGAGAGTGCCCACCCCACTATGGGTGGTGCCACCCATGGACAGGTTGTTCTGTACAGTATAAGAAAGCAGGCTGGGCATGAGCCAGGAGAGCAAGCCAGTAAGAAGCATTCCTCCATGTCCTGTGCCTCAGCTCCTGCCTCCAGGTTCCTGCCCTGAGTTCCTGCCCTGGGCTCCCTGAGTGATGAGCTATGAGCTGGGAGATGGGAGCTGAATCAACCCTTTCCTTCCCAAGTTGATAGTGGTCAGTATGTTTTGTCACAGCAACTGAAGACAAACTAGAACAAAAATGGGTATGGAGAGTGGGGTATCACTGTGACAGACCTGACCTTGGTGTTTTGGGGGAGGATTGTGGAAGCATTTGGAACTTTGTGCTGAAAAAGACATTAAACTTTTGGCTGGAAAAGCTTGGAGTTTGTTACAGTGGAACTTGGAGCAGTTGTGCTGAAAGCTGTAGAAGATAGAGGCCTGGGTTGGAAGCATCAAATGGGAGCAGAGACCTGTAGTACTGTTTAATCTATGGGTTCTGGTCAGCTGGGGCTGAAGAATCAGCTGTAAGTAACAAGAGACCAGACCTGAAGTGAAACATTTGTTTAACTGAGATAGCTGATGATGGTTACCTGGGGCTGAAAAATCAGCTATAAGTAGCAAGAGACCAGCATCATTGTGGCGAAATCATCTGGGAAGAGTTTCTTCAGGGTCACTAGACAGAAGCTGTGTTCCAGAAGGAGCCCGAGCCTCCATATCAATCCAGAAGCTGGACAGACTTGGTAATGTGTAAGAGTCTCCTATATGGTTCTGGTGTTGAAATATGACGGGGTCACAAAAAGCAGCTGAGGCTTGGCACCGTGAGAGGTCGGGAAAGACCATTGGTGGAAGTGCAACTCGGTTGCAGTGAAGACCTCAGGACTGCAGGGGTCATGGAGAGAAGGTGAGGCTTTGCATGAGAAGTCAGAAAAGACCATTGGTGAAGATGCTGCCTCAGTTTCAGTAGAGACCCCAGCTTTTTGGAGATCCCAGCACCATGGGATGGCCACCAAGAGCAGCAGCAGGTGGGGAATGGAGCTGGCCTGGGCCTGAGAGATGAGCTGTGTGTGCTGTGGACAGTGGAATCAGAGAAATGGAGCTGCTAAAACCCTTTGGAGCCCAGAAGATTGTAAGTGAATTCCAGATGTCCAGCTTTAAGCTACTCTGCTGGACTTAAGGTTTTTTTAGGTGCACCTGATTCCTCCCTTTGAAATAAGACAGAATTTGTTTTGGATTTTATGCAGTTAAGAGAGTTTTAACAGATTGTGAACTTTTAAGTGTTTGGACATTGTGCTGGATAGCTTTAATGTCAACTTGACACACCTGGTTTGAGGGAGCCTCACTTGGGGAATTGGCTCCATTGGACTGGCCTGTGGCCACATCTGTGGAGTATTGTCTTGATTGTCGAGCAATGTGGGAGATCCCAGCTCATTATGAGTAGTGCCACCCTGGGCAGGTTGGTGTGTACTGTAAAAGAGGGCAGGCTGGGCATGGGCCAGGGGAGCAATCCAGTAAACAGCATTCCTTAATGGCCTGTGCTTCAGCTCCTGTCTCCAGGTTCCTGGCCTGAATTCCTGCCTTGGGCTCCCTAAGTGATGAGCTGTGACCCAGGAGATGTAAGCTGAATAAACCCTTTCCTCCCCAAGTTAGTGTCATTCAGAGTGTTTTGTCACAGCAATAGAAGACAAACTACAACAGATGTTTTAAGGACTGTGGGACTTTTAATGTTGTAGTGTCTTAGGTTGTGACTTATGTTAACATCATACCTTGGGGACAAGAATTGGAAAGGTGGTGGTTTAATATTGATGTGTTTTGTGTCAAGTTGACAAGGGGTCAATTTTGCTAGGCAGCTTGAGTGCCAACTTGATGTACCTGGGTTGAGGGAGTCTCAATTGGGGAATTGGCTCCATTGGACTGGCCTGTGGCCACATCTGTGGAGTATTGTCTTGATTGTTGAACAATGTGGAAGGGCCCAGCCCACTATGGATGGTGTCACCCATGGGAGGTCACTATGTACAGTATAAGAAAGCAGGCTGGGCATGAGCCAGGAGAGCAAGCCAGTAAAAAGCATTCCTCCATGGCCTGTGCCTCAGCTCCTGCCTCCAGGTTCCTGCCCTGAGTTCCTACCTTGGGCTCCCTGAGTGATGAACTATGACCCAAGAGGGGTGAGCTGAATAAACCCTTTCCTCCCCAAGTTCGTAGTAGTCAGTGTGTTTTGTCACAGCAGTTGGAGACAAACTAAAGCAATGACTTAAATACTACTCTGAAAAAAATATAGATTTGAAAACAAATTTCTAACTTTAAATTTGTAATAACTTCCCAATATTGTGTTTTGTCCTGACATAATTATACCAGCAGTCAAATATATATACTAAAAGCACATAAAATTTATTCAAAATTTATGAAAATATGACATGAGGAAAGGTCCAAAGGACAAATCTAACATTACAAAGATTTATTGAAAAAAAACTTATAGCTGCACAGAAGTCTAGTAACATATCACATTTTTATATGTTCATAGACATTGTAGAATATTTTTATTTATTCTTTGATTTATTTATATATATATATACACTATATCTTTTTTTCGGGTCCTGGAGAGATGGCCTAGCAGTTAAGAGCACTGACTGCTCTTGTAGAGGACCCAGGTTTGATCCCCACACCCACATGGTGGCTGAGAACCATCTGTAACTACAATTCCAGGAGAACTCCAGTTCCAGGGGAATCTGACACCCTCTTCTGACCTCCGTGGAATTGCACGACATGGGTGCACAAACCTTCATGCATATAGTACATTCATACAAATAAATAAATAAATAAATAAATAAATAAACTTAAAAAAAAAGATTTATCAATACATTTTTTTCATATATGTACCAAACATGTGTATGTGTGTTTGTGTGTGTGTGTGTGTGTGTATACAACTGAGCTTAGTTATGTTTGCTTCCATGAATATGAATGAGAAGTAGGGGCTTATTTATTTGAGTGCAGGCAAATTACTGTTCTGCCAATAGTGTTTCTGTTTAGGATGTAGACTCAGGTTGTAATGTTCACAGGCCTGATCTTGTGCAGGTCTTGGGTAAGTGACTACAGCTACTGCGAGTTCATTAATAAAACATCCAAGTCATGTCCAGCACCTAGTTTCACAGCAATCCTCCTTATCTTTCAGTGCCAGCAGATTTTCTACACCTTTCTCCCATGTTCCCTCCCCAACTCTCCCTATGTGTGTAGATGTGGGTATAATGCTGTTCCATTTAGGACCCAGCACTCAAACATCATTTATTCTTAACAGTTTAACTATTTATGCTTTTCTGCATGAACCGTACAAAGCAGCTACCCTGATCAAGCTTGATTATAGTACTAATTTACTATAATCATAGTATAATCATAGATACTTTGAAGAAAACTTGGCAACAAATTCATTAGCAAACAACAATAGTAGGGTCCCTGCAGGGCCCATGACCTCTCCAGTCATGGGCTTTTGACTAGGTTTACTATACCAGAAAGAAATTTCTTCCTTCCTTTGGAGCTGTTTTCAGATCCAATAATTAAGTGATTATTTATCCCCCAAGCAAACATGGCACTATTGCTCAGTGGTATATCCATCAATGAAGTGGTCAATTGGTGACTTTTATTTCATAGAAGCTTTGCATAGCATCTTCTGGTATTAGAAAATTTAAGCAGTGAGAAGGAAGCTTCCAGCTCATGTACATCATTTCTCTATATCCTGAAACCCAAAGTATGTGATGCCTTCAAGAATGGGGTGCAGCAAACATTCTATAGTCCTTTCTGTTTGCAGTTCCCTCTCTTCTTCCCAAACACTACCATGATTCTAGTTGAAAGAGCATAATTTTGATTTGGTTAATTTGGAACTTCAGTTAAATGGATTTGT
>VZQC01012420.1:643798-710857 GCA_009823505.1 Rhizomys pruinosus | reverse complement strand
CTGGTAGACGTCCTGGGATAGCTTGTTTCATCTCACATTTATGAACGTGAACTGCCTTGAGAATCAATACATCAAATTTAAGCAATGTGGTTCATCAAAATAAGAGAATGCAAGTCAAACTGCCTGGTGATCTCAGTAAATGCAGTAAAAACTCGACATAATTAAGCATCCTTTTATGATGAAAAATTCAACAAGTTAAGATATATATATATATATATATATATAACTAATAAAACAAAGTAGCAATAAATAAATCACCCAATAAAAAGAAGGGCCACATATATGAACAGAGAATTCCCAAATGAAGAAATAAAGATGGCTAAAAACACTTTAAAAACTGTTCAACAACCTTATTAATTCATGAATTGCATGTAAAAACCACTTTAAGATTCCATCTTACCACAGTCAGACTGGCTAAGATCATGGAAACAAAGGAAATAAGATGCTGGCAAGGGTGTGGAGAAAGCGGAACAATCATTCACTTTTGGCGGGAATCCAAACTAGTGCAGCCAGTATAGTATGGAAGGCAGTGAGGGGGACGCTCAAAAGACTAAAAATTAACTTATCATATGACCAAGTTATACCACTCACAGCCAGATAGCCAGAGCAGTCATCATACTGTAAAGATGCCTGTACATCTACATTTGTTGTTGTTCTCTTCACAATAGTAAAGAAATGGAAACAACCTAAATGTCCTGCAACTAATGAATGGATAATGAAAATGTGGTACATCTACACAATGAAATACTATTCAGAGGAAAGGATTAAATTATGAAATTCAGAGGTAAATGGTTGGGACTAGAGAATGATATTTTGAGTGAAGTAACACAAAGACAGAAAACCAGGTGATGTATGTTCTTCCTCATTTGTGGATTATAGCCAATCCTCTTGCATGTGTATTCATCCTGATACAACACCAGAAGACACAAAATTTGATAGCATACATGGAGTTAAAGGAAAAGAATAATCACAAAACAAGATGTTACTTGGGGGGAATGTCTGGAGAATGGGTGTGTTGGGTTGGGAAAAGAGGAGGGGCAGAGAAATAGAGGAGTACAATAGGAGATGGGGGATATAAGGAGGAGAGGATGGTGGGGATTATGGGGGTTCTGGGGCTGTGGAGGAAGGATGGGCATGGTAAGGTAAGAAAAAAGAATAGAAATGATTGGAACTTTAGAAGCTAGGATTCCCAGAGTGTAATGTGATGTCCCAGAGACCCCATGAGAAATTCACATACAATGTCTAAACATTAGTGCATGGTTTGTGCAACTTGGTGGCTGTGTGGCAGGGAACATAGTGCAAGACAGAAGATAACTCCCTTTGAATGAATGGTGAAAACTATCCACGTGACTCCCAAAACAAAGCAGGGCAGCTCCATATCTTCGTGTTATCTACCAGAAATAGAAAATAAGACCCTACTGTTCATATCAGAATATGCTTCAGGAACAGGAATTATGGAAGAGGAACTAACCCGAAACTTTTCTATCTCAAGTTAATCACTCATAGTGCTACACCGTGCACAATGCTTCGAGAGAAAATCAATCAACGGTACAAACCAGCACTGTCCAGCAAACTACCTCTATTGGTGCATTGTCTGGCAGATGGCCAAGAGCTATCTAATCCTCTCAATGGGAGTGAACTCATGAGATCCACTACAAACTCAGCCAAATGCACAGTGCTGGAGAGGACATAAAGCCTAGAGAAAAGAATTTTGGTGTCATATCTGTGGAATCTTATATTTACAGACAAGCACATCATATGCCACTAATCAAAAAAGCTACTCTATGCAAAAGATGGCAAACACTGCAGAATCTGACAACTGGTCAGACACAGAACATATTCGACTGAAAAATCCCTATTCATGAGAGACGCATCTACAATTGAACCTCTGTACAGAGAATGAGAGGCAGAGAGAAAACAAGTACAACCCTCAGTTTTCACTAGTGATGCTTCTGTACACAATAGAGAGTGAGGCAAACAGAAGGCCACTACTAGTCAACTTCCAAGGAATGGAGCCCCAGAGTCTGGATACCTGAATGGGGCCCCTATATTAAACCTCACCTACCCATGGCTCAGGTAATATTGCAAAAGAGGGGGTGAAGAAATTGTAAGAGCCTCAGCTGGTGCATGAACATAGAGAAGCAGTAACTTACAATGGCTTGTAAGCTTTTGTAAACCTGTGGCACTGTAGGCATCAGACACACAACCCAATGCCAACTGGGACAAGGTCTCAAATCATGTAATATGTAATTGCATAGAAGGACACCTGGTTTGGAAGCTTGACTGGATAAGGCTTAGCTTGGATGTTGCAATGCACAAGTTCTGATGGGGGGGTTGGGGCATGGAGGGGACTTGGTTTCATTGGGAACCATTGTATGAGTTTTACAAGTGCTCCATAAAATTAAATAAGTAAAAGTTATATCAATACATTAAAATGTCATATGTGAAATAAACAAGACTAATAGAATAAATGGAGAAAAACTGAAATCTTTCCTCCAGGAAGAATAAATATATTAGGAATTAACTCAAGAGTTTGAAATTGTATATATGGAAAAATATAAAATGTTAGTGAAGGAAATTCTAAAAGATACAAGCCAATTAATAATGATCCATATACGTGGATCAAGAGAATCACTATGGTCTATACTACACAAAATAATTTAGAAATTAAATGAAATCCTTATGGAAACTCCAATAGAAATGAAGACTGTAACAATAAAAACACAGAACTTAAAATGGGACAGAACCCTTCAAATTAGATCTGCTTAATTTACATTAAGTGATCTTTGAAAAATGTTCCCTAAATAAAATAACAAAAGACTCTCAAAGAAGTGGTAGTGAACAAACTGCATGTTTAGACCTCAAAGAATAAAATCAGAGACACCCTCTGCAGAAGCCCATCCAAAGCCTCATAGCAATGGGAGCCATGGGGTGAGTCCTCCAGACCCCCATCCAGACCCAGCAAAAGTCACACCTTCATGCATTCCAGCATCTGAATCTCCCTTGACCCTCTTCTACACCCAAGCCCTGGCTCAGCTGGCAGTCTCACTTGAACAACCTATCAGTGTGTTTGCCTAGATGTCTTTCCCCACAATGCTTCTCTACATTTAGATCCAGCCCACAGCTACATTTGCATGCTTTCCAGTTACAAGTGATTTAGAATCAACCACATTTTTAAAATCAAAGTTAGCACCAACTAAGGCATGACCTACAAACTCTTCAAATCTGGTCTGATATCAATCAAACTGGGACATAGTTAAAAGTTCCATTTAGCAGAGACAGGTAATGATCTCATATCAGACACATAACCAGTGAAATAGATCCATATGCTCAAAATTGCAAAAACACAAACAATAGAAAAAGCCAAGACAATATGTTCCCTCCCCCAATGAAATAGTCCTATGAATTGTTATCCAATAATAATTACTTAGATGAATTTTAGGGCACAGATTTTAAGTGAAAAATTATGAACATAATCAAATAATTTTAGGAGTTTTAGAAGACACAAACACTTCAATGAACTTAAAGATTCTAGGAATAAACTTCTGATTGAAGTCCATGTAAGTACAAATGTATGGCCGTTTATAATAATGAAGATAATTCAGTATTTGAAAAGTGAATTCAATAAAGAGAAATACTGAAGAAAAAAATCTAGCTGAAATGGAGATAGAATTGAAAAACTCAATAGTCTAATTAGAAAAATCAGAGGGGAACAAAAAAGAAAAATCAGAGGAAGCCTTTCAAGTAGAATGGATCAAATAGAAAACAGAATATCAGGAGTCAAAGATAAAATAGAGAAATTAAAACACTCAGAATATGAAAAATTACAAAAATGAGAGGAATATGCAAGAATTTTAGAACACTGTAAGAGATGAAATCTATGAATTATAGGCAGAAAAGAGGAAGATTCCAGGTGACTATTATAGATCAAATATCCAACAAGATCATATATGAAAACTCCAAAGAAAGTAAAATCCACACAGCTAAAAGATGTACATAGGACAAATATAGAGAGGACCAGAGAAGGAATTCCTCATGGAATATTAGAGTTAAAAGACTAAATATACATAAGAAAAGCAAGCTATTGAAAACCATGGGAGAAAAGCCTCAAATCATATATAAAGAAAACCGATCAGAATAACAGCTGACGTTTCACTGAAATCTCTGAAAGCCAGAAGAGCCTGGAACAATGTCTTCCAAGACCTGAAATACTGCAAATACTAATTTATACTATTTTACCCAGCAAAACTATCATATACACAGGAGGATGAAAAGCTTCCCTTTTCTAAATAGGCTAAATAATTTATGTTCAGGGGCTGGAGAGATGGACTAGTGGTTAAGAGCACCGACTGCTCTTGCAGAGGACCTGGGTTTGATCCCCAGCACCCACATGGTGGCTGAGAGCTGTCTGTAACTCCAATTCTAGGAGAACTCCAGTTCCAGGGGAGTCCAACGGGTGCACAGACCTACATGCAGACAGTACATTCATACACATAAAAAAATAAATAAAAAATTAAAAAAAAAGAATTTATGTTCATCAAACCCGTCCCATAGAGAATACTAGAAGCAATATTTCCTGCTGAAGAAAGGAATAAACAAAGCCAAGAGGGTACTGCAATGAAATAAAGGAAGCTACTGAAATAAAAATAGGACTAAGAGAGAAAACATCAAAAGGTATCAAGGACAGCCAGGGGCACACACACCCCATGCCCAGTTGCCCAGGTGGGTTTCTGGCATGCAGACCTGTGGTGGCCCAACCTGGCATCCCCTGCCCAGTGCTAGAACCATAGAGAGGAACTGCGTGCATGGATAGAAGGACAGCCAGGGATGCACACACCCTGTGCACAGTTGCCCAGGTGGGTTTCTGGTGTGCAGGCCTGTGGCGCCCCACCCTGGCACCCAAAGGAGTAACTCCCCTGCTTCCCTCTCAAGCTACTGATACTGTGGTGGAAAGTATAAACTGCTGGTACTGTGGTTTACTGTGGTTGGGAGGATCCAGCAGTGTCAGTGATTCGAGGCTGCATAGCCAAAACTGAGGAAGAAACCAGCAGGAAGCAAACTGAGTGACCAACCAGTCCTCCATATTAACATTTGAGATTAGCAACAGAAGGCAAACAAATAAACAAAGAGGGGGGAAAACAACAACAACAAAAAATACACATACCAAAGACACAATGGAAAAACAGCAATATGGGAAAAGCTCAAAATAAATCCCCACCGAACTCAACCAATCTTGTAAAAGATGCCAACAATGAGATCTCCCTGGAAGAAAACCAAGACACCAACCTTAGAAGAACAATTATAGATATATGCAAAGACTATAAAGAAAAAAACCAGAGAGATAAAGGGAAAGAATTGAAAAACTCATGAAGGTACTAGAAGGAAAGAATGATAAACTCTAAAAAGAGCTAAAAGGAGAAATTGACAAACTTTGAAAAGAACTAGAGGGAGAGAATGACAAACTCCAGAAGGAGGTGGGAACACTGAAAAGATCTCAGGCTGAAAGGAAAAAAGAAACTGACCACAGAAGCAAAGAGCTACAAGAAGAGAATGAAAAGCCCCAAAAGGAAGTGAAAATACTGAATAAATCACAGGATGAAATAGAAAAGGAAATTGAACATTCATCCAATCAGCAGGAAAGGATGGGAAGAAGCCTCAGAAGCAGAATGGATGAAGTAGAAAAAAGAATATGAAACCCACAGGATAACACAGCTCAGCTAGAAACCTCATGTAAAGATTATGAAAAATTAAAAAAAAAAAAACAGAAGAGTGGAATAACCAGGAAATGTGGGACACTATGAAAAGACCACGCTTCTGCATCATAGGGATAGAGGAAGGAGAAGAATCCCAAGAGAATGGTATTCAACAGAATAATAGAAGAAAATTTCCCCAAACTGAAAAAAAGACAAACTCATACAAATACAAGAAGCACATAGAACACCAAATAGACAAGATCAGAAAAGAAATTCCCCATGTCATATCATAGTTAAAACACTAGATGTTCAAAACAAGGACAAAATACTGAAAGCCACAAGAGAAAAACAACAAGTTACATATAAGGGGAAACCCATCAGAACCAAAGCTGACTTCTCAGTGTAAACTATGTAAGCCAGACAAACATGGACCAAAGTATGCCCAGTGCTAAATGACTTTAGATGTCAACCCAGATTAATATACCCAGCAAAAATGTCAATCATAGTTAAAGGAGAAAGAAAAATCTTTCACAACATAAACAAAATGAAAAAAAAACGCGTGTAAAAAAACCCAACACTGGACTGGAGAGATAGCCTAGCGGTTAAGAGCACCGACTGGACTGCTCTTGCAGAGGACCCGTGTTCGATACTCAGCACCCACATGGCGGCTGAGAACCATCTGTAACTCCAGTTCCAGGGGAATCTGAGACCCTCTTCTGACCTCTGAGGCATTGCACTACACGGATGCACAGACCTACATGCAGACAGTACATTCATACACATACAAAAAAAAAAAAAAGACACTTTAGAAAATACTTGAAGCAATTCAAAGAACAGAGGGAAAAGAACAGCTATCCTTAAGCAACCCAAGAGAGAAATTACCAAAAGCATAACAGAGTAAATAAATAGACCAAGAATACAAATGAAAAATAAATGGAAAGGAAACAACACACATCTCTCAATAGTAACCTTAAATATTAATGGTCTACTGATGTAAGCATGGGAAAGATGTATTGAGACCCCACTTGCAAGTGTACAGTTGTTCTCTGGAATACCAGAGAATGTTACCAAAGGCCACTAAACCAATAAAGCAAATATTGGTCTCCTTGTGTCAAGCAAAACTCCTCCATCAGCATCAGCTAAACTTCACCTGCCTGGAAATACTGTGCAGCAGTGACAGCCATATGTCTGTATATCCCAAATCTAATTGGCTATTAGCTCTCTCCTTGGAGGAATAACTCATGGCTGATGCCACAAGCTTACATCCTCTAGTGGTTAGGAGATGTTATAAGCCACAGTAAGACCTTGTCATCTTTTACAGAAAAAAACGTAATTCATGAATTAGCATATCATCCAAACATTTGTGTCTATACCAAAGTAACCTACTATAATAATTAGTAGCTTAAATACCTATATATCTAATTTCTTGTGCTTCATTAGTAGGATTGAAAAGTTATTTCTGAACAAACTGTCAGCCCATGAAAGGAAACAGCCAGAACTGATCAGAGTCCAAAACAACATCTCTGGAGAAAGTAGACTGTTTTGCTTCTCGTCTGCCTGTATCCCTTTTGTAAGCCTAGGGAACAATCTGCAGAAGAGGGGGTGTGGTAGAATGTAAGGGCTGCAATTGGGGTGAATTGTGAAACTACAGCAATATAGACTGGATGCTTATTTGATCAACTTAATTGTACATACAAGCCCTTCTAGCTAGATGGTGGGAGCCTTGGACTGTGTGGATTTGGGCACAACTGCTTGCAAATTGGTTTTACATGAAGGATGCTTGTACTCATAACATTACTTATTGCTAAAAAATGAAATAAAAGAAAGTATAAAAAAATAAATATTAATGGTCTAAACTCCCCAGTCAAAGACATAGACTGGGAGAATGGATTAGGAAAGAGAATCCATCTATATGCTACCTCCAAGAAACCCATCTCACCCTCAATGCCAGACACCACCTTAAAGTGAAAGGATGGAAAAACATATTGCAAGCAAATGGTACCAAAAAGCAAGCAGGATTTGCTATTCTAATATCAGTCAAGATAGACCTCGGAGCAAAATTAATCAGAAAAGACAAATGGAACAATTAATCAGGAAGATTTCACAATCTTAAATGTTTATGCACCAAACTCTGGTGCACCAAACTTTATAAACACAATCTTTTTCATGTCCCTGACATATGGGCTTCTCCTTGCCTGTATTCCAATGTGAGTCCCAAGTGCCTCTTCACTGTATTGAAGGCTTGCTTTGCTTGCCTCCTTCATATGCCTTCCTTGTTTGTTTGATTGATTTGTTTTTCTCCTTACACCTTGCTTATGGTGTGTTAACTTCTTTAAGCTCTAGGCTTTCTATTGGAAGACCAACTCACTCTTCCCTTTCTTTTCTGAATTTTCTCCAAAGAATCCACTTGGATACTCCTTCCTTTAGAAATCCCAGTTGGTGGGGGGGGGGGGTGTGCTCTTTAGCCCACACCCTGGTACCTGTGCTTCAGGTGGTTTTGGGAGATCCCTGATCTCACTCTCAAGACTCATGCAAACCCACCTTTTATAGCAGCTGGGAGGATAACTCTGCCCCCACAGCCATACCTGCCAATTGGGCCAAAGATCAACAAAGACAACAAAATCCAATCAAACAATCTGCCTGGCTGAATCACCCAGCTCTTACCTGTGCTTCAGGTGGACTTGGGAGATCCCTGATCTCTGAGAATTTTATAAAATTATTGGAATGATGATGATGTCATAATATGTAGAAAATTAAATAAACGTATAAAGACCTTAAACCAATCATTATATAAACAAATTTAAATTATTCATTCTTTTCCTATTCTTGGTACATAATGTGCTATCCTTTCTTTTGAATTAACTGAAGGCTGTTTTACTCAGAAAGATAGAACATTCCCTTTCTGTGTATTGTTCCCAAAGCCAGATTATTTATTTATTTATTTATTTGTTTGTTTGTTTAGTTATTCATTTGTTTGTTATGTGTTTATAAGATGTGATTTTATGAGGGTACACTTTCTCTTATTTAAATTACTTTTAATTATTTGATTATTTCATACATGTAAACAGCATATTTCAAGCATATTTTCCCCAATCTCCTTCTTCTCCTTTCACATCCTCCAGATACCTTTCCCAGCTTCATGTCATCTTTTTTTTATTTTTTTTTTATTTATTTCGGTATGTGTATGAATGTACTGTCTGCGTGCAGGTCTGTGCACCCGTGTCGTGCAATGCCGCGGAGGTCAGAAGAAGGTGTCAGATTCCCCTGGAACTGGAGTTCTCCTGGAATTGGAGTTTCAGATGGTTCTCGGCCGCCTTGTGGGTGCTGGGGATCGAACTCGGGTCCTCTGTAAGAGCGGTCGGCGCTCTTAAATGCTAGGCCATCTCTCCAGCCCTCATGTCATCTTTTTTTAAAAAGTAATATATTATGTTCTTTAAATGTTTCATACATTTCTACAATGTACATTTATTGTATCTATCCACAATTACTGTCTATGCCTACCTGTTATCTTTCCCATCTCAGGTCCTCCTTTTTTTTTTTTACTAATAAACTCCTGACTACATTTGGTGTTGCTCATATGCTCATGGGCATGTACACATCCACTATGACTTGAGCAAGCTTCACAGAGGAAATGACTTTCCATCATCAGCCAAAAACTATCAATAGCTCTTCCAAAGGAGTGTGGCTTTGGAGAGCCCTCTGTTATCAATGCTGGATTTTTTACTGGCTTGATTTGATGCAAGCCTTGTATAGGAAACCCAGCTTCTGGGAGTGGACCTGCACAGCATAGTCACATCCAGAAGTCGGAGCTCTCCTCTCCATCCTCCAGTTCTTACATTCTCTATACGCCTTCTTCTACAAGTTCTCTGAGTCTTAGGGGGTGAGAGGTTAATACAGATGACCCATCTAAAGCTGAACAATTAGAGTTATTTATAGTAGTTATAAGTCTTGTAGTAACTAATACCCACTGTGAAAAGAAGCTTCCCTGGATAAAGTTGAAGGAGAACAAGTCTTTGTCTATCATAAATATCTGATGTTGTAAAAGTTATAAATTCCAGAGGGCTGGAGAGATGGCCTAGCAGTTAAGAGCACCGACCGCTCTTACAGAGGACCCGGGTTTGATCCCCAGCACCCACGGGGCAGCCAAGAACCGTCTGAAACTCCAATTCCAGGAGAACCCCAGTTCCAGGGGAATCCGACACCCTCTTCTGACCTCTGCGGCATTGCACGACACGGGTGCACCAACTTGCATGCAGACAGTGCATTCATACACATACAGAAATAAATAAAAATTAAAAAAAAAATTCCTGCTGATGTAAGTGCCAGATGTCCAGGAGAATGTTGTCCTGGCAGCTGTGTGGGTGATGACCCCATGTCTGGACCTGTGTCTAGCTGATGGCGCCACAACACTCACCTACAATGCCTATGGCCCCATGGGCAAACCTGTGGTTGGGGAGTTGGTAACACCATAGCCACACCTGGGCAAGAAGCTTTGTTGTTGTTTTGTTCTGTTTTTCCCTGTGGGCCTTACCCGTGGACTAACGTACTGCCAGAGGCAGTTGGCCTTCCTGACCACCCAATCAGTCAGAGGAGTCAGCATCATGACCAGACAAAGTGAAAAGCTAGCTGAAAAATTATTATTTCCATGATAGATCTAGTTAAGGAAAACATGCACACAATTACCACCTCAAGATCTCAGTCAGGTGGTAAAACTTGCAGGAAATTCTTGCAGGGTGACTGGATTACAATGAGTTGGGACAGACAGTCTACACATTGCCTGACATCACCTCCCAGCAGCCAATGCCAGACTCTACATCATTACACATTGCCCCAGCTCAAGGGTTCTACACAAGGAAGTCTTGTGATTAGGCTTCTGACCCCAAAACATGGCAGCTAAATTGTTAGCAAACACATGCCCTAGCTCAGGCATGCCCACATTCTAGAATGAAGTTTAACAGCATGACCATTAGAAAAATAACAGTAAATTCCCAACAAGGCCTATGATTTTCCCCAGTCACGATCTTTTGATCATGCTTACAGCACCAGGTTGAACATGGCTAGTTACCCATGAGCCACATGCCACTGCTGGTAACAGTGGGCACAACTTGCCAGAATACCAGTATTGGGCATGGAGAGTGTAGTAGTGGATAAGGTAACTGCTGTCTTTTCTCCCCTCAGCAGCCTATAGCACCTGCTGGCACTCTGAAACAGCCAGAATGGAATTTCATAGTTCAAGATTTATTTCTTTATGTCCTACCTCCAAAGTGGGTGACATCTTTGAGCAATAGGGTCTTATGATCTAGTTGTGGTGAACAGCCAATAGCAATCTCAAAAGTCTGTGTCATTTTGGGTTCCTCTGGAATCTACTTAGCCAAAAATGGCAGAGTGGTTTTCCATGTCTGGTTTTAAATTGTTCTTTAAATAACCTATTCCATTCAAGATATTTCTGTTCAAATTACTTTTTATATACTATATATTCTTAAGTTTTAATTTGTTCTCATTTTTTATGTGTATGAATGTATTGCCTTTAGGTAGATTGGTGGACCTGTGTAGTGCAGTGCCTATGGAGTCAGAAGAGGGTGTCACATTCCCTGGAACTGGAGTTACAGATGGTTGTTAGCTGCCATGTGGGTGATAGGAATTGAAAATGAGTCCTCTGCAAGAGCAGCCAGGGCTTTTAACCACTGAGCCATCTCTCCAGCCCCTATTTAGTGTATTTTCCTAATTAGCTTATAAACTTGTAGATTTTCATAAGACATTTTTATGTATCTCTAGTTTTGTCTAAACTACTCCCTGTACTCTCCTTTCCCTAGTCTCTCCCCTTCCACTTTCATTGGCAAACAAGAGCATCCTTCCCACTCCTTTCAAGTCAACTGTGCTTCGCTAACCCCTGTAAGTAAATTTGATTCATTGGTTGAACAATCATAGGTTTCCCTGTAGCCTTTTTGGTTACAAATAATTTTTGTTAGGCCTTCTGCCAGCATCTCATTTCCCACCCCAGACCTCTCTGTTCTTGAACTTCCCTTCCCCCAGTATTTTACTATCCCAGTCTCTTAAGCCATCCACCCCCAGTGGCCTGTACCTAGTTTCTTGGCTTCCACAAGCTTTTCAGGTTAAATGTACAAAACAAAGATCTGAAGCTAAGATCGACACATAAAAGAGAAATGGGGTAGTATTTCTCATCCGAGAGAGCAGTCAGTATAATTTTTTCTACTTCTAGTGTTTTCAGTCTTTTCTACATATCTGAATTTGTTGTTGACACCGATGGCTCCTCTTCACCAGAGCATCTAGATCCTGCATCTTCTCCTTGGTTTCTCCTCAGTCATTCTTCAGCATTTGACAGTGTTGACCCCTGTAGGGTTTGCTTCTTTATTATCTAAATGTGATGATGTACTCCAGATGTGTGTTCTGTCTACTTTGTTTTTCATGAGGAAACTATGTGTTTTCATTTATTTATCTATAAACAAACATGAAATGTCACAGTGTTGCAATGTTTTGGAAATTATAACACAATGTTTGGTGTGAAGGAGCTATACATTTTAGAAGATAATCAGTTAAAAAGCAAAAATAGTCATTTTAATGTTAAGGAGGTCTTATTCAAGACCCAGTGAGTACAAGGTAGTACTAAGCAAAGGATTCCACTATGTGGCATTGATCAAATTGCCCTAAAAAGAACTTGAGATCATACATCAGTGAATACCAAATAGCATTTATTCTTTAAAATTAGTGGGAAAATAAATTTGGTTATCAATCATTATTAGATGCATTGTTCTGGATTGGATAGGTTTATGTATATAAATAATATTGCTTTAGAAATTCCTATATTCATTCCCCACATTCTGTCATTAATATAGTCTCCAAACATTGCATTGTACAAAAGCCACATATTACCTAGATCATATTACATACATGTTTTTTCACCCAGTTCACTACACATCCACTTTGAGTGCAGTAGTCTACTGTAGCCCAAAGCTTTTATCACAAATTTTGTGATATTTCATACTGACAGGATGTCTCCTGTCACTCAGAATGTTCTTGTGCCAACTTTTGAGAACTCATGCATATGAAAAATAATACATCATGACAGTTTTCTCCAATTTAAAACAACACATTTTTCCTTAGGTGCCTGTTTTATTGATGACTGTCACTGGTGAAAGGGAATCTTCCGCAATGCAGTGTAGATGAAAATGAGCGGTGCTGCAAAGTGACTATAGACTTTACCTTGCTAGAGAAATATATTGATACGAGATACATTGCCTCTAGAAGAAAAAACAGAAACCAAACATCTGAACCAATTCTTATGTAGAAAAATGTAGTTTCTAATCCCTCTTAACACTCTAAAGACTTCTGTGTTTCTTTTCCTACAATTTCCTTAGTGGACTATATATGATAATTAGACTGTATCTTAATTTCCTCACATATGTAACATATAGCAATCATACTTTCCAAATTCAGTTGGTGTCAGGATTCTTAGTGCAAAAACATAGCTCTTACCTCAAAGGGAAAGGAAAAAGTTTATTCTGAAGTCAAATAAGAGTAAAGAAAGCCCCAGAAGCAGGGATTCAGGTTGACACTAAACTATGCTCCCATGAAGTAACAATTTCATTAAGTTTTTAGTAGTAATATAAAATGACAGTAATAAATAAACACACTTTCCAATTACATTTGTGCATACATCAAGTAGGTGGGTCACAGAAAAGCTGGGGATCTTCTGCCATCGGTTGGAGATTCTTAGATTTTGGAATGGTGGATATGAGTGGTCTGCTATTAATATATCTAAAAGATTTCATGTGATAAAAAGGAGGATAGTAAGTCAGACACAGAGGAGAACAATAAATAGTTATTAATTAGACTAAAGATAGCCAAAGATAAATTCTAATTTGGCTTTAGACCTCTCCACAAATTTCAAGTTCTATTAGGCAGTAAGGCTTGCATGTACAACTTCTTCCTGGGTGTTTTAGTTCACAGGAATGAGCATGAATTATATGTACAACAGTATGTAATACAAATTAAATATGATTTATTATGTTATTTTATTTTAACATGTCAATTTATCACCCAAGTCCTTTTAAAACTTCAAGTATCAGGGCCTCCTCTGTGTTTGAGACAATGATTCTCTCATAATGTGAATGTCACACAAATCTCTCAATGTCTAAATAACTGGAAGCTGCTGTTCTAGTTTGCTTTCAATTGCTGTGACAAAACACTCTGGCCAAAAGCAACATGGAAAGGAAAGGATTCATTTGGCTTGCATGTCCTGGCTGGGCCCTCCCACAGCACTCAACAATCAAGAAAATACCTCCAAAGACAGGCCCACAGGCCCCAACTAAACTAGGTTAAGTCAACCTGAGGTGTTAAGTTGGCACTTAAAGCTATCCAGCATAGCTGGGAACACTTTGCTTCACCTGGAAAAAGGAATTTTGCAGAAATGTCTCAGGTTAAGAATTTAAAAAATAGATTATTTGAGGACTGTCAGGCTGATGATGAGAGATACTCATAATCCCTGAGAATGGGATTCCTTTTCTCTGGGATGAAGAAAATGCATCACAAGGGAGGAGAGAGACAATCTGAAAAAAACCTGAAAAACAAATAAAAATAAACATCCTTTTGAAACACAACAAACACAATTAAGAATAGCAATAAAATAGCCATCTTTAAAGCCCAAACCATTGGAATAAAAGCATAAATAAAGAACTTGCTATAAATCATGTTGTATTATAAAATTTGTTGGGTAAAATATCACTGTGCAAAATCATATATTAAGGAAGAATTAAAAACATAAGATTATGTACTAGACTCTAATTGGAGAATAGAAGATTTAAAGTAATCAGAAAGTTTCTACATACACAAATGAATCAGCTCCTTTTTGAAATGTTTCATTGCATTTTTGTACATTTCTTACAAAAGTTATTAATCAAATGTAGGCCCTCTCTGCATTCATGCCCTTGCAACTCGCTCCTGCCACACCCCAGGCTTTCTGCCACACCCGTTAAGTCCTATTCAATCTAGCATTTGTACCCTGTGCTGGATAGCTTTAGTGTCAACTTGACACACCTGGGTTGAGGGAGCCTCAACTGGGGAATTGATTCCATTGGATTGGCCTGTGGCCACATCTGTGGAGTATTGTCTTGATGGTCGAGCAGTGTGGAAGGGCCCAGCCCACAATGAGTGGTGCCACCTGGGCAGGTAGTTATGTATGGTATAAGAAGGCAGTGGCTGGGCATGAGCCAGAGTGAGCAAGCCGTAGACATGGCCTGGTGCTTCAGCTCCTGCCTCCAGGTTCCTGCCCTGGCCTGTCTTGGGCTCCCAAAGTGATGAACTGTGACACCAGGAGATGTAAGCTGAATAAAACCCTTTCCTCCCAAGTTGGTGTTGGTCAGATGTTTTTTCACAGCAATGATAGACAAACTACGACAGAATTGGTTACCAGAAGTGGGGTATTGCTGTGACAGACCTGACCTTGGTGTTTGGGGGAAGATTGTGGAAGTGTTTGGAAATTTGGGCTGGGAAGATCATTGAATGCCTAAAGATTGTTGCTGTGGAGCGTTGAGCAGTTGCTGAAGGAGTTGTAGAAGATGAGGCCTGGCTTGTGAAGTTTCTAGTTTCAAAGGGAGCAGAGATCATCAGGACTGTGTAATCTGTGGGTTCTGGTCGCTGGGCTGAAGAATCAGCTGTAAGTAACAAGAGAACAGAAACCTGAAGTGAAATTTTTTGACTTGGGGCAATTGATGCTGGTAGCTGGGGCTGAAAAATCAGCTGTAAGTAAAACAAGAGACCACATCACTGAGTGTGAAATCTTCTGGGAGAATTTTTTCAGGGTCAGCACACGAAGCTGTTGACCCAGAAAGGGCCTGAGCCTCCAACTCGAGCCAGAAGCGGACTTGGTAACGTGTAAGAGTCTCCTATATGGTTCCGGTGTTGAAATTGAGGGGGTCACAGAGAGCAGCCGAGGCTTGGCACTGTGAGAGGTCCGGAAAGACCATTGGTGGAAGTGCACCTCAGTTGCTGTGAGACCCCAGGATTGCAGGGGTCATGGAGAGAAGCTGAGGCTTTGCACAGGAGAGGTCAGAAGAGACCATTGGTGAAGGTGCTGCCTCAGTTCAGTAGCGACCCCAGCTTTTTGGAGATGCCGGTACCCTGGGACGACCACCAAGAGCAGCGGTAGGTGTAAATGGAGTCGCCTGGGCCTGCGAGATGAGTGTGCCATGGATGCGAGTCGGAGAGGGGGAGCTGCCGAAACCATTGGAGCCAGAGATCATGAGTGAATCCCAGGTGTCCAGCCTTGAGCTACTTTGCTGGACTTAGGTTTTGTTTGAGAGTGCCTGATTCTTCCCTTTGAATAGACAGTACTTGTTTTGGATTTTACAGCAGCCCACAGTTAAGAGACTTTTAATAGACTGGACTTTTAGCATTTGGACTTTTATGGACTGTGGGGCTTTTAAGGTGTTCTTTCTTAGGTTGTGATTAATGTTAACATCCTACTTTGGGGAAAGAACTGAAAAGGTGGTGGTTTAATAGTATGTGTTTTGTGTGTCAAGTTGACAAGGAGTCAATTGTGCTGGATAGCTTTAGTGTCAACTTGACACACCTGGGTTGAGGGAGCCTCAACTGGGGAATTGACTCCATTGGATTGGCCTGTGGCCACATCTGTGGAGTATTGTCTTGATGGTCGAGCAGTGTGGAAGGGCCCAGCCCACAATGAATGGTGCCACCTGGGCAGGTAGTTATGTATGGTATAAGAAGGCAGGCTGGGCATGAGCCAGAGCGAGCAAGCCGGTGAACATAGCCTGTACTTCAGCTCCTGCCTCCAGGTTCCTGCCCTGAGTTCCTGTCTTGGGCTCCCTAAGTGATGAACTGTGACCCAGGAGATGTAAGCTGAATAAACCATTTCCTCCCCAAGTTGGTGTCAGTCAGAGTGTTTTGTCACAGCAATGATAGACAAACTACGACATACCCAGATGTGTTTTTCAAAAGAAATATTTCAAGAATGGAAAAAATACATCAAGAGAAAAAATTGATACTACATTTTTAGAGATGGTATAATCATCAAAGCAATTAAGACAATTAAGCAGTTGAGGGAAAAGAAATTAGAAGAAAATCATTTTACCTTTTTGTATGTGAATATATTGAAAGAAAAGGCAAGTATTGTGAAGAAATCATAGTTTAGCCAAATTAAAATGTAGTAGCTGCCAAGCATATATTCTAAGTGTTTAAAGGAGAGAATAAATATGAAAATGAGCATAAAATTACAGCAACATATATATGAAAAATGTCTGAATAATCAATGATCAGAAGAAATCTTGTTACTCAATTATACAATAGTGTGGAGAAAAATAAGCATATTTCCTTGATCACATGTATCAACAAAAATGGGTTTGCAAAGCATGCACTGAATAAAAATACTAAGTAGGTGATAGGTTTAATAGGATAGGATAATATATCTTAAATATTGTTTCATAAGTTATAGTTTGCTGCCTCATGAAAAATTTGTGAGATGTATATGACAGAGTTATAGCTAAAATACTTAGAATTTTCACCAAGAGTAAATATATCATATGTTAGCATACAATAATTACTTTGATAATGAGTAATAAAGGGATCTGGAATGATATATTTGTCAGTATCCTTGAAAATGGTGCTTTTACAAATTCCCAAACTGAAAAAATTATATGCCTTAAATAAGTACAGCTGTTAACAATCCATTTGTGTCAGTTACATTTCCTGTGGCAGTGATAAAGTACCCTGACAAAAGCAACAGAAGGGGGAAATGGTTTATTCTTGGTTGTAGTCTGAGGGGATCATCTCACCATGGCAGGAAAGCATGAAATCAGATGGGGAGGGCATGGCAGCAGGAGGCTAGCTGGCCACACTGCATCCTACCCCGAAGGTAGATGGAAACAGGACATAGTGTGGGCTATAGGGCCTTAAGGCTAGCCTCCAGTGACCCACTCCGCACAGAGAGGACCCTTAAATCCATCTCTTCTTGCTTTTGTTGTTTGTTTCTTTGTTTTAAAATCAAATTTTTATTTATCTTAAATGAAGAGAAACTCATTTTCTGAGGTAAATCATTTTTTTTCTTTGAAGTAGTATATAATTATACATAGAAGTTACTCAGAATGCCTGAGTTTCCTTTAGCGTTTGTTCTTTATGTCTTTCTTTTCAATTATTATTGAATTTTTGTGTATTTCATACAGGAAAATATATGGAACGCTGAATTCAGGACTTTGCATGGCATTTTTGTGCAGGGACCATGCTAATCTTCTTTCTAGCATTCCAATTTTGGTAAATGTGCTGCCTTAGTGAGCACAAAGATTCATCTCTTAGAGGTTCCTCAACCTTCCTAAACAGCAGTACCAGCTTGGACCAAGTGTTCAGACATCTAAGAATAAAGAAGGCATTTCACATTCAAACCACACCACCATTATAACTCAATAAAGTGATTACAATGCCAGGTTTATGGCTATGCATAGATTTAGTGCATCTATATATGGAATGGAATGACATGTAGTTTTGTTTCTGGGGATGTTTGTTGAAGAATGGAACTGGAAGAAAAATCTGAATGTATCAATTTAGGATACTCTGTTCAACTTATTTCCAGAATATTGATATTTTTACTTTTCTTGTGTAATAGAAAATAAAATAATTGGGAAACAGGAATTAGTCATGTTCCTCTTGTGTCATGCTCATCCAGAAAAAAAAGGCAAATGGTTTCCCTCATTTGTGGATGCTAACACCAAATCCCCAGTTGGCAGGCAAACTGAGCCACTTTATTATATTTCATTGTATCTGAAAGCAACTGTGCTAGTGTAATGTGAATCTCTTAATGGGCTCTAAAATTGACCTACCACTTGTATTCATACATTGTAATTACCATATATGGGTGGAAGATGTGTATTCCTATTATAAAAAAAAAGAATGTAAAAGTTATACTCCTTTTTACATACATGCAACATTACTATTAAAATGTGAATCCCTAAATGTGTTTTAGAATTAACCTATAGTTTATTTTCAGATTGTATAATTCTTATTTGTGTGTGGAGTGTATATATGCATATTTTGGAATAATATAAAATTAAAGGGAACAAAAAAAGAGAGAGAAAAACCTATTCAAAGAACTGACCAAAACAGTAAACTTGCGCATTGAAAAGGTTATAAAACACTGAGAAAAGGTGCAAGACAGGACTTAACATGTATGATAGAATCCATGAGCTCTGATCGGGGGGGAGGGCATGAGGGGTGGGCATGGATGGGGGAATGAGTCTAAATTTGATTAAGAAATGTTATATGAAATGCCCACAATAAAAATTAACTTTAAAGTAGTAAATAAAATATTTAAAAAAGAAAAATATTTAAAAAGTTTATAGATTCAAATCTTTGATATGACATTTGTGAACATATCTGTGTTTGTATGAGTTTACATTCCCACCAGCAGTAGATGAGTCCAGCATTTGGTGTCTTTTGTGTTCTTGATCTTGGCCAGTCTTATTGGAGTGAGATGGTATCTTAGTGTGGTTTTAATTTGCATTTCCTTAATTATTAGTGATGTTGAGCAGATTTTAAGATGTTTCTAAGCCATCTTTACTACCTTACTGGTGAAGTCTCTGCTCAGCTCTTTACTTTATCTTTAAAGTAGGTCCTTTGTTTTCTTACTTCTTTATTTCTTAAGTAGTTTATATATTCTGGATGTTAATGCTCTGTAAGATGTTTAAAATTTGGCTAAAATTCTCATCTAGTTTGGCTTTTATATGTCTCTATTGAAATCTAATTTCATGTCTTGAATTATTTTATTTCATTCTAATAATGTGTTTAATGGTCTTCAATCAGATTTCTATGCAAATCCTCTTTGAGTTCCTTGAATATATTTATCATGGCTACTTTGAAATCATTGTCTTGGGCTTTTGCTAAGTTGTTTTTCTCAGGAAACATAGCAGCAGGAATGTGAATTTCTGGAGAAGACATATTGTCTTTGTTAATCATGCTGTTTATGTTTTTGAGACAGGACCTAGGCATCTAGAATTATACCCTTGGTGGTATTTTTTTCCATGGATGTCTGATCTCATCTTTATTGATTGAGTGTTTGGATCTTTGTATGCTGTTATCTCATCTTGCTATGGCCCAGCTGAGTTGTGCTTGGTACTCATTCTTCTGTTCACTCTGTTGATGTGGGATTGGGGATGTCAGAAACTATCTAAATTCTGCTAGAGATAGCTGCAAAATCTGAGGCTGTTGTTCTCATTGAGACTCCCCACATCCTGGAGCAGCACAATGGGTAGATTGCTTCAGTTACTGGGTGAGTGAACTAGGTTTGGGTATCAGTACCTACTGTTTCTGGTGACACACCATTGTTCTGGAGTAGCTTGATGGACAGAGTGGCTGCTAGGGAATCAGGCATCTTGACTAGATCTGGGGGTTACTCCTTGGAGTTCCAGGTCAAATTCTCTGAATTCCAATAGCAGTACAATTCTTCAGGGTGGCTATCAGGAGATCTGGTGGGTGGGCAGACTAGGACCAGCCATTGCTTCATCTTGTTCTGGTTTGGACTCCAGAAGAGAGACTCAGAATGGTGCTGTGGTTGTAGTGGTTGCAGGGGACAGGCCAGAGAGGGTAAGTAGGACTAGCATCTTTTACCTGGGGATTCAGGTCAGGATCCTCAGTGGTCCAGAGCTATGGTGGGTGCCATGGCTGTAGGGGATTAAAGTCACATCTGCCTGGGGCCATAGGTCACTTCTGTCTAGTTTTAAACTCACCCAGAAACAGATTTACCATAAGGCTCAGTTTTACCAATCGGGGTTATGCCAAACCACTTTATAACTTATTACATAGGTACCTGCTTGTCCATGTTTATTGTTGCTCTATTAACAATAGAAAAGAAATGGAAACAGCCTAGATATCCATCTACTGATAATGGGAAAGAAAAGTGTAGAACATTTATAGCATGGAATATTAATCAGCTATTAAGAAAAATAAATTGTGAAGTTTGCAGGGAAATGGATGAAACTGGTGACAAATCATCTTGAATAAGATAACCCAGACTTAGAAGGATGAACATTTCATGCTTTTTCTTATATGTGGATATTAGTTTTGAAGCTTTAAATATATGTTTCATTTGGAATACATAGATGTTAAGGAACTACTAAAGGACCACACAAGAGGCGAGATCTTTCAAGAGAAGTGAGATGGAATACAGTGATTTAAAGGGGGAAAAGGTAATTACTAAACAATACAATATTAAATGTGGTGGGGTAGTTAGGTAGGGTAGAAGAGGGAATATGAGGCAACACTAACCACTCTGAAAAAGTAATATGGTACTCTACTATTGTAGAAGATATATATATATATATATATATATATATATATATATATATATATGTGTGTGTGTGTGTGTTTATATAAAAATATTAAACAAAAAAGAGACAAGAAATTGAGAGGGAGTTTGGGTGTATGGGAGGAATTGGAGGGGGAATGGGGAGGGCAATTGTGCAAATAATACTCATATATGAAATTCTCAAAAAAGTAGTAATAATATTAGTTTAAAAAATTCTTTTTTTTATTGATGCTTTGTGTATTTCATACATCATTTTCCAATTCAGTTCAGGCATATATTCCCTTCCCTTCCCCCCATCCCACCTCTACCCATCCCAGATCATGCATTCTGCCATAACTTTTCTGCATCNGGCCTTGGAGAGATGGCCTAGCGGTTAAGAGCGCCGACCGCTCTTACAGGGACGGGGTTTTCGATCCCCCAGCACCCAATGGCCGCTTGAAGAACCGCTGAAACTCCAAACTCCAGGATAACTCCAGTTCCAGGGGATCGAGGCCCTTTACTGACCTCCGCGGCATTGCACGACACGGGTGCACAGACTTGCATAGAGACAGTACACTCAAACACATACAGAAATTAAATAAAAATTAATAAAAAAATTAAAAAAAAAAAAAAGAAGCAGGTCTGGGGCATGTGAGCCAGAGTGAGCAAGCCGGTGAACATGGCCTGTGCTTCAGCTCCTGCCTCCAGGTTCCTGCCCTGAGTTCCTGTCTTGGGCTCCCAAAGTGATGAACTGTGACCCAGGAGAATGTAAGCTGAATAAAAACCCTTTCCCTCCTCCCAGTTGGTGTTTGGTCAGAGTGTTTGTCACAGCAATGATAGACAAACTACGAACAGAAATTTGGTTACCAGAAGTGGCGGGTATTGCTGTGAAGACCTGACCTTGGTGTGTTGGGGAAGGATTGTGGAAGTGTTTGGAAATTTGGGCTGGGAAGATCATTGAATGCCTAAAGATTGATTGTTGCTGTGGAGCTTGGAGCAGTTTTGCTGAAGGAGTTGTAGAAGATGGAAGGCCTGGCTTGTGAAGTTTCTAGTTTCAAAAGGGAGCAGAGATCATCAGGACTGTGTAATCTGTGGGTTCTGGTCAGCTGGGGCTGAAGAATCAGCTGTAAGTAACAGAGACCAGAACCTGAAGTGAAATTTTTGGTACTAGGGGCAATTGATGCTGGTTAGCTGGGGCTGAAAAATCAGCTGTAAAAGAGACCAACATCACTGAGGTGAAATCTTCTGGAGAATTTCTTCAGGGTCAGCACACAGAAGCTGTGACCCAGAAAGGGCCTGAGCCTCCAACTCGAGCCAAAGCCGGACTTGGTAACGTTAAGAGTCTCTATATGGTTCCGTGTTGAAATTTGAGGGGGTCACAGAGAGCAGCCGAGGCTTGGCACTGTGAGAGGTCAGGAAAGACCATTGGTGGAAGTGCACCTCAGTTGCTGTGAAGACCCCAGGATTGCAGGGGTCATGGAGAGAAGCTGAGGCTTGCACCAGGAGAGGTCAGAAGAGACCATTGGTGAAGGTGCTGCCTCAGTTTCAGTAGCGACCCCAGCTTTTGGAGATGCCGGTACCCTGGGACGACCACCAAGAGCAGCAGCG
Organism: Rhizomys pruinosus; assembly: GCA_009823505.1. Lineage (NCBI taxonomy): Eukaryota > Metazoa > Chordata > Mammalia > Rodentia > Spalacidae > Rhizomys > Rhizomys pruinosus. The sequence goes on along the minus strand of VZQC01012420.1, from coordinate 688,252 downwards.
TAGAGGTAGTAATGGAGTCGGCCTGGGCCTCAGATGAGTTGTGCTTGGATGGCAGAGTCGAGAGGGGGAGCTGCCAGAAACCATTTGGAGCCCAGAAGATCATGAGTGAATCCCAGGTGTCCACTCGAGCTACTTTGCTGGACTTAGGTTTTGTTTGAGAGTGCCTATGTCTTCCCTTTGAAATAAGGAAGTATTGTTTTGGATTTCACAGCAGCCCACAGTTAAGTAGTCTTTTAATAGACTGGACTTTAAGCATTGGACATTTTAAGACTGTGGGCTTTTAAGGATGTACTGTCTTAGGTTGTGATTAATGTTAACATCATACTTTGGGGATAAGAACTGGAAAGGATGGTGGTTTAATAGTGATGTGTTTTGTGTGTCAAGTTGACAAGGGAGTCAATTGTGCTGGATAGCTTTAGTGTCAACTTGACACACCTGGGTTGAGAAAGCCTCAACTGGGGAATTGACTCCATTGGATTGGCTGTGGCCACATCTGTGGAGTATTGTCTTGATGTCACAGTGTGGGGAAGGGCCCAGCCCACAATGAGTGGTGCCACCTGGGCAGGTGTTATGTAGTATAAGAAGGCAGGCTGGGCATGAGCCAGGAGGAGCAAGCCGAGTGAACAATGCCTTGTGCGTCTTCAGCTCCTGCCTCCAGGTTCTGCCCTGATTCCTGTCTTGGGCTCCCTAAGTGATGAACTGTGACCCAGGAGATGTTAAGCTGAATAAACCATTTCCTCCCCATAGTTGGTGTCAGTAGAGTGTTTGTCACAGCAATGAAAAGACAAACTAGAACAGTACCCAGATGTGTTTTTCAAAAGAAATATTTCAAGAATGGAAAAAAATACATCAAGAGAACAAAATTGATACTACATTTTTAGAGATTGTATAATCATCAAAGCAATTAAGACAATTAAGCAGTTGAGGGAAAAGAAATTAGAAGAAAATCATTTTACCTTTTTGTATGTGAATATATTGAAAGAAAAGGCAAGTATTGTGAAGAAATCATAGTTTAGCCAAATTAAAATGTAGTAGCTGCCAAGCATATATTCTAAGTGTTTAAAGGAGAGAATAAATATGAAAATGAGCATAAAATTACAGCAACATATATATGAAAAATGTCTGAATAATCAATGATCAGAAGAAATCTTGTTACTCAATTATACAATAGTGTGGAGAAAAATAAGCATATTTCCTTGATCACATGTATCAACAAAAATGGGTTTGCAAAGCATGCACTGAATAAAAATACTAAGTAGGTGATAGGTTTAATAGGATAGGATAATGTATCTTAAATATTGTTTCATAAGTTATAGTTTGCTGCCTCATGAAAAATTTGTGAGATGTATATGACAGAGTTATAGCTAAAATACTTAGAATTTTCACCAAGAGTAAATATATCATATGTTAGCATACAATAATTACTTTGATAATGAGTAATAAAGGGATCTGGAATGATATATTTGTCAGTATCCTTGAAAATGGTGCTTTTACAAATTCCCAAACTGAAAGAATTATATGCCTTAAATAAGTACAGCTGTTAACAATCCATTTGTGTCAGTTACATTTCCTGTGGCAGTGATAAAGTACCCTGACAAAAGCAAAGATAGGAGGAAATGTTTATTCTTGGTTGTAGTCTGAGGGGATCATCTCACCATGGCAGGAAAGCATGAAATCAGATGGGGAGGGCATGGCAGCAGGAGGCTAGCTGGCCACACTGCATCCTACCCCGAAGGTAGATGGAAACAGGACATAGTGTGGGCTATAGGGCCTTAAGGCTAGCCTCCAGTGACCCACTCCGCACAGAGAGGACCCTTAAATCCATCTCTTCTTGTTTTTGTTGTTTGTTTCTTTGTTTTAAAACCAAATTTTGTATTTATCTTAAATGAAGAGAAACTCATTTTCTGAGGTAAATCATTTTTTTTTCTTTGAAGTAGTATTATAATTATACATAGAAGTTACTCAGAATGCCTGAGTTTCCTTTAGCGTTTGTTCTTTATGTCTTTCTTTTCAATTATTATTGAATTTTGTGTATTTCATACAGGAAAATATATGGAACGCTGAATTCAGGACTTTGCATGGCATTTTTGTGCAGGGACCATGCTAATCTCTTTCTAGCATTCCAATTTTGGTAAATGTGCTGCCTTAGTGAGCACAAAGATTCATCTCTTAGAGGTTCCTCAACCTTCCTAAACAGCAGTACCAGCTTGGACCAAGTGTTCAGACATCTAAGAATAAAGAAGGCATTTCACATTCAAACCCACCACCACCATTATAACTCAATAAAGTGATTACAATGCCAGGTTTATGGCTATGCATAGATTTAGTGCATCTATATATGGAATGGAATGACATGTAGTTTTGTTTCTGGGGATGTTTGTTGAAGAATGGAACTGGAAGAAAAATCTGAATGTATCAATTTAGGATACTCTGTTCAACTTATTTCCAGAATATTGATATTTTTACTTTTCTTGTGTAATAGAAAATAAAATAATTGGAAACAGGAATTAGTCATGTTCCTCTTGTGTCATGCTCATCCAGAAAAAAAAAGGCAAATGGTTTCCCTCATTTGTGGATTGCTAACACCAAATCCCCAGTTGGCAGGCAAACTGAGCCACTTTATTATATTTATTGTATCTGAAAGCAACTGTGCTGTGTAATGTGAATCTCTTAATGGGCTCTAAATTGTATACACACTTGTATTCATACATTGTAATTACCATATATGGGTGGAAGATGTGTATTCCTATTATAAAAAAAAGAATGAAAAGTTATACTCCTTTTTACATACATGCAACATTACTATTAAAATGTGAATCCTAAATGTGTTTTAGATTAACCTATAGTTTATTTTCGATTTATAATTTTATTTTGTGTGGAGTGTATATATGCATATTTTGGAAATAGATATAAAATTAAAGGAGACAAAAAAAGAGAGAGAAAAACCTATTCAAAGAACTGACCAAAACAGTAAACTTGCGCATTGAAAAGGTTATAAAACAACTGAGAAAAGGTGCAAGACAGGACTTAACATGGTATGATAGAATCCATGAGCTCTGATGGGGGGGGGGCATGAGGGGTGGGCATGGATGGGGGAATGAGTCTAAAATTGATTAAGAAATGTTATATGAAATGCCCACAATAAAATTAACTTTAAAGTAGTAAATAAAATATTTAAAAAAGAAAAATATTTAAAAAGTTTATAGATTCAAATCTTTGATATGACATTTGTGAACATATCTGTGTTTGTATGAGTTTACATTCCCACCAGCAGTAGATGAGTCCAGCATTTGGTGTCTTTTTGTGTTTCTTGATCTTGGCCAGTCTATTTGGAGTGAGATGGTATCTTAGTGTGGTTTTTAATTTGCATTTCCTTAATTATTAGTGATGTTGAGCAGTTTTAAGATGTTTCTAAGCCATCTTTACTACCTTACTGGTGAAGTCTTGTCAGCTCTTTACTTTATCTTTAAAGTAGGTCCTTTGTTTTCTTTCTTTATTTCTTAAGTAGTTATATATTCTGGATGTTAATGCTCTGTAAGATGTTTTAAAATTTGGCTAAAATTCTCATCTAGTTTGGCTTTTATATGTCTCTATTGAAATCTAATTTCATGTCTTGAATTATTTTATTTCATTCTAATAATGTGTTTAATGGTCTTCAATCAGATTTCTATGCAAATCCTCTTTGAGTTCCCTTGAATATATTTTATCATGGCTACTTTGAATCATTGTCTTGGGCTTTTGCTAAGTTTTTTTCTCAGAAACATAGCAGCAGGAATGTGATTTCTGGAGAAGACATATTGTCTTTGTTAATCATGCTGTTTATGTTTTTGAGACAGGACCTAGGCATCTAGAATTATACCCTTGGTGGTATTTTTTTCCATGGACGTCTGATCTCATCTTTATTGATTGAGTGTTTGGATCTTTGTATGCTGTTATCTCATCTTGCTATGGCCCAGCTGAGTTGTGCTTGGTACTCTATTCTTCTGTTCACTCTGTTGATGTGGGATTGGGGATGTCAGAAACTATCTAAATTCTGCTAGAGATAGCTGCAAAATCTGAGGCTGTTGTTCTCATTGAGACTCCCCACATCCTGGAGCAGCACAATGGGTAGATTGCTTCAGTTACTGGGTGAGTGAACTAGGTTTGGGTATCAGTACCTACTGTTTCTGGTGACACACCATTGTTCTGGAGTAGCTTGATGGACAGAGTGGCTGCTAGGGAATCAGGCATCTTGACTAGATCTGGGGGTTACTCCTTGGAGTTCCAGGTCAAATTCTCTGAATTCCAATAGCAGTACAATTCTTCAGGGTGGCTAACAGGAGATCTGGTGGGTGGGCAGACTAGGACCAGCCATTGCTTCATCTTGTTCTGGTTTGGACTCCAGAAGAGAGACTCAGAATGGTGCTGTGGTTGTAGTGGTTGCAGGGGACAGGCCAGAGAGGGTAAGTAGGACTAGCATCTATTACCTGGGGATTCAGGTCAGGATCCTCAGTGGTCCAGAGCTATGGTGGGTGCCATGGCTGTAGGGGATTAAAGTCACATCTGCCTGGGGCCATAGGTCACTTCTGTCTAGTTTTAAACTCACCCAGAAACAGATTTACCATAAGGCTCAGTTTTACAATCGGGGTTATGCCAAACCACTTTATAACTTATTACATAGGTACCTGCTTGTCCATGTTTATTGTTGCTCTATTAACAATAGAAAAGAAATGAAACAGCCTAGATATCCATCTACTGATAATGGGAAAGAAAAGTGTAGAACATTTATAGCATGGAATATTAATCAGCTATTAAGAAAAATAAATTGTGAAGTTTGCAGGGAAATGGATGAAACTGGTGACAAATCATCTTGAATAAGATAACCCAGACTTAGAAGGATGAACATTTCATGCTTTTTCTTATATGTGGATATTAGTTTTGAAGCTTTAAATATATGTTTCATTTGGAATACATAGATGTTAAGGAACTACTAAAGGACCACACAAGAGGCGAGATCTTTCAAGAGAAGTGAGATGGAATACAGTGATTTAAAGGGGGAAAAGGTAATTACTAAACAATACAATATTAAATGTGGTGGGTAGTTAGGTAGGTAGAAGAGGGAATATGAGGCAACACTAACCACTCTGAAAAGTAATATGGTACTCTACTATTGTAGAAGATATATATATATATATATATATATATATATATATTTATATATATTATTGTGTGTGTGTGTGTGTGTGTTTAAATGAAGTTACTTTGTAATGGGTAAAGAATACCTCAAGTAGATAATTCATACTTGTGAACAGAAACCCCGCTAGCAGGAATGGATTACCTCTCTTTGAGCTGTTGTCCAGTGGGATCACATGGTCTCCCAAACACTACAGGCCGTGGTTTGAACGAGATTGCTCTCCCATAGGCTCAAAGTATTTGACATTTTGTCCCCAGTCAGTGGCTCTGTATTGGAATTTTGAGAGAGTGTGGCCTTACTGGAAGAAGTATGTCTCTGGGTGGGAGGGGGCTTTGAGATTTCTTAAACCTTGTAGGATTTCAATTTGCCCTCTGCTTGCTGAGCAGGCTTGAAGATGTGAGTGTTCTGGCAGGTGCTCAGACCACCCCTTGCCACCAGGCCTCTGCCATGATGGGCTGTTGGCATTGAAGTACCTGACCACGTGAGTTTTTGGAGGAATGAGGAAGATTGTGAAAGTTTGGACTATAAAACCTGTTGATTGCTGGAGGTATGGGTGGCATACACCTTTAATGCCAGCACTGGGATGAAGAGGCAGGCAGATCTCTGTGAGTTCATGGCCAGCCTCGTCTACATAGTGAGCTCCTGGCCAGCTGGGACTAACGAAAGACCCCATCTCAAAAAGACCAAAAACAACAACAACAACAACAACAACAACAAAACTGGTTGTTTGCTGTGAGCACCACTTAATGAACCACTATAATAGGAGCCTAGAAGAAGAAGTCCTGAGAACAATGTGGTTCTGGAGAGAAATAAAGACTTAAACATCCATTGAGATATTTTGGGACAGTCTGCCTACATCCTAACAGCTTGCTTGAGGCTAAGTTGAAAAGCAATGAGTACCACAACTAGACACACACAGACATTTTCTGTGAATTGCTCAAGCCTAAGTGGCACATCTACAATGCAATCTCTATACCTAAGGCTCATGCAATATAGAACATGGGTTAAAGAAGACACTAATAAATATGACAGATCTCATTAATGAAGCTGTTTCATGCAACAGAGGGTCAGGAACACAAAAGATCCCAAATGGCCAAAGTAGAGATTCAGAGTCTGCAGAATGCTGATCCTTGGATAGGACGCCTGTATTAAATCTCATCCATACAGGCTCAGGGACCATTTCAAAGATGGAGCAGAAAAATTGTAAGAGCCAAAGAGGAGGTATATGACCATATGGAAATAGAGTCCTACAAGCTCTGAGGACCCTGCTTATATGAACCTACTGCAATGCTGTCAGCATTACGAGACCCATGCAAACTCAAGCAGACAAAAGCCTAGAACAGAAAGGGAAAATGGACAGCAGGCCCTAATATTAGCTGAAGAACTATTGGCAGATGATTACTGCTGGGTAAGAGAGAGCTGATTTTCTTAAAGAGAGGGACTCTAGATGGGCAGACTAGATCTCAGTAGATAAACTGAGGAAAGTCTGGGGACACTGACTTGATGCAATAAGCCTTACCAGAGATGACAGAATGTATGAATTTCAATGGGAGTCTATGGGAGGGTGTGAGTGTAGAAAGGGATATAATTATGATTATGATTGATTGAGATATTCTGTATGAAATACACAAAAAATCGATAACATTTTTAAATAAAGGAAAGAAAAGAAGTGGAGTAATTTTTTTGGTGGAGTAAATTTCAAGACATCCTAACATAGAAATGGTGGTGTGGCTATTAATGGTGGAAATTATACAGATCTACAATGAAAAAGAGCAAATGGGACAAAAAGAAATGCAGAATGTACACTTTGGATTGAAAAAGACTCCCAGGAAAAGGAAGTAATATAGGAGCCAAGTCCTGTGCTGAAGGAGAGGAACTCTTTGATAACTATTTAAGGAGAGGCCTACAGATTTGTACTTAAACAATAGAAAGAGTGCCTTCAGGACAAGACTATGCCCATCTGATGCTCTAATTTGATATATCCAAAACTCCAAGGGATTTTCTCCTATAAAAGTGCAACTCACTAAACTACTAGTAATGTGGATGAAATGGGCCAGAGTCCATCCCAAACTCACAGCTGAACTTGGCAATGTCGTTCAGATGGTGAGGGATTTATAGGCATGAAAGGTGAAAGAGTGAAAGGGTCATTGGTTCTTCCTCTGTGGTTTCAGAGCCCCCTGAGGCCAGACAGGGTTGTAGCAGGGGGATTCAGTGGATAAAGAAAACACTCTCAGGCCATTGCATGAAGCTGTGAAGGTGAAGCCTGGCAGACAGTGGAGACCCCATGAAGTTCCAGATTCGTGTGTGTGTGTGTGTGTGTCTATGTGTACATAACAGAGTACATGTGTCTCAGTCTGCATGTGCAAGTCAGAGAACAATTTGTGCAGGAGGTTTTCTCCTTTCATCAAGTGAGTCCAGATACTGAACTCAGATCCTCAGGCTTGGCAAAAAGCCATCTTCCAAGCCATCTCGTTGACCCTAATATCCTTTTAAATGACATTCTCCTTGTTACATAGTATATGATCTAAGGTCCTTGACCTACTGTTTCTTTGGATTGTTGTGTTTTGGATTTCCTCTTGGTGGACTGTTTTCTAGTTTGTGTAAGATTTCTTCTTTTAATTGTGAGAATTTCCTGTGCCCTGTAGTACAGAAAAAAATTGCAGAGCAATTCTGTGTTTGATTCTGCAAGATCCTAAAAAATTCACTGTTCTGTTGCTACTTTTATTGCTTTTTAAACCTTTAATTTTTGTGGCCTTTCTTAAACTTTTATTTTTTATTGTGCTTATTTATTTGTTTATTCATTTACTTCTTGTGTGTGTGCATGTGCACATATTGTGGAGGTCAGAGGACAATTTGCAGAGTAACTTCTTTCCCGTGTGTGAGTTCCAGGGATCCAAAGCATGTCATGAGTCTTTGTGACAAATACCTTTGCTGAGGTGTCTTACCAGTCCTAGAGAATTTTTTTCATTCCATTTTCTTAGACAAAGCAATTATTTTCAAACGAATGTTGAATATCTACTTGGAAACAGCTAGAAAAAAATTATTCTGGCAGATGACAGTGCTCAAGAAGAGGATTGTAAGAAATTGCACGACAGTAAGAAAAGCTATCAGATTTACTGGAAATTCATTTTTGGATTTTTAAAGTTATCATAGTTTGTCATTTTTTAAGTTTCCCAGGTTGTGGCATCAACATGACGCCTTTACCAAAGTACAAGTTGACATAGCATGTGTATATGATCATACAACACATATTTCTAGAAGTAAATGAGTAATTAAATTTTAAAGTTCACAATTTCCATTTTTATAATTTCATATCATAGCTAGAAATGATTCATTCTAATGCAAAAATGTCATGTGTGTAATTATAAAATATTAAATTTGTGTTTAAATCATTTGCATTTGTTCCTGATGATAAAAGTCATAATCACTCATTTTGACAACACAATGATGGATTCTTTTTATAGGGCACCCAGATAGTCTAGGAAATTAAGGGATTGCAGTGAAATTACTGCATTTACATACTAAATCATAAAGCTGTTTATGTTTAAGCTATCTTAAAATGCAGACTTAATTTTATTTCAGAAATATAAATAAGTAAATTTCAAAACAATTGTACAGAAATTCTATCTTTTATCAATTAATGTTCCACCAAGTAAGCAATTGCTTCTCATGGAAGATATTTATAGAGTGTGTGTAGGCCTGTCTCTCTCTCTCTCTCTCTCTCTCTCTCTCTCTCTCTCTCTCTTTCTCTCTTTCTCTCTCTCGTCTTCCTTATTGTCTGCTGTACACATTCACAATCTTTTCAATCGTCAAACATATAGCCACCTCATAAATGATTCACCTAAGCCCTGCAGGTACAGTTAGAGAGGGCAAACTGATGTCCTGAATCCGTGTTTGTATAAAAGCTCTATTAATAATGAATTAGCTCTTTCTTGTGCTCAGGCTTCTGCACCTCTGTCCAATAAATGGCAAGTTTGAAACTAGGCAATTCTTTATTAAGAATATATGTCTTCCTGTGAGCTAATACACATTTTTTAGTGTTTCTAATGATCACTTCAGCAATGAAAGTAGAAGGAAGCATTTAAAATGAAATGATTCCTGTATATTGCTAGAAACAGGGCTCGGCTCTATTAATTTCAGTTCCAGTGCGTTTTCCTTATTTTTGTCTGGGCTTATAGAATATGACTGCAAATTGGTTCAGTGTGCTAAAACACACTTTTGAAAGTTACAGCAAAGAGGAGTATTTTACATTTAAATTTCCATGTAACAGACTTCTAGCCTGATGAGTTTATGTTTGAGAATTGTTGTATAACATAATTCTTTATCTAGATGTAGATAGTAGTTATAACTATTATGTAGTGATATTTGAATTTTACAGCCATTATTTTTAAATAGTACATGTTTTACCAAATTGAAAGTATTTTTATCTGGTATAGAACACAAATGAGAACATCTTAGGAATCCTCCAGCTCTCATAGTCTTTCCATTTCCTCTTCCATGATGTGACCTGAGCTTTGGTGGGGAACAGAGGTAGTTGCTCTCATGTTCCATCCAGAGCTAAGAGCTCAAAATCACATAAACCACATTCTGAGAATCTGGGGCAGTTATGCGTCATTGAATTAGCTGCTATCCTCTGCAGAATGAAGCTTCTCTAACCCAGGTTAACAGCAGCATACATCCATAGATATAAAAATAAATATTTAGAAGACAGTTTGATAAAATAATTTAAGAAAACAACATCTCAATATATTTTCCCTTGGGGTTCATAGGTTTCCTAGCTATGGATTTGTATGATATGAGATGATATACACAAAGCATGAACTAATATTTTTAGTTTGGTTTGTAATTTTATTGCCCATTTACACAACTCATATAATGGTTCCCATTCAAACACATTCCCCCCATGCCCCAGCCCCCCATCAAAACTCAGGCATTACAACATTCAAGCTAGGGCCTATTTAGTCAACCCAGACATCCTTCTGGGCAAATAGATCCACTGGAGTCTAGTCAGTGCATCTAGAAATCCTAGGTAATGCATACTCTTCCTCACCTAGCAGTACTCAGTTTCTTGTAGTTCTCAGTCCAGGGTCAGTTCCCCATCCATTTATTTTTATCTATTTTTAGACCTTGTTCCATATGCCATGACTTTCTTCATAGAATTAGAAAAAAAATTCCTAAAATTCATGTGGAAAAACAAAAGGCCCCAGATAGCCAAAGCTATCCTGAGCAAAATGAATAATCCAGAAGTGATTACTATAGCAGGTTTCAAACTATATTTCAGAGATATAGTCATAAAAACAGCATGGTATTGGCACAAAAACAGACTCCTAGATTAATGGAACAAAATTGAAGACCCAAACTTGAGTATATGAAATTTCAGCCAGCTGATATTTGACAAATGGGCCAAGAACACTAAATGGAGAAAAGGCAGTGTCTTTAGCAAATGATGCTGGCAAAACTGTATCACCACTTGTAGAAGAATGAAATTAAACCCCTAAATTTCACGTTACACAAAAGTCAACACTAAATGGATCAAAGACCTCAATGTTAAATCTGAAAGTCTGAAAATCTTAGAAGAAAACTTTGGCAATAACCTGTAGGACATAAGTGTAGGAGAAGACTTTTTTTATTTTTTTGGAAAAATTTTTAAATTATATTTATTTTCTTATGTGTATGAATGTACTGTCTGCATGTAGGTCTATGCACCCGGGTCCTGATCTCCAGGAAAAGACTTTCTATATCAGAAGGTAGTCCCACAGGAAATAAGATGAACAACTGAAAAGTGGAACCTCATTCAAATAAAAAAATAACCCTTATGTACAGCAAAAGAAACAATCAACGAAGTGAAGAGAAAAACCAAAAAAGTGGGAGGAAGCCTTCACCAGTGACACATCTGACAACATTTAGCATCCAGAGTATATAAACTACTCAAAAAACAAAGGACCAAGGAAACAAATGACCCAATTAATAGATGGGCTATAGATCTGAACAGAGACTTCTCAAAAGAAGAAATATAGATGGCTAAGAAATATCTGAAAAAGTGTTCAACATTGTTAGTGATTAAGGAAATGCAACTTAAAACCAGATATACTCTCTGTCTGATGAACATAGACAGAAAAATGTATCTTAGGAAAAATAAATGATGACAAAATGTGTGGTCAGTGTGTAAATGTTATATATGCAGTCTGTATATGCCTCATTAAGTGAAATGGACTGTGTGTGGTTTGTATATGTCCTTTTCTGAGTTAACATAAGCTATAGTCTGTAAAACTAGAAAGGTTCTGTATATCCTCTTCCTATGTAATAAGTTAATCTAGTTGTTCAGTCACAAAGAGTACAAATGTCCTGTGAGTAGAACATGAGAACTGCAGGGATTGAAGCTGTGAACATGTGCAAACCAAGATAGAAATGTTGAAATTTAATACTGTAAAAAATAAGGGATGCACAAGACACATATACCAACCAATTCTTCATATGCTCCTTGGTCAGATTAAAGTTTATCCAATTTTTAATTTGTTTATTTTTATTTTTAATCATGTGTACATATGTATGGCCTTGTAGGGATTTGGACATATGACTGCCATGCCCCTGAGGCCTTGAGGAGAGCATCAAATCCCCTGCAGCTGGAGTTACAAATGTTTGTGAGCTGCAAATCATCCACTGCAAACTTCTCCACAACTTCCCTTTTTATAAAGATTCTACTTCATCAGAATACTTTTAACTAACACAGAAAAGTTTGAAATTATATAAGGTAATTAAATGGTAAATTTGGATTTTTTTACAGTGATGCAGGGTGGTAGGGGACAAAATATATCTGTGGTTTTACCTCCAACAGTGATAGACTCTGAATTCCACAATAATGAACTTCCAGGAAAGATGTGCCCACTGGTGCATCAAGAATGTTGATGGAGATAACTGCTCTCTTGATTTGATTTAGCAGTCTCTCCCATAGATATGAGTATGTTCTTCCTTGTTTGTGGTTGTAACAACAGGAACCAAGAAATTGAAAAGGATACAATGACGTAAAGGAAAAAGAAAGAACCTGAAAGAGAGAGACAGTTAGGGACAGATGTTATGAGGGGTTAGGTGGGGTTGGTGGGGCTATTGGGTTGGGAAGGGAGGAGGAGGAAATATAGGGGGGGGGCATGGTGGGAGGTTGAGGAGATCAGGACAGGGGGAAGGTGGGAATGATGGGGGTCCTGGGGCTGGGGATGGTGGGGGGCTGGGAAGGGAAGAAGAGAAAATATAGATGATTCAATATTGGGCAGGTAGGCAACCCACAAGGTAATGTGATGCCCTTGAGACCCCATGAGAAATTCACGTACACTGTCTGAACATTAGTGCATGGTTGTAAAGCCTGGTGTCTGTGTGGCAGGGAAGACAGTGCAAGAAAGACAGTACCTCCTTTTGAATGGCTGATGAGAATGATCCAAGAGACACTAAAAACAATGCAGGCCATCTCCAATGCTCTTGATTATCTACCAGAAATAGAAAATAAGACCCTACTGCTTAGACTAGGACAAGCTTCCGGGATAGGAGTGGTAGTAGATTAATGGAACAGGAACTGACCTGGGAGCCTTGTGCATGAAGTTAAGAGCTCATAATGCTAGGCAATATATATGCACATTGCTCAGGGATAAAATCAATTAATGATACAAACAGTGCAAACTCTGACAACCATGATGGGCTGCTCAGCAAACTACCGCTATTGGTGCAATAGCGGTGCTGTTGTTTGGGGAATGGTCAACAACTATCTAATTGAACTTGGAACCCTCTCAACGGTAGTGAACCCAAGAGAGCCACTATAAACTTAGCTAAATGCAGGGGGCTGGAGAGGACATAGAGCCTAGAGAAAACCCTATTGGTGTCATATCTACAGACAAATGAAATTTCTAACCATACACTAACTATGGAATCCTATATTTACAGACAAACATATCATATGCCACTCAGCAAAAAAAATCTACTCTTTGCAGCAGATGGAGGCTACTGCAGAATCCCACAACTGGCCAGACACAGAGCATACACATCTGCAATATCCCCATCCCTAGAAGACATATCTATAGGTGAACCTCTCTGCAAGCAGAATGAGGGTCAGAGCGAAAATGAGTGCCTCCCTCAGTTCTTGACAGTAAACCTTCCTCACACTGTAGAGTGGGATGCAAGAAGGCCACACCTAGGCAAGCTTTAAAGAATAGGAGCCTCCAGGGTGTGTATCCCTAGATGGGGCCCTTATAGTTAACCTCACCCACCCAAAGCACAGGGAAGAGTATTTTGCCTGAGAATGCTTTGAATCTTTATATTACTATGAGCAGGATGGTCATTTTCACTATATTAATTCTACCAATCCATGAACATGGGAGGTCCTTCCATCTTCTCATGTCTTCCTCAATCTCCTTCTTCACAGATTTAAAATTTTCATTATAGAGATATTTAATGTCTTTGGTCAGGTTTGTTCCTAAGATATTTTAACTTTTTGAGGCTATTGTGAATGGGATGGTTTCCACATAATCCTCCAAATGCTTGTTATTGGCATTTAGAAAGGCTACTGATTTTCATAGATCAATTTTGTAACCTGCCACCTTACTGAAACTGTTAATAGTTTGTAGTAATTTTCTGGTGGAATTTTTGGCATCCCTTAGGTATAGTATCCTGTCACCTGCAAAAAGGAATAGTTTGACCTCTTTTTTTTTTTCCAATTAGTACTCCTTTAATTTCCTTCTCTTGTCTTATTTTGCTAGTGACAGTTTCAAATACTGTATTGAAAAAGAGTGGAAATAAGGGGCAGCCTTGACAGGTTCCTTACATAAGGGGAATGTTTCTAGTTTTTCTCCATTTAGCATGGTGTTGGCTGTGGGTTTCCTGTATATGGCTTTATTTATATTAAGGAATGTTTCCTCCAGTCCAATTCCCTCTAAGACTTTAAACAAAAAGTCATGTTGAATTTTATCAAAAACCTTTTCTGCACCAATTGAGATGACCATGTGGTTTTTGTCTTTGAGTCCAATCTTATAAATTGATAACATTTATTGGTTTATGTATTTTGAAGCATCCTGGTATCTTTGGATTAAATGAGACTTGTTCATTGTGAATGATTTTTTTTTTCTGGGTGAACACAGACAGAGGGGGAGCTGTCTCGGATTGATTTAGTGGAGGCAGGGTTAGGGTTTATGCGCTGTTTGTATTCCCGCTCTCCTGTTAGTGGAGTGTCTTGTGACATTGTGATTGGCCCAGGTCTTCAACTTATCTGCTTTTTTGGTCTCGCCTGCCTAGGGCAGGTTAGGTTGATGAGGGACAAGCTCTGAGTATGTGTAATTCTCAGCATACTGGCTACTATATTTACACCCTTTGTATTTAAATGGTCCAGTGGGAGCTCGGGTGCTATGCTGGAACCTTTTTGACCCCACCTCTGGCATTCCGACATTTGACTGCATCTGTCTTAGGTTGTGCTGGTTTTACAGAGTCTTACCTGTCTCTGACTGGCCAGCCACCTAAGGAAGAGGCCAGGAGTAGTACCTTGGAAGGGAGAGACAAGCTCATTCCTGTGAATTGTGGATGGATGAGAGCCATATGCGAATCACCTCATCTGGAGGGGTGCATGCAGAGTCCCTATTGACTATTGCTGAGAGGACCTGGGCCATTGTTTTGTTGACCTGGCATTGGCTGAAGGCAAAGTGAAACAGACACCTGAAGAGAAAAAGGAAGAGAAGGGCCAGGACATAGAGGATGCCCCAGGTGACCAATGTAGCAGGATCAGAAATGGACTTTAGCTTAGACCACACCTGTGAAACAAAGCTAGTATCAAAGCCTATGACCTTGGGGTGGGTAGAATTAAGGGAGATAATTTGAGAACCAAGGATCAAGGCGTAGTTAATAAACTGTTGTGATCAGGGGCCTTTAAGAAGTTTCTTCCCTCTATTTAAGCAACTACCTAAGGGAAAACTCACACCACGACTATTGAAATTTCCTGGAAAGCAGATGCTGTGTCCAGACATCATGGACAAATGAACAAAAGGAGAAGCTCAATAATGGATGCTTCGGAACCCCTGGTTGAGAAATTCTAACGGAGTTTAAGTTTTTATTTTTATTTTTATTTTTTTTTATTCATGCTGTTCCTGTCTTGGTTCCCTGCCTAAAAAATGTACCTAGCTACTCTCACCTTCACAGGGACTAGTCAAGGATTTTGTTCTTTCTGTAACTATACTTTTTGGGGTCTTTTAGATAGATCTACTGAGCAAGGGTATCCCAGTCGCCACCTCCTATGCTCCTTTTCAGCATGGAAGAAGTCAGAGCAGTTGGTGCCTCGATTCCCTCTTGGTAATTGGGGTAACCTCCTCAGAGGGTAATGTGATAAAAGTAGGAGCTAGAAATTGGCTAGGCAGTTTAGGGTTAAGACCCCCCCTCCAAGAGCCAGTTTCTTTCTCAGCTGAGAGCTGAGAACTTCTTGGATCTTCCAGTGGACTTATCCTTCTGGTTGCTCTGATTCGTGGCTCATACATCCTTAACTCACTTGTCAGATTTATTGACCAGTAGGTGAATTCCATTAAAATCATGGTGCTAAGGACCCAATACAACCCCCCTAGCAGAGATCATTCCATCTTAGAGACACCAACTGTGGTTCACTTTTGTGAAATTCCCTCAAGGATTTGAAGGCCACTTGAGAGGGAGAGATGAGTTGTGACCCCAGGTTTTCCTCATTCTGCCTGAACCCCTACCAAGTCCTCAATATTACACATCTACATCGTGAACTTAGTGAATGACTTTTTTGATGTGTGCTTGTATGTGGTTTGCAAGTATTTTGTTGATAATTTTTGCATCTATATTCATTAAAGATATGGGTCTATAGTTTTCATTTTAGGTTAGAGCTTTGCCTGCTATTGGTACCACAGTGATGCTGTCCTCATAGAAGGAATTTTGTAGATATCTTTCTGTTTCTATCCTTTTTAATAATTGAGTAATATTGGTCATAAAGCCTGAAATCCATCTGGGATTTTTTTTTTTTTTAGTTGGGAAATTTTGTATTACTGTTTCAATTTCCCTATATTTTGTGGATCTGTTTAAGCTGTTGATGTCTTCTTGTTTAAACTTTGGTGATTCTCATGATTTCAGATATTTATCTATTACTCTTAGGCTTTAAAATTTAATGGATTATAGGTTTTTAAAGTATCCCCGTAAAATGTTCTGGATCTGTTTGTTAACTGTTGTGATGTTTTCCCTTTCATCTCTAATTGTGTTGATATGGAATTTTGTTCTTTCTATTGGCCAACTGGGTTAATTGTCTATCTATCTTGCTTATCCTTTCAAAGAACCAGCTTTTGATCTCATTGAGTCACTGTATTGTTTTCTTTGTTTAGATTTCATTTATCTCTGCTCTGATTTTTGTTATTTCTCCTTGTTTGTTGGGTTTGGGATTCATTTGTTGTCGTCTCTCTAGTGTTTTGAGTTGCAATGTTAGATCATTTGTGCTTTTTCTGTGATTTTTTTTAATGTAGGCATTTAGAGCTATAAATTTCCCTCTTAGGACTGCTTTTAAAGTGTCAAATAGGTTTCCTTGTGTTGTATTGTCATTTTCATTGAATTTCAAGAATACTTTTATTTCTTTCTTGATTTCTCCTTTCACTCATTCATTTTCAGGTTTACTGTTTAATCAACTCTTTGAACATGCCTACCCCCCTTAATTTTTATCACTCCAAAATGTGCATATATACACTCCACATATATACCAAAATTAAAGTCTGAAAATAAAGTATAGGTTATTCCAAAATATGTTTAAGCAGTAAAGTCACAGACAGGTAAAAAGAAATAAAACTTTATATTCATAAATTACATAGCAAATTGATGTATGTTTTAGTGTACTTTTTTTTGGTCTTTTTGAGACTTAATGTACTTTTTAAAGAAGAGATTTACTCTTTTTCATAAATCTCAGAACTTAGGAAAATAAAGACATAAACTTCAAACAATATCTATAGTAATATCAGTCAATGTGGCATTATTTTTTACTAACAAATTAACCACCTTGACTTACATATAAGGATTTGGTGCTAGGGTCCACAAATGAGGGACACCATAAGTCATTTTTTTTTCTGAGACTGTATTCTTCACTTAGCATAACAACTTACTCCATTCATTTACTTGCAAAAATGTTTAAAATCAACACAAGAAGCCCTAGTAACCACATGAACTCATGGAGATTAAACATACACCTGAAAATGAATGGGTGAAAAGAGAAATTAAGAAAGCAATAAAAGTAAACCTTTGCTTTGAAAAATTTAAAAAAAGACAGAGAAAAAGATGCAAGATGGGAACTTAACATTTAGGCCAGAATGCATGAGCAATGCTGTGGAAAGGTCAAAATTTGATTAAGAAATGTATGAAATACACAAAAACACAATAAAACATTGTAATTCTGCAATGAAGTACCTGCCTGATCATCAGACTACAGGCCCGCCTGATCACAGCTGTTTCTAGTCTTTTTTTTTTTTTTTTGGTCTTCTTGAGACAGAATCTCCTTGTAGCCTTGGCTGTCCTGGAACTCGCTCTCTAGACCAGACTGGCCTTGAACTCACAGAAAACCACTTTCCTCTGCCTCCCAAGTGCTGGGATTAAAGGCATGTGTTGGAGACCGAGATACAGTCCCACCTGGACAGGCCCGAACACGCCCTGCTCGCTCAACACGGATCAGATCTTAGGGTTATGCTAATGTTTGCTGAAGATAAGCCTCAGGATGTTCCAGCCCACAGGACATTCCAAGCTTATCTTAAACACGTTTTGCATGTCCTGCCCTTCCCCTCCTTACTTCCTACCTTTCTACAAAGTATAAATGTAATTGTTTTTTCTCATTAAAGGAGACTTTGACAACCTTTGCAAGGTCTCGCTCTTTTCTCTCACCCATTATATTTCAGGTTTGGGGTCTCCCCTTGAAACCCACTAGTAACTGAGTCCTGCAGGATACGGGACAGGCATGCACCACAGTGCCCAGCTTGTAGTCTTTCTTTTTCCTGCATCTCCTACCCTTCTCTCTGAGGTTTCCAGGTTAATACCTGAATAAAAAAGTCTGATTCTTCAGTTTTCTAAAAACAGGACCAGAGAGTGAGGACATCATCCCCTCACCTCCCAGATATCACTTTGAATTATTCCCTGGAACTGTGTTTAGGAGTTCGGCTTTACCCATATTTTTATTTCAAAGCATTCCTCCAGCTTCAATATTGGGAACTATGAACACAGATCCACTCTTATCATACAATCTTGCCTTTCCATTTCTAGAACTAAAACATCTCATATACACAAGGTTAAGAAAATATCAGTCTTCATTGTTTGCAATGAAGACACAAGTTTTCTTCCAGAGTTTTAACATGTTAATTCTCAAGCATACCCACATTCATTCACTATCTAGGTTTGAATAGCAAATTGAGGTTTCCAGAAATAAAGGTTGGGGGCCAAGTCACAGGAGCATATGTTTCAGTGAGTTTGATAAGATTAATTAAAAGTCAGTCCATATTCTATCCATTTTATAAATACCTACAATATTAAATATCAAGATAATCGTCCTCGTTTCCTTTTACATGATTTAAACATCAGAGGAATGAATTAATGTGTGAGGATGATCCTCATCAGCCTGAGTCATCCTAATAGCATATGTTAAAACACAGCAAAACAAATTAATTGGGTGTGTTGTAAAAGTTCTGTATTTTAATAAAACTTTAATTTTCCTAGTCATAGAGATTTTAAATCCATTTTCCAATATATATCCATATCTTTTCACATAGTCTAGGAAACCAGAATGAATGAAATTATAAGTAAATTGTTGGTGTCTTGGTTAAGTAGCATTATACAATCCTGCATTCTGCAGGAATTCAACATGTATAGTACCTAGGTGAATTTTTAAAAATGTGTTCACTGTGCTTAGTATCTATCCCCACTTTCTGCTTGAAGAGTATTTTCCTTCTTAAAATATTTCAAATGAAGACATGTGTTTCAATAATTCCACTCTGAAACAGCAGTGACATATATTGGCACATATGTGTATATATAGATAGATATATATAAAGAAAAGTATTATGGGTTGGGTTTTTTTGGTTTATAGAAATAAAAGTGTGTTCTTAAACTGTCTTCCTTATGCTACAAGGCCAGTTATTTTTTTAGACATAAGAATGCTAAAAATATGCTGAAGAGATGGTTCAGCAGTTAAGAGTGCTGGGTGCTCTTTAGAAGACAGGGTTTGAATTCCAGCACCCAGATTGCAGCTAACAACTGTCTGTAACTCCCATTTCAGGGGTTTCCAACATCTTCATCTGACCATGGATGGATTCTCATTACACAGATGCACTGCCACACATGCAGGCAGCATACAAATACACTAAAATATAAGTAATACATAAAATATTAAAAATAATGTTAAAAATAATTGTTACATTGAGTAAAGCTAACTCTCTCTCACTGTGTATGTATGTATAAATACTTATTGTGTAATGAGTTCAACAGAACCTATTTATATTTTAAATTTATCTTTATATTATAACACACTTAACTGATATTTCATAGATGGATTTCCAAATGTAAATGCTCCAATATGTTATGTAATTCATGCAGTCTTTCTGTGGTCAAATAGTTTATGTACTTACAATATGAAAAGTTGTAAAACAAGGCTTTGTTTTATAAAAAATAAAAAGAACATTTAATTTCTGCTATGTCTATAATAAAGTGCTGCTACAAGCAGAGTTTTAAATGACTGTATATGCTGTATAATTCTCTGCTTATAGTTTAATAAGTACCATTACTATTTCATGAGGCATCATTAACTTTAATGGCAGTTTTCCTACATATATAAAGCCACTGTCCATTTGATGTGCTGGAAATTCTTAGTTCACATTCAGAATAAATAGTTGCAAGCACAGGGCTTTAGTTATACTTTTGTATGTTTGAGTTGAGCTTGAGTGCCTAGGAAAGAAGATAATTAGACTGCCAAACATAAAATCAGCTAGCCTCATTCAGAAATGTACATATATGTTAATCTTTGAGACCAGAGTCATTGACAACTATACTTCAGATACACACACACACACACACACACACACAAAGTCACTATTTTCTAACCATTAAAATGTGGATGTGAGCTGGGTGTGGTGGTGCACACCCTTAATCCCAGAGGCAAAGGCAGGGGGATCTCTGTGAGTTCAAGCCAGGCCTGGTCTATAGAGTGAGTTTCAGGACAGTTGGGGGTACAGGGAGACCTTGTCTCAAAAAGAACATAAA
Organism: Rhizomys pruinosus; assembly: GCA_009823505.1. Lineage (NCBI taxonomy): Eukaryota > Metazoa > Chordata > Mammalia > Rodentia > Spalacidae > Rhizomys > Rhizomys pruinosus. The sequence goes on along the minus strand of VZQC01012420.1, from coordinate 667,827 downwards.
ATATGGAGGTGATGGATTCACCCAAAATCAAGAGATCATTCCTCATCGTGGTGAAATGCTTATCCAAATTATGCATGGAAACTAGTTATTTCTTTTCAGCCAATTGTCCTTTTTTTTTCTCCTCAAAAGTTTTCTATCAGTGTGTATTTAGGATAAACATATTCCTAAGATGAATTTTCAGTCTGAAGTACAGAACTAATGTTTTACCTTCTTGTGTTAGAATAAGATTAAGGGGCATATTAAGGCAGAGTTCTTAATGCAAAGTTATATACATAAGAATATATTTTTAATGAAATAGTTTCAAAGTAATGGATGAAATGTGAGGACAGACATAATTTATATGGAAACATAGCTAAAATTTCCAGAGCACAATAACTCTAAAACATGAAGAAATTCCTTATAACAGGAGTTACAGTTTTGCCTATTATCTTGCATAAATGTATCCGGAAAATGTTTTGCCATCTGTTTGGAAAGAAAATCACAGGATCTTAAGAATGAGAATGGATATATTCTTAGATCCTTAATGGTTATTTACTGTGGGGAGGGAGAAATGATTATTATTTTAATTCTCTTAGCTTGCCTTTCATAACTAAAATTACAAAACATCCTCTGACTAATATAGTGTCCACAGCTTAAAAAAGTCAATGAATTGAAAACCTTGAAGTTGTATTAATACAGCTTGACTCACTATAATAAATGGATACCATGATTAAATCTTATATCCTAGGAAAGTAAACATGAATGTCTGAATTTAATTAGACAGTTAAATGTAAGGGAGGAACTACATCCTACAGAGATACTCCCCTGGGCTCTTCTAGCACACAGTTAACCTAGGTGTGGATTACCTCTGCAATTTCCACTCATATCATTGCTTCATATTCTGATGCCTCTACTTCCCAGGCTCTTTTCCCAGATGTTTCATGTAGCAGAGCTGTTTTTCCTTACACTGTCTCCAGCACTTAACCTATAGGAATCTCCATACCAAGATTCCCTGAAATTCTTATGTGTGTGCCATCATGATACCTACTATCTGTCCTTAGAAAGAACTATCACAATCTGTAGTTTTTCATAATTCCTTTTTTTCTCTTAAGGTCATTTTCTGAACTTTGTCATCAGAATTTAAGTTCTATGGAGATGGAACCCTTTTTATAATTACTTTTCTTTCATAATTACCAGAACAACTGACACATTTGTGAATAAATGTAAATGATCAAGAGCAATAAAATTAGGTTTGAAATTCCTTCCACTCTTTAAACATGGTAAATCACAGATAATTAACAGATTCATTAGTTTATTAGCTATAATTGATGAATGCATATATATATATGTATACATTATTGGTGCATAATATGAGAAAAATCATATATACACTAGCATTATTCAAAGTTAATGTGCTAACTTTGGAGAAATTTTCATGTTTATATTCATACTAATTTTCAAAGTTTTTGTATACCAAAGGAGTATGATAAAATTCTTGGACATGTGGGGTTCAGAATCAAATCAAATATAATTTTTAAAATTCTATAATCAGCGAGTTTCTCAATGCTTCCATTTCCATAAGATGCAAAAAATATTGAGTATGCAAGCAGGGAGAAAGAGAATAAGGGTGCCATCTTTAACCTTCTTAGGCACCATTTGAGACATATAAACATCAATGCATCTGCGTCTTCTGAGAAAAATGGCATGGGCCATGGTCAGTAAGACCCTGGTAAATAGGGAACAAATTATTTTGTACAAGAAAACAGAGTTTAAAAACTATAATGGAAAATGTCCAAGATTCTTGCAATTCATTTCCAAGCACTGACCTTCCATGCCTAAATTAAAAATAAGCTGGCAATGGCCTCTCAGTAAGTGAAACAACGCTGCAGGCTGCTTCTAAATAATTTCTGAGCCATTGACTCCACACTGACTCAAGTGTAACAGAGCTGGAAGTTGAACTGATGCTCCTGTGTCTGTCTCAGACACATACTGAGTTTCAGATCATATAGAACAGTTCTTAGCTGACGACAATGAGAAAAAGAATTAATACTAAGATGAAAGATTTACCCCTGACCAAAACAAAAGTGTGCAATGCTGCTGTTGGGACCAAGGTCCATGCTACCTTAGGAGGAGGACAATTCTGTGTCTTCTCAATGAAATTTACAAGGAACAGAGGTCCTGAGCATCTGGTTCTTTCCTCATTTCCCTGTACATTCCATGTCTTCTGAGGTACAGTTTTATTTTTACTTGTATTCCATTAAAACTGTTATTTTCTGATGCTTCGACTTCCTTTTCCATATACCTGTGCCCTGACACATAAGACACTTTCCTTCACTCTGGCTACAAGAAATTATCCTCAAATTCCATTCTGAGTCTATTTTTAAATTCCATTATCAACAAGACCAAGAGTCTGAAAATGAGTCTCTGTGCTCCAGTGCCTATACCTAAAAATAATATAATTTTCAAAACAAATATACAAAATACAATATCCAAAGTTACCTATAATCATGTTTTCTTAAGATTAAAATCTTCATTGTTATTTGTTTACTTATCTAAGAGACAAACATAATCAGGTTTTTAGTAAATTGTTCAGAATGTTGTGAGCCAAATAAAAATTATTCATAACTTCAAGTAATTAGGTCTCATAGCAAATATGAGAACAATATTTGTACCTAGATTTGAGCCACAATTAGTTTAAATCAATCATAATTACACTAGCAATTTGTACTGCATATAATGGAGTTTTCTGTAACACAGCTCTAAATTCTAATTCCCTCTTTTTGTCTACATAACAATAAATTTCTTTTTATATGGAACACATGAAAATTACCACTTTTAACGAAAAAGAATAATCTCATTTATGTATGCCTTCAGTTAAAATGATGGATTTTCTACTTAAACCACATCATCCACCTTTGAAAGTTATTGGCAAATAATTGTCATTCTGTTACAAAAGGCTCAGTTCCATTTTTTCTCTAGGAAAATTTAGAATGCAGATAAGCAATATATATTGTGTGTCTAACCATTTGGATCATGAGGAGTATACTATTAAATATGGGAAGGGATCCATGCCTCATTTTATTAATGTAAGTTTTATCCTAAATTGAGTCACATTTTAAAGTAAAGAAAAACGTTTATTGTAATAGTGGGATGCATGATTCAAATGATTTGCTTGCTTAAAGAAATGGGTCATTATTTTTCATAATTGTTTTTCAAACCCTTTGAAAGATAAATTCAAATTTCATAATTTACATTCATTACAAGAATCACAATTCTGTTTAAAATACTAAGATGAGAAAAAAATGTTAGAAAGAAAGCATGCCCACAAAGGTGATCAAGAAAGTATTTTCCTGAAGCCACAGTATCAGTTTGATGGAACCACTTCATAGAACATAGGTCTGTATTTCATCATTGCCATTCTTTTAGGTGTTTTCTTATAGATTTCTGAAGCTATGAAGAAAGAAGATGTGGATTTTTTCTAACTTCTAAAACAAATCAAGACCATAAAATAAATACACAAATAATAAGGATTTTCATTTAAATATGAACTTAATTCAAATATAAGATCATTGTGGTACTAGACATCCTGGTCATTGCACCATCCTTATCACAGGAACCCGAAACCTTTCTCTTTTGTCACCTGGTAGTAACCAATAACTCATTCGTTCTTCACCAGAACCGAATCATTGTCTTACTTTTGCATGTGTCAACTATTCTATCATGAATCCAAAATTTTCCTTTTTCATTGTGTGTGTGTGTGTTTATGGTATGTGTATATTGTGTGTATGGTGTATGTGTGTGTGTGTGTGTGTGTGTGTTTATGGTATGTGTATATTGTGTGTGTGTGTGTGTGTGTGATGCATGCAAGTCTGGGTGCAGGTTTGAACTCCCATGCAAGCTCACAGCATGTCATTGGTGATTTCCTCTATTGTCCCTCACTTAATTGCCTTGATTCAAGATCTCCCACTGATTCAAAAGCTTCAATTTGGCTGGCCAATGAGCTCTTAGGATCCACTTCTAACTCTCCTCCAGGGCTGGAGTTACAAGTAGCTCAGCCATGCTTGGACTTTGATGCTGGTACTACAGATTCAACACATCTCTTTGTATCTGCTGATCTACCATTCTGATCAATTACGCCGTCTTTCCAGTCCCTTATTTTTCTTTAACATTTGATAATTCACTTCTAATTTTGCCATGAACCCTTTATTATTTTCATATATAAGTTGAATCACTCAGTTATCTCAGTGACAATTGTCGATAATTAACAAAATAGATCTACAAGTCTGCATATGGAAGGAGTAAGTCAGGCTTGTAGGGATCATGGCCAATAGCTAATGCAATTCTTGGCTCATGATAAAACTTTAGCCAATGTAGACTCAATATATTATGGATTTGTTTATTTTTCTTTTTTAAACATATTTTATTGAGGTTTTTTTTTTGCAATTCATACAATACTTCTCAGTCCAATTTTACTCATTCCCCTTTCCATGCCCCCAACCCAACCCTAGTTCATGCGTTTTACCATATATATCTTGAATAATTTTTTTCAGTCTTTTTAAAGGTTTTCTATACAGAAGTTAATTGTTTGGGGATGAAGTTTACTGTTTCAGTCAGTTCTTTAACCCAGTCCTTTTGTTGTTGTCCCCTCCAATTTGTATTGCTCCAACATATGCATTTATGCTCTTCACATATATACCAAAATTATGACATCTGAAAGTAAACTGTATGTTAACTCCAAAACATGTTTAGGAATTCACATTTTCCCCTTTAATTTTAGATTACTCTAAAATATGCATACGTACCCTCCCCCCCCCCCATATATCACAATTACAAAGTCAGAAAATAAGTGGCAGGTTAATTCTAGATCCAGTTAAGGTATTCATATTATAATGGCAAAGCTCCTCAGTTTGCCTATTAGGTATTTGGTACCAGCATCCACAAATGAGGGATACCATACATGGTTTGTTTTTCTGGGACTATGTTACCTCACTTAGCATAGTACCTTTTAGTTCCATCCATTTACTTGTAAATTTCATAATGTCATCTTTCTTTACTGCTGCAGTAGAACTCCATTGTGTACATGTACCACATATTCTCTATCCACTCATTGGTTAAGGGGCACTTGGGTTGTTCCAGCTCTTCACTATTGTGAAGAACTGCAATAAACATGTATGTGTGTGTATCTTTGTGGTAGGATGAGTCTTGTGGGTATATACCCAGGAGTGGTATGATTGGGCTAGGTGGTAGACGCATTTAGAATCTTTTAAGGTTTCTCCACACTGCTTTCCATATTGGTTGTACGAGAGTTTACATTCCTATTGGATGAGTGTTTCCCTTTCCCCATAACCTCTCCAGCATTTGGTGTCTTTTGTTTTTTGATCTTACCCAGTCTTATCAGAGTGAGATGATCTTAAAGTGGTTTTAATTTGCATTTCCTTAATTATTAACAATGTTGAACACTTTTAAAGATCTTTCTCAGCCATTGTTAAGTCCTCACTTGTGAAGTCTCTGTTACTTTACTCCATCTCTTGAGTGGGTCATTTGTTTTCTTCTTTGTTTTTTGAATAGTTTATATATTCTGGATGTTAATGCTCTGTCAGATGTATCACTGGTGAAGATTTCCTTCCACTCTGTGGGTTTTCTCTTCACTTCACTGTTTTGAGTTTAATGAGATCCCACTTGTCGATTGTTGACTTATCTCCTGCACAGATGCTGTTTGATTTAGAAAGTCTTTTCCTACACCTATGTCTTACAGGTTGCTGCCAACATTTTCTTCTATCACCTTCAGAGTTTCAGGTTTTACACTGAGGTCTTTCATCCAATTGTAGTTGATTTTTGTACAGGTTGAGAGATAGGGGTTTAATTTTTTTTTCTTCTACAAGGGGTGATCCAGTTTTGCCATCACCATTTGTTGAAGACCCTGTCTGTCTTTCCTCCATTGAGACTTTTTGGCCCCTTTGTCAAATACGAGGTGGCTGAAATTGTATGACCTCAAGTTTGTGTCTTCAGTTCTGTTCCATTGGTCTATGGGTCTGTTTTTGTACCAGTACCAGGCTGTTTTTATTACTATAGCCCTGTACTGTGGTTTGAAGTCTGTTATAGTGATTCCCCCCTGTATTGTACTTTTCCCTCAGGGTTGTTTTGGCTATTTGGGGTCTTTTATTTTTCCATATGAATTTAAGGACTTTTTTCCAAGTCTATGAAGAAACTCATGGAGATTTTAATTGGGATTGCATTGAATCTGTGTATTAATTTGGATAGAATGGAAATTTTTACTATAATTTTTTCAATCCATGAGCATGGGAGGTCTTTGCATCTTCCATTGTCTTCTTCAATCTCCTTCTTCAGGGGCTTAAAATTTTGGTTGTAGAGATCTTTGATGTCTTTCATTAAGTTTGTTCCTAGGTATTTTATTTTATTTTACTTTATTTTATTTTATCTTATTTTATTTTTTTATTTTATTTTGCAGCTATTGACTGGGAAGTTCTCCTTATATTACTTCTCCAGTTGCTTGCTGTTGATGTTAAGAAAGGCTACTGATTTTTCTAGGTTAATTTTGTATCCCTCCACTTTACTGAAACTGTTAATCATTTCTATGAGTTTTTGGTGGAGGTTTTAGCATCCCTTTGTTAAACTATCCTATCATCTGCAAACAAGGATAGTTTGACTTCCTCTTTTCCAATTAGTACTCCTTTATTTTCTCTTTCTTGCCTTATTGTCCTAGAAAGTGTTTCAAGCACTATATTAAAGAAGAGTGGTGATAGAGGATAGACTGGTTGGGTTCCTGCCTTTAAGGGAGGATGATTCTAACTTTTCTACCTTTAGAATGATGTTGGCTGTGGGTTTGTTGTACATGGCTTTGATTTATGTTGAGAAATGTTCCCTCCAGTTCACTTACCTTTAGGACTTTAATCATGAAGTGATGCTAGATTTTATTGAAGGCTTTTTCTTCATCAGTTATAATGATCATGTGGTTTTTGTCTTTCAGTCCATTTATGTGTTTTATGATATTTATTGATTTACATATGTTGAAATATCCCTGCATTTCTGGTCTGAATCCAACTTGGTCATAATGGGTGATCTTTTTTCATGTGGCACTGTATGTGGTTTGCAAGTATTTTGTTGAGAATTTTTGCATCTATGTTCATTAATGTGATGGGTCTATAGTTTTGTTTTTTGGTTGTATCTTTCTCTGGTTTTGGTATTAGAGTGATGTTGGCTTCATAGAAGGAATTTCAGAGATTTCCTGCTGTTTTTATCCTCTTGAATAATTTGAGTAGTAGTGGCTGGTGTTCTTTAAGTGCCTTAGAGAATGCTGCCATGAAACCATCTGGGCCTCGGATATTTTTAGTTGGGAGTTTTCTTATTGCATTTTCAATTTCCTCATATATTATGGGTCTATTTAAGCTGTCAATCTCTTCTTAGTTAAGCTTTGTTGAATTCCAGGTTTTCGGATATTCATCCATTTCTGTTAAGTTTTCAAATTTAGTTGAGTATAGGTTTTTGAAGAATTCTCATTTGATTGGATCTTTTTGTTGTTTGTTGTAATATTTCCCTTTTCATCACAAATTCTGTTGATTTTGAGATGATCTTTCTTTCTTTTGGTTAACTGGGCTAGAGGTCTATCTATCTTGTTTAGCCTTTCAAAGAACCAGCTTTTGGATTAATTTGATTCTTTGTATTGTTTTCTTTGTTTCTATACCATTGATTTAAGCACTGGTTTTTGTTATTTCTTCCTCTCTGTTGGGTTTAGGGTTCATTTGTGGTTGCCTAGCAAGTGTTTTTAGCCTGCAGTGTTAGTTAATTCATTGTCTTTTTTATGTAGGCACTGAAGGCTATAACCTTACCTCTTAGAACTGCTTTTAAAGTACCCCATAGGTTTTGTTGTCTTGTACTGTCCTTTTCATTTAGTTCCAGGAATGGTTTTATTTCTTCCTTTATTTCTTCCTTGACCCATTCATTATTTAGGAGTGTGTTGTTTAGTCTCCATTCGTTCTTGAAGATAGTAGGGCTTATACTGGTGTTGATATTGAGAATTATTACACTGTGGCCTGATATAAATTCATGAAATAATTTTAATCATTTTGTATTTGTAGAGGTTTTTTCCATGTCCCAGTATGTGGCTGATTTTGGAGAATGTTCCATGGGGTGCTGAGTAGAAAGTATATTCTCTAGTGTTTGGCTAGAATATTTGGTAGATGTCTGTGAGGTCCGTTTGGTGTATTGTATTATTCAAATTAGATGTCTCTCTGTTAATTCTTTGTCTAGTTGATCTATCTAATGGCCTCAGTGGAGTATTGATATCCCCCACTATTGGCATGCTGGGATTAATCTGTGCCTTGAGGTCCTATAGAATTGTGTTTATAAAGATTGGTGCACCAGAGTTTGGTGCATATATATTCATTATTGTGAAATCTTTATGGTTAATTTCTCCTTTGATAAAGATGTAGTGGACCTCTTTGTCTCCTCTGATTAGTTTTACTTTGAAGTCCATTTTTTATGATTAGAATAGCAACTCCTACTTGCTTTTTGATACCATTTGCTTACAATATTTTTTCCATCCTCTCACTTTAAGTTGGTGTCTATCCTTCAGGGTGAGATGAGTTTCTTATAAACAGCATATAGATGAGTTCTGTTTCCTAATCCATTCTCCCAGTCTATGTCTTTTGACTGGGGAGTTCAAGCCATTAATATTTAAGGTTATTATTGAGAGATGTGTGTTGCTTCTTTTTACCTTATTTTCTGTTTGTATTCTTTGTCTAGGTTTGTATTTCTGCAGTTATACTTTTATTAATTTCTCTCTCTAGATGCTTGGGGTTAGGTGCTTCTTTCCTCTGACTTTTGAATTACCTTGAGTATTTTCTGAAGCATTGATTTCCTGGACATGAATTCTTTCATCTTTTTTTTTTTTCATGTGTATGAATGAACTGTTTGTATGTAGGTCTGTGCACCCATGTCCTGCAATGCCACAGAGGTCAGTAGAGGGTGTCATATTCCCCTGGGACTAGAGTCAAAGACGGTTCTCAGATGCCATGTGGGTGCTGGGGATCGAACCCAGGTCCTCTGCAAGAGCAGTCAGCACTCTTAACAGCTAGGCCATTTCTCCAGACCTCTTTCACCTTTTTTATGTCATGAAATATATTTCTTTCACTTTCAACTACAATTGACATTTTTTCTGGATATAGTAGTTTGGGTTGGCATCTAATGTCATTTAGCACTGGAAATACTTTGGTTCCTGTTCTTCTGGGTTTCATAGTTTGCACTGAAAAGTCAGCTGTAATTCTGATGGGTTTTCCTTTATATGTAACTTGTTTTTCTCTTGTGGCCTTCAGTAATTTGTCTTTGTTTTGGGCATCTAGTGTTTTAATTATGATATGGCATGGGGTATTCCCTTTCTGATATTGTCTATTTGGTGTTCTATAGTTCTATTTGCTTCTTGTATTTTTATGGGTTTGCCATTTTTCAGTTTGGGGAAATTTTCTTCTGTTTTTCTGTTGGAGATCTGATCAATACCTTTGTCCTAGGATTTTTCTCCTTCCTCTATTCCTATGATTCAGAGGTTTGATCTTTTCCTGATTGTCCCACCCTTATGATTTTTTTCAATTTTTCATGCTCTTTGTTTGAGCTTCGTAGTTCTTCCACCTTGTATTCCAATGTCGATATTCTACTTTCTGCTTCATCCAATCTGTTACTGAGGCTTTCTCTCATCTTTTTCTGCTCATTGGATGAATATGAAATTTCTTTTTCATTTCATCATGTAATTTCTTTAGTATTTCGAGTTCCCTTTGCAGTTTGTCATTCTCTCCTTTTAGATCCTTGATTCGCTGGTCAGTTTCCTGTTTCATTTCAGCCTGCGATCTTTTCAGTGTTTTCACTTAGTTCCTGAGTTTGTCATTCTCTCCCTTGATTTCTTTGAGTAGGTCTATTATTGTTCTTTTAATATTTGTGTCCTGGGTTATCTCCAGGTAGAACTCATTGTTGGAGTCTTCTGTAGGACTGATAGATTTGGGTGGGGATTTGTTATTTGCTTTTCCCATGTTGGTGATTTTTCCTTTGTGCTCTTGGCATGAGGATTTGATTTGCTGTTTATAATATAATGTGAAATTCAAGTGCTTCTTCATTTGAGGACCTGTTCCTCTAGGTTGGAAGGTTTGCTGTCTCTTGTGTTAATTTTGTGTTCTGAGTCACCTTCCCTGTTCCCACCGGTATAGCGGTAATGGGGCTGGACTGCCTAATTCTGTCACCTCCAAGGTTCCTGTAGGGCCTTACCAGATCTGGTTTGGTAGTTGGAGCAGCTCTGGAGACCGGGGTATAGTCCCTGGTCCAAATGGGATGACAACCAGTGGGTACAGAGGCAAATGAGACCTTACCCAGTCTGGGTGGGAAGAAGGATTTCTTTATTTTTCACAGTTGTAATGCCTCATAGCTTAAGATGAAGGGATATTTTGAATTTGAAATGGCTGTATCAGATATCTATAGCTGATGTGTCTATTGGAGAAATTTGTTTCTTTTTTAAATAAGAAAGGATTTTTTAAAGTAAAGAGATGAAAGGTATTAATACCTGTCAACATGTAAAAGATTACTACAAGAAGCATACTTACATAAAGCATGGCAGATAATCCATAATAAGTTTAAGCATTAGGCAAGTACAATTTGGTATGTCCTAATTAGTACATCATAATTTTTGCTTTTAAAAAATTTTTATTGGAGGATAAAATCCTGTATTCACAAGATCTAACCAACTAAATATATCAGGTAAAAACATGTATGTTGAATTCAGTTTATTTTAATATTTGGTTTTTAATATTTCATTATATTTACTTATGCATATGCATGTATTATCTACATGTATGTGAGGACATCTGCGTTGTGCAATGGCCACAAGGGAGAGAAGAAGGTATTGGATCTCCTGGAACTGGATTTATGAACCGTTGTTAACTGCCATGTGAGTAATGGGAATCAAACCCAGGTTTTCTGTAAGAACAGTCAGTGGTCTTAACCACTGAGCCATCTCTCCAGTCTCCTGTTTTAATATTTGTAAATAAAGAACAGAATTTGGGAAATGAGGCTAAAAATTTCAAAGGTGTAAGGTGGCAGTCCTCTGAAAGGGACTGATATCTGACATTGAAAACTTTCTTAAGTGTACAATGCTCTATCATGCCCCAAATCTCCCCTCTCTCTAAAGCTGTGGACTTGACTGGTTCTTCTACAGGAAAGGGAGGGGCCAGAAAGCCACCCAATTTGCTAGATGGCTCTGACTACATAAGGGCAGGGTAGGGGCATATAAAAGGACAGCACCTGTCAGGCATGGTCTCTTGCCATTTTGTCATTCTGGGCAGAGGTCACCAAGTCCATGCTGAGACTATGGACAGACAGGGAGGTAAAGGGAGCTGCTGCTTGACATGTACATGAGATCTTGTCTCCATTCCCTTTGTAGGAAAGCCTGCGTGAACTCTAGACTTCCCTGAACTGTGGTTGGGAGAGCCTTTCTTGCTGGTCTTGGGAACCCAGGGGTGGGGGATGCAAGATAACACGTTTGTGAGCATGTTCTGTGTGGAATCCCTGATACAAACGTTTAAATTTATTAATTATATAACTGCAGTTGTTGTTTCAAAATTACCCATTCTGTGATGGCTAGGACATTTAATCTACATTTAGAGTGGGGATATGACAGTTTACAAAAACATTTTCAAGAAGTATTTTGTGAAAAAATGTGAAAATAAAATGAAGCTGTGATTTATAATTCTGTTAATGGAGCACAGGGGATAAAATTCAACTACTCTCATGGATACTAAGTATAAATATTAATTAGGTTATTAAGAACAAAAAGTGCAAAAGAAGAGAAAAAAGCACAGTAAAGGAACACTGAATATTTACTAACAATGTTTACTTTGTCAGGTCTTTAAGTGTCTTTATTCTTCAGAATTTTCCAACTTCTGCTGTGTAGTCGTGATTCATAGCTCACTTGCCTAGAGTTGGTAGATCATGTTTGCCATAAACATCACAGTATATGGAACAATTAAGTACAGAGTTTCAAGTAAGAATGCCTTATATGGATTGAACTATCCTAATAACTTATTCAGGTATCACAGACTTCATGATAAATTACCAAACATGCAAGTGCAGTCTGGAAGTCAACAAGAATGTAAAGAATGGGAAGAGGCAATCAAGTTACTAGACCATGGAATGTTCCCTGTTTCTCTGTGTCTCTGCCTCTCCCTCATGCACGCTTGCGTGTGTGTGTGTGTGTGTGTGTGTGTGTGTGTGGTGTGTGTGTTGTGTGTACTTCTGTTTGTCATATATGTACATGCACATGTGTCTCCCTGGGTGGGTGTGGAGGACAGGTGTTGATGTTGAAAACCTTCCACTCTTGCTCTTCTACTCATCTTCTGAGACAGGACTTTCAGTGAACCAAGAGCTCAGTGACTGACTCCATTGGCTTGCCAGCAAGTTCTTCAGATTCACCTGTCCCCAACACCCCATCGTCTTATCACTTCTGCAAAAGTAGGCTTAAAGAGTGCATAACCACACCAGCATTTTATGTGGGTGCTGGAAGTCTAGACTCAGGCCCCTCATGCTTACACAGCATGCATGTGACTAAACCATCTCCTTGTCGGCTTCTTAAAATGTGATTCAAACACTCATGCTTGAAGAGCTAATCATAAGATAACCACCACTGGATTATTTTATTATGCTACTAATACTCTTATCTAGAAATGAGGCATGAAAAGTTGTGATATAGGAGGGAAGAAAGCAGGAAGAGAAGATGGAAGAAGAGAGGACAAGAGGGAAGGAAGAGGAAAGGAATGAGGAAAGAGAAAAGGAGAGAGTAGTTGAAGAGAAGGGGGAAGAAAAGAGAAAATAAAAATCATGAGAGATATCAGAGAATGCACCACATGTAGAGATATCAGAGAATGCACCACATGTGGAGATTCAACTCTGTTAGTCAGCTTTGCATCTTGGATAAAAGATCTAGGTAGATTACTGAAGGTGGGAAGGACTTATTTGCCCAGAGGTTGTAGCCTATCCTACTGGGGAGGCAGAGGGAGACAGGGGATGGTGCTCAGTGTGACTTTCAGGCTCACACTTCCTACTGCTGGGTCCAACCAACTGAAGCCTCCCCCAATGACTAAAATATTCTTACCAGCTGGGGCTCAAAGAATCTGCATCTGACCCTGGATGAAACTTCCCATTCACAACATACACACACTTCTACACATTATGTAGTAGAAAGAAGGTAATTGTGTACTTATACAAAAGAGCAATGAAGCTTAACAGTTGGACTAAATATGATACAGGCTTTTGTTACAAAAAATTATAATCTACCTTTCATAAAAATAACTCTAGACAAGCAACAACCAAGATAATATAAAATATCTTCATAAAAACTCACTAGAAATTTATTTTAAGTAGACTGTTATGATGAATTTTGTTTACATGGATTTCAGTGAAACTATTATGCAAGCATTAAAACACAGAAGGAAGGTAAGATGAGGTCTGTACAATGAAACTATTAATGAATGAAAAGACAGACTCAACAGAAAAAAAATCAGAAGCTCACATCTCTAGAAATAAAACAAATAAAAAATATAAAAAAACTATAAAAATGTTATTTTTATAAAACTATAAAATAACGTAAAAACTAAAAATACTATAAAACTAAAAAATACTATAAAAGTACTTAAAATACTATAAAAATTTATAAAACCATAAAAATGGCAACAAACCTAAAAAAAGAATTGCATATGAAATCTAAAGCTAAACTTGAAAGAAAAAAAGCTTACCTGATGTATTTGGCTGATTAGAGATGACTGAAAGAAGATTCAGTAGAATTTAAGACATGTCAAGAAATCTTTGATTACAGAGCAAATTGGATGCCCTCTGGAGTTATATGCAGTTCTGCCTCAAAGACAGACATGTACATCCATATCCATAGTTGCTCTAGCCATAATAGCTAGGACATGGATATAGACTGTATGTTCATCAGCTGATGAATACTGAAAACATGGTATATGCAATGTAGTATTATTCAACCACAAAGAAATGAAGTTATGAAATTTGTAAGTAAATGGATGTATCTGGAAAACATTATACTGAGTAAGAAAAACCAAAACTGGAAAGACAAATGTATGTTCTCATTCATATTTGGACCTTAGTATCTGATCCAGATTTAATTCAGAGTACCTATAGAACTCAGAAAACTAGAAAGGGACCATTCTCTAGTGGGGAAGAGGAAGAAAGCTCTTAAGTGAGAGGGACTCATGGTGCACAGGTGAAGGGAAGTAATGGGAGGGAGGTTTAAGCAAAAAGCGAGCCGACAGGACAGTGTGTAAGAGGAGTTGTGGTACAGATAATTTACTCTAAAATATGCCATGCACATTGATTACAGGATATGAAGATATCATGTTGGTTCTGACCAAATGGACTTTCCCTGCTGGCTAGCTGTCATACTGCTGGAAGAATTTATGTAGGCTGCTGGAGGGAAAAAAATATAGTCATCAACAGCCTTACCTCTCTGTGAGCCTTCTGTACTGCAATAATGACTACTGTGGTCTGATACACCTATGAATACAATTGTGCAAAACTGTGATGAGGGTAACCAACTACTTTTTGATTGGATTTGAGGCCAGCTCCACAGAAGGCTACACAAACCTGGTACTGTAAATGTGGCCATGGTTCGGGAACACACATGACCAAGGGATGAATTTACTAGTATCATTTTGTTAAAGGGACATAGCATCAAACTGCCTTCTAAGTTCTGTTTCTGTAAATTAATGCAGGTCTCAGATTTCATCAGAGGCATGTCTTTGTGCAATGGATGGTAGTTAACACAGAAACTCATACTTTGTCAAAATACAAAGAACAAGTTACTGTGGAGTGCTTAGCCACAAATGGAACATCTGTCTCACACCTCATCTTAAAGTCTCAGGAACCCTCAAAGAAGAGGAGATGTAAAGCTATTAAGATCAAGTATTGAAATAAAACTGTACTCTGACATACCAGGACCACTGAACCCATAAAATTACAGGAGCTGTTCTTGCCTGAGTAAGACCTGCACAAGATCAAGCCAATCAACATTTTATTGTGCTAGTTAATGGCATCTGGAGAGGAAGTGTCAGTTTTCTTTGTGTCACAAGCTCCTTGTGAGCCTACCATGTTTTAATGGATGGGCACACAGAAGTATATGCACAGCACAAACTGTGTTCAGTGCCTTACAAAAATGGATGTAGAGTTGCTTATGTGTAGGGAGGTGGAGGTGTATTTGGGATGATTTAGGATGAGGAGATGGGGCAGATTAGGATTAAAATACATTGTACGAAAATGCATTATATTTCCAGGTACAGAAGCTCACACCTTTAATCTCAGAACTCAGGAGGCAGAGTCAGGTAGATCTGTATGAGATCAAAGCCAGCTTGGTCAACATGGTGAGTTCCAGGCAGGCTGGGATTAGGGAGACCCTGACAAAACAAAATCGAAACCCAAACACTAAAATAACAAAAAAAAAAAAAAATCAAGGAAAAGGAAATATATTCTCAAATCATGGTGGTGTGGGCCTTTGATCCAGGCTGTGGGAGGTGGAAGCTGGGGGATGGCTGAGAGATCTAGGCCAGCCTGGGCTATACCATCCCAGGCAGTCCCAGGCAGGCTGGGACTAGCGAAATTCTGTCAGAGGAAAACAAAAAAGGGAAAAAATTAAATAGAAATTCTGGAGTCCAAGAACAAAGAGGAAATAAAAAATTCAAATTCTTGAAGGAAAATATGCAGGATCTTGCACAAATTAGGGACAAGATTTAGCTTTAAGTTATATGTGCATCTGTAGTCAAGGAATGTCATGAAAAAGAAAATATGACAGAAAATGTTTACATTTAAAGTAGATTTTATTTGTTAAATCTGGGGTAAAGTATTCACATAAAACCTAAAAGCCATATAAACAAACAAGATTAAAGAAAACCACAGGAAGAACATCATAAAAACAAAATTTAAAAACATAGTTAAGCCAGGGTTGGTGACACAAACTATTAACCTAAGCCATTGGGAGGCAGAGGCAGATAGATCTCTGTGAGATCAAAAACCAACCAAAGCACAACAGCAACAACATCAACAAACATAGTTAAAACAAAAAAGGTGAAAAGGTGAATCCAATCAGACAAAAGGGACCCATGAAGACCAAATCAGTGAATTACTAATAGTAGATGCTCATCCCAAATGACATAGATTGGAAAACAACAGAATGGCATAGGAAATACTAAAAGACCAAAATCTAACCACAAGATCCATTTAATCCAGTGAAAATATTCAGCTGTTAAAGGGAAGTCAAACCATCAGTGAGCTTGCTAGGGGATGCAAAGTGTGAACTCTTGAGGAGAATTTGAAGACAAATGATGGGGAAGTTAACCTGACTACACAGAGGGAATTAAAAGAACCAGCATTTTGTTATATCATTGTGAGCGGTGAATTTTGGTCTCACAAAATTTGTGTGTTGAAAACCTTGCCCTAAGAACTTTAGAGTTTGATGACACCTGGAATTTGGGAATCTAAAGCAGTAATTAAGACAATATGAAGGGCTGGAGAGATAGCCTAGTGGTTAAGAGCACCGACCACTCTTGCAGAGGAATGGGTTTGATCCCCAGCACCCACATGGTGGCTAAGAACCGTATGTAACTCCAATTCCAGGAGAACTCCAGTTCCAGGGAAATCTGAGACCCTCTTCTAACCTCTGTGGCATTGCACGATATGGGTGCACAGACCTACATGCAGACAGTACATTCATACACATACAAAAATAAATAAAATAAAAAAAAAAACAACAAAAAAAAGACAATATGGATACACTGAGGAAGGAGGTTGGTAGCTTTAGTTGAACAGAGTAGGAAGTCACCTGATAGTCAAGGACAGAACCCTCATCAAACCTGCAGACCCTTTGACCTTGGAACTCCCAGCTTCTGGGGATGTGAGAAAGCATATTCTCTAGGTTAGCTACCTGGTCTCTAGTGCTTTGTGATGATTATCTCAGCAAAAGTTGGTAACTCTTACAATAACCAAAGAGAAAAGTCAAAATATGAGCTAAATATCATAGACTACTTTTCTGGAATCTAAACAAGAAGAGCTCATAGAGAGTAAAATAACCAGTACTGGGCTATGGGTATTGTAGAGATGTGGGACAAAGGACAACATTGCTTTTGGGAGAAGCCCTAGAGATCTACTATAAAGCATGTGAAGGTACCCTTAACAATAAAGTAAAATAGCTGAGAGCAGCGTGTAAGAAGTTTCACCATCAAAAATATGATCATGATATTCCTTGGCCTCTGCCTCCCAAGTGCTGGCATTAAAGGCATGTGCCACCAAGCCTGGCTTCTCTGTCATTCTTAATGCTTCTTTACATAAGTTCCTGCCTAAGAGCAAATCAAATACCAGATGGCCATACTGCATAACTATGCTAATTTTTCATGAAAGAACTGTGTAGAAGACATCCAAGGACATTTGTTGGAACATGGTTTAAATTATAATCATAAAATAGCCATGTCTTACATATTTATAATAATGATTTTTTCATTGTATAACATATCACAGTGTATTTTAATAATGTGGCAATAAATAACTCTGGATAGTGAGTCTCCCTACCAGAGATTGAAAAACCATGACATATTGTGGGCCAATTCAGGCCCCCTGCTTATTATTATTATTATTATTATTATTATTTATATCTTTTAATTTTTATTGAGTGCATTTCATACAACATTTCTCAATCAAGTTTAGACTTATTCCCCCATCCATGACCACCCCTCATGCCCCACACCTGCCCCCATCAGAGCTCATGGATTCTGCCATACACAAATCTTGTCTTGCATCACCGAAACGGTTATATAATAATGAGTTTTACAAATAGGAACACATGAAATTCTGGCATTTGATGATTCCTCTTCAATCTAATCATAAACCGATAATAAAAAAGCCAGAAGCTGAAAGGTAATTCTGAAACCAAGGAAAAGAAGGACACAATAATGATGTAAACTGTCAAAGTAGAAGCAGCAGTCACAAAAAAATTTATAGAAGAACAGGATAGAATCATACCAACAAGGAGAGGAAATGTTTTTCTGTGAGTAAGGGAATATATATATATATATATATATATATATATATATATATATACACACATACATTCAGTCCTCCAGGCTGGGGTTTCTGTTGAAATCATTCAGTTTTGGGTGCCAGCACTTAGGAGGCAAAGGCAGGTGGATCTCTGTGATATCAAGGACAGCCTAGTCTACATAGGAAGTTCCAGGTCAGCTGGTGCTACAAGGAGACTGTCTCAACAAACAAACACACAAACCAAAAGTACCTTGTATTCTAATAAGACTTTATTTATGAACTTTGAATTTCAGGTGATTCCTATGTCTGTTAAATAAAAATGATAACAGGGTATTGTTTTTGATAAGGCACTTTCACAGAGTCTCAATGGGCCAGGCTGAAAATCAAAATGGAATCACTCAGCTGAACTTCCACCCCACAGAGCTGAAGCAAAGCTGTATATCTGACCTTCAGAGATAGCAAGATTAGAAAACTAACAGACAAATTTCCCAATTGGTCACTTTGAATGGCATAATAATGAGACTTCTTTTGGCCTTAACCTTACACACACAAAAGGGTAAGCAGAAGCAAGTCCATGGTAAGCACATTTTTTTCTTCTGTTTGTTTTTCTGCTTCCCTGTCTCTGCCTTACAAGAAAGTAACTCTGAAGGGACCTTCCTCCTCTTCCTCTCTCCTCCTCTCCTTCCTCCTGCTCCCTCTCTCCTCCTCCTCCTCATTCTTTTTTTTTTTTTTTAATTAATTTTATTTATTATGTATGTATGAATGTACTGTCTGCATGCAGTCTGTGCACCCGTGTCCTGCACGCCGCGGAGGGTCAGAAGAGGTGTCGGTTCTCCCCTGGAACTGAGTTCTCCCTGGAATTGGAGTTTCAGATGGTTTCGGCGCCATGTGGGTTGCTGTGGGGATCGAACCCGGTCCTCTGCAAGATTGTGACGCGAACAGGTTCTGGGAGGCAGGAGCTGGAAAGGCTTGTTTTTCTCTTGAGGTTCACAGAGTCCTTGTTCCCAGCATTCACCTTTGCTGTAACCAGAACCCTTTTCACGTAAATTTTCAGTTCTTCACCTTTGCTGTATCCAGAACCCTTTTCACATAAATTTTCAGTTCTTCTCCCTAATAAGATGAAGTCTATCTCCCTATTCCTCTATTTTGAAACTACCATGCACTCTTGTTTGAACAAAAGAATAAGGCAGATATAAAAATGCGTCCATTCTGAAGTGAGGTCTTGTAAGGGAAATAAAAATTAAAGCCAAAAGCTTAATTCTTTCTGTTTAAAATAAGGAGAGCCTTTTTTTCTCTTTTTTCTTAGATCAATTCCATTAGAAATCGTGTAATTGTGAGTTCATTTTCTTTCTCTTTAAAATGAAGTTACATTTTTTAAAGTTTAATAAGCCTCCTGCCAGCTTTAAGACATAGCATGGTCTTCTCAATTACCTAGGGACTATCTCTTTGATATCTAATTATCAAGAAAGATAACTTTCCCAGTTCCCTTCCTGTGGAAAGCTGGGAACCCAACTTCTACGGACACCTCATTCTCAAATTACCTTTTGTCATAAGGCTAAAAAGAATTTAATTTTCCTCTGGATGAAACCAATTACTGAACACAGATGGTCATCCAAAAATGCCAACAGAGTTTAACAGGAAGTGTGAGCATATCACTGCAAGTGCTCTTATTTGAGGATTTGTTACTGTTTATTTTCAGAACATGTATTATATGGATTGTACTTACCCATATAAGGAGGTGAGATTTGTTTGTTTTTACTCTACTTTGGATTGCATGCAATGTGCATTACAATCCTGTTCAATGTTCATCTCATTATACAATCAGGTTTCTTCTCATACTTTATTAGACAAATTTTAAGGTTTTGGGAGGGTTGAGGGCACATTTTGTTTCAAAATATGATTTTCCCAAAGACCAAAGAACTATTACATTTATGCTTGCCATTAGTGGTTCTGATAATGCTTCTTAACTCTGCTTTCTTGCCCAAGTCTTTGTGTTCTTAACAAAATTGTTTAATGAGAAACACTAAGTGTAATGAAATAGACACACATGGTCTTTTACTAAGTAAAGCAGGGTATAGTCTCTGAGGAAGGAATTGAAGGTAGCCAAGGATACCTCTATCATCTACGATTTAGGTGGGTTTTTATGCCATTTTCTAAAATCTTTGGAGAACAATATTTCCCTAAGGAAATTTATCCTCATCTGGCGATTGGAAGGCCCAGCTGGATTACTGCTACAAAAAGAGGAATCTCTCTTAGAACCGGCCTCTGCTTCCTGCTCCTTATGATTTCTAAGAAAGAATTCAGACTTCTCTACATAGCCTATTGTAGACCCTAAGTATTGCCCAGTATGGAGTAAATGGGTACACTCTAGAGGGAAAATACCATAGACATCGTTGCCTCAATTTACATCGGCAGGCTTATACAATTTCTAAGGTCTCTGGAAAAAGCTGGTTTCCTGAAGCATTTTCTTTATCCCTGTATTTGATAAGTCTGCTTTGTTATTTATTATAAACCCTCCTGCAATACAGTAATCTAATAATACTTAGGGCTCCTGGACCAGGTTTATAGAGTTACCAATTAATGAACTTCTTTAATATGCTACATCTCATTCCAAGACAAGAGATATGGCTCACATCTCATGCTTCTCAATAATAGAGGCTGGCAACTAAAATCTTCAGTTTTAAAAACTGTTCATTATGATGGGGGGGGGAGAGGGTTCCAACCCTAATGCTCTGCAATCCTGTCAATACCTAACTAAGCTACCTAACAGTGCCATCCCCATTGTTTATCAGAAATCCTCTTGCTGGACAGTCATTTAATAAGATTTAGAACTCCTGGAATCAGGTTTATATATGTATCCATAATTTCTTCTTTCTTTGCTTTATGTTTAGATTGCCATGATAAAAACATTCTGATCGAAAACAACTTGGGGGAAAAAAGTTTTATTTGGCTTACAGTTCAAGTGAGGTCAAGGCAGGATTCAAGGCAGAGCATGGAGAGAGTAACTGAAGCTTAGACCACTGAAGACTGCTGATCATTGTTCAACTCTGATCTGTGCTCAGCCTGTTTTCTTATACAACTCAGGACCACCTCTCATAGGGCAGGACCATCCACAGTGGGCAGAGACCTTCCCACATCACCCCAAATCAAGGAAATATCTCTCAGACATATCACAAGTCAACCAGATAGAAGAAACTCCCCAACTGAGGTTCCCTACACCCAGGTGTGCCAAGTTGATAACTGAGGCTATGCAGCAAGTAGCCTTCTGAAGATTTTATGATATTGGTACTCTTTATATTTTGTGTATGAGGGTGTTACCTGGATGTGTGTAAGTGTACCCATATCATCCAGTGCCCAGAAAAGTCAGAAAAGGGTGTCAGATTTACCTGGACCTGGAGTTATGGATGGTTCGTAGCTGCCATGTGAGTGCTGGGAACTGAACCCAGGTCCTCTGCAAGAGCAGCTAGCACCCCTAAGTACTAAGCCACCTCTCAAGTCTCCATGTTACTATCTTTGCATGGCCAGAGTTTTAGTTCCTTTTCTTCAATCAGCATTGTATGTCTTATTTTAGCTCTTTGCTCTGTTGAACACCAGGGAGAGGTGCAGCCCAATGTCCTTCGTACCTGCTTTTATTTAACTAGATGCCAAAAGTCAGACGGATAATGATTGGGTATGTCATTTGCAAACATAAACAGAAAAGAGTAAAAACATTCTTTCTAGAGCTGGAGAGATAACTCAGCAGTTAAAAGTGACTACTGCTCTTGCAGCTTGGTACATAGAAGCCATGTAAAGTGGGTCACAAATTCCAATAACCCAATGATAGAGGAACTAAAACCTCTGACCTATAGATTCAAGCACATTAGGTAATTGAAGATTTTAGTAGGAGAGTCATGATTCAAATACTTCTCAACTTAACTATCTATCCTTGAGGAAGTTTCTTCAAGCCTGAGATTCATATAAATAAAAATTAGGACAAAGAAATTAAATAAAGGAGACATGTAGTCATTGCATAAGGGGTAATTGTGTTAAAATCAGAATATCTACAAAAGCTTGGACTATTCACTGTGTTCTTTCAATAACCTTTCCTTTTATTTTTTCTTTTCATTTATTTCATCATTTTCCTATGTCTGAGTTCCTCCCTTGTGCTAGACTAAGCACTTAGTGGTAATTAATACAGACCCAATACCTTTTCTCTTGTTGCTTACAGCTTAGTGGGGGAGCTGTGCAACAACAGATTAATAAAATGAGCATGCAGAAGCAATTGAAGCCACTGAAATGAACACACCATGATGGTATGACAGGTGGCACAGTGGTTTAGAGTCTTTTCTAACAACGAGGTTTAAATGAGGACTGGCCTAGACCATTCCACACAGGACAGATGACCCTAGGGGCCATTTTACATGATGGTTTATCCAACTGAAACCTGCAGAGATGCCTTCATCTTCTTTGGTTGGTCATGACTATGACATAGAAAAAAAAGAGTTAAAAAAAAAACAGATTGGAGTAGCTAATATTTCACTGAAATTTCTCTGTGGAAACTTTTAAGTAGGAGTACTGCAGTGATGGACATTGCGTGTAGTTTTGCCTTGGTGGTCACATTATTGGGTTTACTATGTCAAAATATAAGACACCAAATGAGGTAACTGAATGTGCCCATGTTTTGTTATATTTTATTTTTCTGGGCAAGAGGTGATACAAAGGAATAAGCCACTTACTCCACAGAAGTAACTGGATAAATATAACATTGAAACCCTGCTTTCTCCTGAGGAAATCTAAATAAACATAATTGGACAGGTAAACAAGGTTGGTTTACACTGTTATTGAATTGTTTCTGAAACTACTTCTAAATTTTGTTGATAACAAAATTATGTGTTTTGTTTTTAAATCTCCAAAAGGATTTTAAATGTCTTTTTGGTTCCTTAAATCATTATTTTACTGATTTGGTTTTCATTGCAAGAATTATAATTGAGCCATACCTGAACTTAATCACCTCATATAAAGACATACTTAGGACAAGTAGAGAAATGAGTTTGTGAATTAGAATCAGACATTTACAATTTCTAAATCCTATTAACAGGAGAGCAATTGAATGGAAACAATTAAAATTATGCTGGAAATATAACTTTATAAACAATGTTGTATATTTTAAAGAAGCTGATTGGTTTCAACTGTATGTTCTTCTGTATCTGTGCCATCACTGCAGAGTCAAAGTGATTATTCATCATTGTTATCAATTTTAAATGTGACTAGCCTGCAAATAAATTGCCCTTGATACATATAGTGATATTTTTCAAAAGGAGTGTTATTTGATTGGAAAACAAAGAATTTTATTTTCTGCTTCCTTGAATCACTATATGACTAGTGTGTTAAATATTGTCCTAAGTAGTCTTTCTTAATGAAGATCTTGTTTACCTAATTTCACCTCATCCTTTTTTGTTCTTGTTTCTTTAGTTAGATAAATATTTTACTTTATTTAAACTCTGAATACATGGATAAACATTTAAAATGTGATCCAAATCATGGACCAACAAAGGAATACAAAGTATAGAACTTAAAGAGTTTCTGAAGATAGAGAAGGAATTCAATAATGTTATGTTTTTGCGTGTGTACACACAATAGAATAAAAAAGTCATATAACAGACACTTAGAGTTTGCACTTGCTACATAGCTTTAACTCCTCATTTGTACCATCAAGGCAAATTAAAGTCTTATAAAACCCCAGTTTTCCTTGACGATTTATGTTTTTCTCTTCTTCAAGCAACATACTGACAGTCATTTTCTTTCACTTTGAGACTCCCAGAAAGCACTTAAAACATTGTTTCTTTGAATTTCATGAACAAAAGGACTGATGGTTAAACATCTGCATGACAGGGAATCAAAACCACCCATACCATTGCTGAGACAACAAGACATCTTTAAATGAAGGTAGTTTTTTTTTTTTTTTTTTTTTTTTTTTTTTT